>JAEQBH010005512.1:0-389450 GCA_016808115.1 Tetrastigma voinierianum | reverse complement strand
TCAAATAAGAACACTATTGAGTGCTTTCCATTTTAGACTTCATTCTTATAGATAACGGATCCTTGGCGTCATACTGGAGTTATGATCCTTATTGATTGAACATGAAATTATCTTTTTATCAATTCCTAGCTTGGATCGAAAGACTTGAAAAGTGTTCTTAGGTAATCCCTTTGTGAAAACATCAACAATTTATAGAGATGATAGGATAAAACATGTAACAAGAACTCCATTGGCAACCTTTTTGCTAACAAAATGATAGTCTAATTCGATATGCTTGGAGTGAGCATGGAAGACATGATTTATTGTCATGTGGAGTGCATTGAGGTTATCACATAACAGTTGAGGAGGTTCATAAATTGAAGAATAATAATACAACAGAGTATGGAGCAAGTTATTTCTACAACACTAGATGCAAACGACCGATATTCATCCTCAAAATGGATCTAGAAATTGTGGGTTGGCTTTAGAGGGACCAAGAAATACAATTGGCTCCCAAAAAAAAATACAAATCGAAGTGCCTTCTATGTCCATGCAGCCTACCCAATCATCATCATAAAAACCAATAAGACGAAGTGAGCTTTGTTTAAGAAATCTAATTCCGTAGTCAATTGTTCCCTTCAAATATCTTAGTATGCGTTTGATAGCTATCAAATCAGATTCGGTGGGTGCTTGGAAGTGTTGACAAGCCTTATTGAGGGAATGCACAATATCAGGCCTTGTAAAGGTTAGATATTGAAGGGATCCAACAATTTGCCTATATTGTCTAGGATCAATAGGTCGTTCATAAGATGAAGTAATGGTAGACTTGAGAGCCATGGGTGTGGAGATAAAAGTGCACTCCATCATTTTAGTATGCTCCAAAAGATCTTTAATGAGAAAATTTTAGTATGCAGACGTCCCAAGTCTTTGAGAAAATTTTTTACACTTAAGGTATTAATGAGGTTACCAATGATTTTGTTCTCATTACATGTGATGATAATGTCAATCAATTTAGATAAGTAACAAAATAATGGAGTGGCCTTTTGTGAAGAATAAAGGATGAGTCTACTTTACCACAACGAAAACCCAAATGAAGAAGACATTGAGACAGTCTATCAAACCAGGCTCTCGATGCTTGCTTTAGGGGCCACAAGAATGATTCACCCACATACATAATCAAGAAGACTAGATTAAGGTGAACTGAGCACCTTCTCCATGAATACCTTTTCCTTTATAAACCCATGTAAAAGGTGTTCTTGACATCCAACTACCTCATTGTCCAACCCAAAGTGAACTCTGATAGAGAGAGGATTAATCAGTAGTTTGGTTTTATAACCAGCTGAAAAGTCTTCCAAATTAGACTTGGTATTTGAGAAAAACCTTGAGCAACTAGTCGTGCTTTGTATCTTTCTACTGTTCCATATGCATTCAATTTTGTTTTAAACACCCATTTAGAACCCACAACATTAGCAATTGAGGGCCGAAGGACCAACTCTCAAGTGTGATTACGGGTTATGGCCTTCATCTCTTCTTGCATTGCCTCAAAACCAATGGAAATTTTTCATGCAGGCATCCCTTTGATTCACGAATATTACTTTGTTGCAGAAAATGATCATTTGAGACTTCAAACTGGGGTCAGTCTTTGAGTTTACTTAGTGATCATAGAGTCTCGATTTTGTGTTGTTCCTAAAGACCATTTATCTGGCATCTTTGAGGAAGAAAGATCAACAATTAGAGCTTGCTAATATCCGAGAGGATTGCTAGTGGTAGAGGATTTAGCCACTTCAGAAGTTAGATCCAGAAGCACTTTGGTAGCACCTTTGGGAGTTCCAATAAGTGGTTCAGTAGCAACAAGTTGAGGAGCAGTACACGTTTCAACTGTAAGAGGTGTTCTAGTTGGTGTTTCAATGGCAGTAGAAGCAGTAGAAGTTTCACTAGTAGTAGGAATTCCAGTAGTGCTGACACTTGATACTTCTTGTCACAGCCAGTAATAAATCAGAGAATCCCCATCACATTTGTGATTCATTGTTCCACAATACAGAATAATACATGGGCTATTATTGCACAACATGGGATCAAAATGCTAATTTTGTTCAGCTTGAATTTCATCATCAAAAAAGAAAAATGATTTTATCAATTGGTTGTTTAATCTACTTTTTAGCTTTGTCTTTATGGAATTGTTTTCAACTCTCTCACCATGCATCCAAGGTTGAAAATGAAGACATTTTCTGTAGGAATCTACAAATGGTTTTCTTTGGAAAAAGAGTTAGCATATGGAAGGAAACTTTCATTGAAGATAATGTGTCGAGATATGTATACTCTTTTGGTTGAGGGATGCCAACATCTATACCCTTTGAGAAATGAACTATATCCAATAAAAATGCATGGATATGTTTTAGGAGAGAATTTATTCTTTCCATAGTCTTTGAGATATGGAAAACATTGGCAACCAAATTTCTTTATGGAAAAACATAAAGAAATGACTCTCCATTTTCAACATTGTCGAAGGTAGTCGATTTATGAGATATGTAGCAGCCGAGAGATGATCAATTAAAACTCAAAGGCTTCACATGGAAAGCATTGTTAGACCCATTTCTACAATGTGTCTATGCGCTTCTCTCAAGAACCCATTCCCCGCTCCGAGTTCTGACATGAATTTTGTTGCAAAATTCCACACTTGTTCAAATGATTATGAAAATCAGTTGATTGGAACTCACCTCCTCCATCACTCTGAAAGTTTTTTATTCGTCTTTCAAATTGATTCTCAACAAGACTTTGGAATTTCAGAAAATATTAAAAAAAATCTAATTTCTTTTTTAAAGGGTAGAGCCAAGTATACCGAGTATGATCATCCTCAAAGATAACATAATATATATATCCCTGAGTTGAATTATTTGGTGCAGGCCCCCACAAGTCACAATGAATTTTATCAAGAGGTTATCGAAGTTTTATTTCTTAAACTAAATGGGAGTTTACAACTTTTCCTAACTCGGCAACTCGACAATAAACCGTTGTTGATTTCATCCACCTAGACACTTCAATGAAATTCTTTTCTTCTAGGATCTTTATAGATTTTGTTTGTGGATGCCCCATACGTTGATGCCACACTTATGAGGAAGCCTTACTTGATCTAGTAGTTGTCATAACTTGAATTATATCAATATTCAAAGTTTACAAAGACCTTTAATTTGTAGTCCCTCTTACTACCATTTGCTGAAACTGATCCTTTATAACAAAACCAGTTGATGAGAATTCTATAGAGCATAAGTTATCAGAGGTAAGTTGCCCAGTGGACAACACATTTTTCTTAATTTCAAAGACAACCAATAAATTTTTAAGCTTTAGATCTCTATGTTTGGTTTTCAGTCTTGCTTCACCAATGTGTGATATTCTTAAAGCTTCTCCATTTCTCACAAATATTGCATCATTTCCTTTATAAGGAGTTATTTGAGTCATTTTACTTGGATTATTTGTTATGTGGGTTGTTGCTCCAGAGTCTATGTAGAAAGTAGGATCTTTTTCTTCTTCATTTAGAGCCATAGCAGCCAAGGCTTGAGGAATCTCTTCTACTTGATAGGAATAGTCAAATATGTTCCAACAAAACCATAAATGGTTAGCCTTATTACAAATTTGGTAGATGAGAGTACCTTCAGATTTTTGAGTTTTTTGTTGTGAAGGAGTCTGATAGCTAAAGTTGCTTCTGAAGTTGCCAGTTTTGGTATGAACATTCTGTCTTGGATCACTAGTAGTATTAAGGAATCAACCCGCTGAAGTGAAGCTACAACCTCTAGAATGAAATCTTCCTCCTCGGTTTCTTCCTCTTCCTTGATGAGTAAAATAGGCCTGCTCATGACTCATTGAGTCCTTATGCTCGTCCTTTTATGTCATCACCATTTGTTCATGCCCTAGTAGAGCTAAAAACAAACTGATTGTATGAGGGATATGGTGGCTTTGATAACATTACCACTCAAAAATCCATATATTTATTTCCGAGGCCTTGAGCAAGTTGAAAAACCTTATCTAGATCATTCACAGGTTTTCTAACTGCAACTAATGCATCACAAATGCCTTTAAATTCTCTTAGATATTCATCAAGAGATCTTACACCTTTCTTCAACCTTGAAATCTATTGGTGAGTTGAACCTCCTTTTCTTTGGTCATGGATGTGCTTCTTCTCAATATTCCAGACATCATGCGCCTCCATTCCATTTAATAGAAGCATCACATCTTCTGCCATGAGTCCAAGAAGCCACGATGTAAGTAGACCATTGTTGTGAGACCATGCACTACTAAAAATCACCGAATTACCGACCACAAATTTTTTTTTTTGGTTTCCAGAACAAGATTTTTGGCTCAGAACCCATTACCGACCATTTATCGACCAAATTATTTATCGCATTTTCCCTATTTCTGCAATTATTTCACCGACAAAAAATCAATTGGTAAATAACTTACCGACCATTTACCGACAAACCATTTCCGACTATTTTCCGACCATTTACCGACCGAAAAATTTGGTCGGTAAATGGTCTCCAAATGGTTTAGATTACGACCATGATTAAATCGACCAAATTTTTTTAATATCATTATCGGTAAATGGTCTCCAAATGGTCGGTAATCATGCACCATTTGAGACCATTTACCGACATTGATATTAAAAATTTTGGTTTGTTTTGCTGCAATTTGTCAAGAATTAATTTTTAAATATTTTTTTGCCATTTTGAGTTTGATATCTCGTTTTAAATAAATAAATAAATAAATAAATAAATATATATATATATATATATATATATATATATATATATATATATATATATATATATAAAGAGAGTAAAAATATTATATAAAGAGAGTAAAAAATATTTTAAAACAAGCAAACTAATATATATACTGCATATATATAGTAAATAAGTCAAGAGAAAATAAAAACATGAATTCCCAAATCCAATTATAAGACATAAAAAAAAAGTGTGTAATACACTCAATCATCCAACCTAGTGTCATCATCGCGACGGTGACAGACCGTCCGCATGGTGATGTCGGCATCGGGTAGAGCCGTCATTCGCCGCTAACTCGATGCGCGCCACGCAGTGCCGGGCCAGAGGTGCCGGAGTAGATGTCAGAGTCGAGCATTACGCCGAACAATCCGAGGTAGATCATCGTATTGAACCGCAGTCCACCTTCCTATTAATTTTTCAGAAGCCGCCAAAACGCAGCGCAACTCATCCCTATCATCCTCATAGTCATCATGCGCCGCCGGTGACGCTAACCGATACCGTATCGATTTCGCATTGGGTACCAAAGTCCTCCATCGCCGAGAACAAATTCAAAATGGTCCCCGCATGGAGCTTCATAACTGGTCGTCTATGCGAGAATGACGATGTCGACGAACCGACGCCATAGACAGCAGATCTTTCTCCTTGCCATCAAATAAATTTCATACCAAATCTGATTCATCAACCTAGCCGAGTCGACACGAGTAACTACCCGTCAGACCATCACACGAACCTATAGACGAATACGCTGAGTCAAGCAGCTAGCCTAACATTTCATATCTCATTTAATAAACACGAAATAAATATTTTAATTTATCTTAAAAAATAAAGAGAGAAGTATAAACCAAATCTTTTGGATTGTACTTTACATGTTTCCCCGGGTCCGCTTGACAACCCGTCAACTCGCCGAATATTCATGGATGTCGGGTAACCCGACACCACTTCATTGAGTCCCTTTCTCCAAGACTCGGGATTTAACGAAAATCGGGCAGAGTCTCCTTTGTATGGGGAGCTCTACCAAAATACAACATGTCCCAATAACATGGCAACCTGTCCCAACATTTCACACCAACCACACCGAGTCCACATACGGATAAAAATGAGTAAAAATGGCCACTCAAGGGCCTATTACATCACTACTCACAAAATATATCCAATCAACTATATATATTACATGGTTCAAGTGTTAATAACTGCAATAATTCAAACATATATTAAACCCGGTGATGCAACAAACTCGGAATACGCTTGAGTCGCAAAGCAGCCTAACATTTCCTCATATCTCGTCTAATAAACACGTAAAATAAGATTTTAATCGATCTTCAAAAAAATAAAGAGAGAAGTATAAACCAAATCTTGGATTATATTTTTTTACATGTCTGTTGGGATCTAAATAAGGTTTTCTTCTAGTAGGTGATATTTTTAAGAAATATCTTTTATTATATTTATATGGTTTATATATTTTTGTTTTTTTTCAATTCCATGTTTGTATAAATATATTTTTACAAAATCAGATTGACTCTTCTTAATGGGTTTGTCTTTGTATGATTCCCATAATGCCCTTGTACTTTCTCCTAAAAAGGTTTCTAAATATTTGTACATAGGTTCAGGTCTCGTTTCAGGTATTTTTTCCAAACGTATACTAGTATTGGATATTTCCTTACATCTATTACACTATTCCATAATTGTAGATCGTGAGATGTTATATTTAGTATTTGGCCTAAGGCCTGACCTTGGAACTTATAGGGTTTTTCTATTGGGTAGGGTCTTCCTTTAGGTTTGTAATCTATAGATTCGTCATATGATTGGTTTGGCCTGGGTCTATTTTCATAATGTGCTTGTGGTCTGTAATTTTCCTCCTCTATTGTGTCTTACTTCCATAGGCTGCTTCAAAATGGTGTAGGAGAGGCATGTGACACCCCGTTTCCTGGGTCCGTTTGACAAATTCAATCGCAGAATAGCTCGTGGGATGCTCAAAATCTGACACCACTTCATTGATTCCCTTTCTCCAAGACTAGGGATTTAACTAACGGCGTAGCCTCCTTTCAGAATTTTGTTCTACTAAAATACAACATGTCCCAATAACATGGCCACCTGTCCCAACATTTCACAACGACCACACCGGTCCACATATCGGATAAAAATGAGTAAAAATAAGTATTTTAATTTATCTTCAAAAAGAGAGAAGTAATTTTATTTTAATTAAACTTACATTTGTCGCACGAGATCTCTCGATCAACAAAGTCCGATCATCATGACCGTGTGCGTATCCGAATAAGCGAGGAGCACCGGGCTTCTACCTCCTTGCGTGTCTTTAATTACAACAATACATACGCACCAATTGGAAAAATCCTTCCGAGAAATGAAAATAGGCATAATTGAACATAAATTCACAAAGTGTAATAAACATAAGAAGTATAAATTAGAAATAATACTAATGCTCGCTCAGGCTCATGCATAGAGCGAGATCCACAAGTGTGTAGACATGCCACTACCCTCTCCAGCCTGCCTCTAAGCGACCCATTGCCGCTCCGTTTCTCACACCCTTCCTATAATCAGATCTTCCCTCTTCTCCGCTTACCCCAAAAACATGATCGGGACACTCAAATCTTGCTCTTTCTTCTTCAACCATTTATCTTTGACTGCATTACCTGTCTTTATACCGACCGGCAAAGATGTTTCAGAACACCCCTTTTGACCGCCTCCTGACCGGTGTCCACCTATAAACTTTCGCAATTATAATTTAGTTTGTTTCATCGCTGAACAAAAGAATAAATAAAAGATGTAAAAATGTTAAGTAGTAATATATACCTTAAATTCTTCCAAATCATCAACCGTCTCATCTGCCGCTGACTTCCAATTATGTCCATGAGGTTTAAAGGACTTCCTGAAAATTGTCCTCAGAACCCTAGAAATTGAACCAGACAGCTCTAACTTCGTCCTGTAACCCAAAATTTCATAGCAAGTAAGAAATAAATTAAGAAATGGATAAATCATTAGTTAAGTTTGATATCTTACGGATTATCAATTGTCGGATCAAATTGAGCAATAGGGAGAGTCTCGTCTGTAGGGTGCTTTGAGGAAGACTCTCCAACATCTCCATCCTCTCCCTCCTCTCCCTCCCACGTCTCTTGATCATTCATCACAATCTCAGGACCATGATGTGGATCACCGCTGATGCCGACTGCCACAAGCAGACATTCACAAATATCCTTTCACTGGCCAGGTCTCATCCAACCCCGACCCCATACCAGACGGCATACCCGAGGCCTCACGCTCTACTGAATCGGTACGACTTTGCAATGCGGTCGCCTCTACCTCGTTCACGTGCCATATCTCGCAAAATAATAAACATCACATTATTGATTAGTAAGCACCGCAAATACATAAGGCAATGAAAATAAACAAACATGATTAACGATTGAAATAACTAAAACTCACTAACTACTCATTCTCATAAGAATCATCTAAATCGTTCGCTCTTCTTCTTCGCATGTAGTAACATCATTTTCAAACTCCTTCTTCATCACTCGCTTCTTCCTCATGATCAATTAAATGTTCATCAACATCTACATCCCCACTGTGATCCATCTCAAAAGATGCAACTGCGCGATCGCCTTCGCCCCCACCACGGTATGTTCTTCTTCGATTATAACATCATTGTCATCATTTTGAAATGTCGGGTTCTATGACATCGCATTTCTGGTGTATGTAGGATGTCAATTTGAGCCCTAGCTTTGATCTCGCACATAGCTTTCCAATCCTTTCTAGACCGTCCGACTGATATTCACACAAACCCGTGATGCTTGTGTACCGGCAAGACAAAATCCGCTACTTGTTGAATCGCTTTTTTACTGCGGCACACGACAAGTTTATATCGAGGGATGGACAACTATACCGACATGTGGTGTTGGGTCGAACTATTCATTTGAATAACACAGCTTCTTAACGAGGGCTAAATTCTAACTCGATCACTTCGGTTTTAGTCCCGTAATAGTCAGATTCTAAGCCATTGTATACAGATCTTTAATGCATACCTCAGATGTTCGTTCCTAGAACTCCCATACGATCTGCTGTGAAATTTAAAACCATTCACACAAGAATCAGCAGAAGTTCTAACCTCTCTTAAAGGGACCTGTATATAGTTCAAGATAATGGATTAAATTTTATTTAATAATTAAGTGAACCTCAGAATCTAAATCAATGTATTGTTGAGATTAATTATAAATTTGTATCGAACATTACAATTGTTTTGTGATTTTCATGTTTAGGTAAACATACGTATTTTTCAAACCATGATGGAAATTTCGTCGCTCACGAGCATCGACAAACTTTGCCATTCAAGTTTGGAAATCAGTTACGCTCAGAATCGAATACACTAAAAATAGAAATGAAATTAGAGAAAATGGATACATTGAGAGGAAATAGTAAATTAACATGCTAAATAGATCTCATTTGACTTTTAAACTACTTACTCTATGAATGCTGAACCTCTCGACAATTCATTAGACATATGTGATGAGCCGCATTATATTCATTGTCCGCTAGGATACCGTTTCCTTCCTAAGACCGATTGCTTTACTCCTGAGGCTTGAAAATTTCAAACATATCATCATCCACAATGTCATCAAGATAAACCTCATTCCGCTTTTCCTTGCTGAAGAGTCGATCTCCTTCTTTGAAATAGAATGACGCGAATTTGGCAAATTTCATTCATAATATACCCAATTGATATGTAACTCCTACTTGAGCCTTATTCATGATTTTATGCTTTATTTTCCTCAAGTATCTACAAGAAGATTATTGAATATTACAAGTCATGTATGTGTGTATATATATATATATAGGAAAAGAATCGGGTTGAAAGGAATTAATATTACCTTATGGAGGATACATCCAACGATATGGATCGACTCAAAGAACTTAGCCAGAAGCCAAGTGCACTGAAGATGTTCCATTGAGTCAAAAACTGTGGAGGAAGATCTTCTCAAGATTGTACAAGATAACAGAATTTGTTCATATCCAGATTCCTCAACTCCCCTACTACCAAAGAAGAAGAAGTCGCGTTTGAAGAATAAAGAAACTTCGCTTATCTACCCCATATTCTATTTGGCAGAATTCTCGAAGAGCAATTGGTAACAACCTTGCATGAATACATGACAATCATGACTCTTCATGCCAAACATCTTAAGTTTGTTCATCCACACATCTCCCTGCATTAGACGACAAACTATCCGGAAATCTCGCTTTTTACCCACTCCAACATATCCTTCTTCCGTGATTTATTCAACAAATGGCACATCGTGGTATTTATCAGACAAGATTTTGTGCAAATCGAGGGATCACCACAATATTTATTCAACTCATCTCTTTGACTTGTACGTGTCCTTAGTTTTCCTCGAATGTTAAACACCGTATTGAAAAATATTGTCAAACACATTCTTCACGATATGCATAACATCAAGATTGTGCCCCAGCAAGTGTTCACGCCAAGAGGGCAAATCCCGTAAGTGTAATGAGCTTCTCTTATTCCACCCACAAGTCTTAGATATAGCGTATTCACAACCTCGAAAGATCAACATTCATCACCTTCCTCAACCCTCTCGTTATTCAAATCTCGCACTTCATCCCCAGATCTAACCCCCGGGAATTGTTTAGTAACCTTCTATTCTTAATGAAGTCTTTGGTGTTACGTCGATACGGATGATTCATGGGCAAAAACTTCCGATGGTTGTCGAACCACGACTGTTTCCCGCTCTTAATTAATTTAAAAGCATCAGAGTCTCTTACAATGCGACATGCCAACATACCGCCAGCATTCACCAGACATCATAGAATACGCTGAAAGTCATTTATATTCACATGAGGGCAAATACAAGACCGAAAAATTTCGGCCGCTTGGAAATATCATAAGCTTGAACCCCAACACCCCACGTATTCTTCTCTAACTCCGCTTTATCAATGGCTGCAAGAAAACATCTATCTTCCCCTTTGATTCCTAGGCCCGACACTAACATAGTCAAAAAACATAAATTCTCCTTCATACATAAGTCCGGAGGCAAGTTATACAATGGCCACCACCATTGTGCCACAAAGAATATTGCTGTCCAGATTGACCAAACTACCGAAAAACCATCAGCAAATAAACCAACCTAACATTTCAACTCAGATGAAAAATTAGTGGAAACACCCATCAAAATGTTTCTGCCAGGCATCGAAGGTGACACATCTACCGTCCTCCATATGATGCTCGAATTCCACCTCATTTCATTAGCCATGCGCTGATGCATACAATTCCGCAACTCCAGGTGTTATTGAAAATAGTGTGCATCTTCTTATACTAAGACCTTCAACTCGTATATACAATCTATTTCCAGAACCCCTAACCTTTTGCTTGTACCGAGCAAGCCCACATTTTTTACAACTGTTAAGGTCACTGTCATCACCCTAGTATATCATACAGTTGTTCACACAGCAATGAATGACATGTACGGGTAATCCCAACCCTCTAACTAACTTCTTCGTGTCAGAGAAACTAATGACATCAGATTATCTAGACAAATGGGCTTCAATGAAATTAGAGACATATCATCAAACCATGCCCGCGAACACCGGTGGTCTACACTTTATTTCTAACATCCTCACTACAAGCAGATAGTCGGGAAGTATGCTTAGAATTTCCTCATATACGTGTTTGTCTCCAAATGAATCATGTCATAGAAATTCCGCTCGCATCGGGTTCCTCATCCGGTTGAATTCAAAAGATTCGCAACATCACAAACCACATTCTATGGTATGTAGTGTGATTCATATTATCCGAGGACCATCCGATCGCCTCACTTATCGACACCAGATCAACTTGAACACTCAGACTGAAGCCACCATGGTATATCCAAACATAGTAATCCCAAGACAAAACCATTTCTATACAAATGCACCTTCACGCCTCAACATTCAAAAAACTTCTATTCGACATTTAACTAAAGTGCAAGGACACTATAGCCGTGCCACCATTCACACCTCGTGATGTCTCGTGAGCAAACTCAAAAATCTCATCAACTTTATCCCCCCCATTCACAGAACATTCCATTCACTATTCGACCGTGACATCCATTCACGATCGCCTTCCATAACTAGTCACAAAAAATCAATTTAGTAAGCAAACGCGATTAAGCCCTAATTATTTTATACCTATTAACCTATTTATTGTGGTTCCGAGAAGTTATTTTTGATGTTGCAGAGGTGCAACCTACTACACATCCACTTCTCCACCTCCACCCGTCCAACTTATTTCTTTTCAATAGGTTTCGTCCTAATCCATTTACAAAGTTACGTTAAAAAATCACGATTGTACGTTCATTATGTATGTAATTCTAAGAGCCTCCCGGCGTGGTTCTCCAAGTACACTAAATAAGATATATAAATAATAATGCATAATCTGCTTGATTTAGCAAATTGCATTACTATTTATATATCCTAATGTGCACCCGAAGAACAAACGAGAGCATAGGCACCAAAATGACACATAATATATGCAATTTAAATTAAATCATGATCATTTAATTAACGTCCTTTCAAACCGTCTGACTGGATAATCCAGTTGTATTCAAACTTCGCTAAAATACACCGGACGGATGTATTCTACGGCTAACTATATGAATCAAAACGACACCTTAGTCTCGCTTACGATGATGCATTTTCAAATCGCTAAGAGAATGCATTGATTTCACAGATAATTAAAAATTTTTAGGTTTATATATGTTAAACGATTTCTTCAATTTAACTTATCAGCATGTTCTTATATCCACATTCATAAATTCATACTATATCATGTAATCAACTCATATTCCTATAAATTTCATTCGCGATTAGTAAGACTTGGTACTCTAATCTAAATTTCAGAAATATATGGGTACCCAATGGTATTAAATAGCATATGGTCAGATTCTAAACTCAATGGGCTTTCCATAGAGTTCAAGAACACCTATAACAGAGTCCTAATGAAGGAGTTATGCAAGTTGCAATCCCTGAAGAAAATGAGCAACTTGTAGCAGTAGCAGCAGCAGCAGAAGCAACCACTGTTTTTCGTCATTTTCGAATCTAATATGAGTTCAACTCTGATCCAGCTATATATGGGTGGATTCTAGACTCAAAGGGCTTTCCATAGAGTCTAAGAACACAACCCCAAGCTCAATGAAGGAGTTATGCATGTTTTCAAATCATGAAGAAAACTGCACACTGCAGTAATCAAGAGCAGCAGGCTTAATTGATTTTTCTATTTTCACAGGATATGACCTTCACTTTATCAAGCTATATATGGGTGGATTCTAGACTCAAAGGGCTTTCCATAGAGTCTAAGAACACTCAAATCCAAGTTCTAATGAAGGAGTTATACATGTTTCAAATCATGAAGAAAATCAGCACACTGCAGTAATTGCAGCAGCAGGGCCACTGATTTTCTTCATTTTCGGATAGGATATGACCAATTTTTATCAGTTATATATGGTGGATTCTAGACTCAAAGGGCTTTCTATAGAGTCTAAGAACACCTATACCGCAGTCCTAACGAAGGAGTTATGCAAGTTGTAATCCTCGAAGAAAATGAGCAATCAGGAGCAAGAGTGCCAATGCGCTTCACTATTTGAGCCTTTTCCGCGATACATTATTATGCTTTGAACAATGAGGAACGATAATTCCAATATTCTCTTTACTAGAACTCGCCTGAGCATCGAGGGCACTTTCATCATTTCAAGTTGTTAACTGCCTTTCTGCTCCTTAATTTCTTATGAGCACAACCAAGAATACCAACTCGCTCCTAAACTCGTTGCTTGAAGGCTTTCAAATTTTGCTTCTTTATCGGCCCCAATGGTTTTGAACGACCATATCATACAAGTAACAATCGACTTTGTTCAAACCTGAAATTCTTACAAGCTTATCAATATTTTATATTTTATTTCCAGCTTCATATTACTAGTAGCCTAGATTTTGCAAGTCTCATTGAATGTAATATGAACATAAAACAGAGTGAAAATTAGAGCACAAAGATGCTTGCAAATTTTCTAGCATGCACATCCCAGGTATGTGCTCCAAATTCATATACATCAGGACCACATTTTTATGTAGTTTAATTTGATTTAAAGATACCCCTGTGAATCCTTTCTATACCACATTTCTATACCCCTGTGAAAATTTGGAGCACATAACTAGGAATGTAAATGTTTCTTTCTATACCACATTTCTAGATCTGCAATCTCACACACACACACACAGAGACATACATATATATAACTACATTTGTTAGACCTAACTATTCCTTCCCAGACTGTTTCATTTTTCTACCCGGGAAAGACTTAGAAAGACTGCAGGAATCAACAAGCTAGAATCTAATTTACAAGAGTGACATGTTACAACTTAATTTTACAGAGGATGAAAAACAAAACCAAGACATTCAGAGGAATTTAATTTGGGGATGACGCTGGTCGTCATTCCGGAATTTTAAAAAATAAGCCCTCCCGGCTTTATGTTGATCTACTACTCGTCACAGAAATAAAGAAGCCTTCTCACTTCCCAAAACCATGTCACAGTTGAAAAGGCAGAGTCGAGGTGTTTTCCTCGAGGCAACAGTTAGAAAGAAATTAAATCTAAGATATTCCGAGGTAAGAAATTTATGAAATGTGACAAATTCTCGGAATTGTATTGGATGAAAAAGGAGATGATTTTTTCCACAAATATCACCGAATTTCACGAATGAAAAAGAAAAAGAAAACCCGTTGTCAATAGGCTCGAGGGTCAGTTCCGAGTGTTCCGCGCCTAAAATTTCTGTAGAAGAAAAATGTATGAAAATAGAAAAGAAAAAGGGGAAACCCGTGGTCAACGGAGCTCGAGGGTTAGCGTAGGTGTTGCCGTCATTTAAGTGTTGGTGGTGCTGACGGCAGTGGAGAAGGAAGGAAAGAAAGATGAGAACGGTGATTTGCTTTCAGATCGTATCGAGGGTGATTTTTTAACTTGGTAATTACCGACCAAATTCTGGCCTGGTGAAATGGCCTTCAGAATTTACCAAAGTTTAAAAAATTTTTCGTCGCCTATTTAACACCATTTTTCATGGTAATTTATTTTTGGTCGCACTGGTCTATAATCTTTCGCGCTAATTCCCCGCCTAATTTACGTATTCAAATTCACCAAAATTATTTGGCTCAGAATATGGTTTCCGCTCTTTTGGTCGAAAATTTGGTCGGTTCTTTCTTTGACCAAACCCCTTTTGGTTTCTAAATGGTCTGTGATATCAGCACTACCGACCAATTTTTTAGGTCGGTAATTTGGTCGGTAATCTGGTTATTTTTAGTAGTGATGTCTGTATCAATTGATCATTGGCCTCCTCTCCTTTGGTATCCATTATCTCCTCTGATATATCCCTTTTATCTTAGAGATGATGAATTAATCCGAGACTTCAAATAAGATGAAGAACTTGTGAGCGCCATAAAAGGTAGTTTGACGCATTCAGTTTGATAGAGATGAGACTTGAGCATTGATGGAATGCTTAGATGCTAAGAGTAGTTTTTGGATTCATCATGAATTTCACCTACTTTGATACCATGAAGAATGAAACGAATTTTCAAGGGTGATGCTTCAAGTTTACTACACCCAAACATCCTTATAACCAGAAGAATTATACAAAAAAGGCATGATATAATATACAAAAAGGTAGAATAAAGATTTCCTTCTAGATCAAAAGTTGTCTTCTAGTCTTGAGGGTCAACACATCTCAAATAAGAACACTAGTGAGTGTTTTCCATTTTAGACTTCATTTCCCATGTAGATAATCATGATCCTGACAAGATTTCATGTCAAGTAAATCGTATACCGGAGTTAACATGATCCTTGGATGATTGAATGCTGAAATTATCTTTATCACGCCGATTGGCCTGTCCGTCAATAGGCATCGAACCAGCTAGCTCGCTGTTTTCAGCCGCCCGCTTGCTAAAGTTAAAGAAAAAAATACCCTCCTTTAGTCCTTACTTATCCGTTTTTATATTGTCTATAAATTTAGTGTTCGTTTTTCATCTCACTACATCTCTCTCATTAAACCCGGAAATCTCTCAACTTCCCAAAATTCAAAGATGTTTGGGCTTCAAACTTTCCATTTTATCCGAGCAAATCTATGATTTCATGCCAATTTACCTTGGATCTTACAAGTTTTTTTTTCCGTTTTATACACACTGTAATATGCTTTCACAATTCGGATTCTCTCTCTATCTCTTTACTCTAAGAACTTTCTGCCTTTTCAGATTTTTTTAACCATGTGAGTTTTCTTTCTCCTTCCATATACGTTTCTTTGAGCAATGAAGTGTCTTCATGATTTGATCTAGGTTTATGGATGCAAGCTATGACTGAATAGCTCTGAATTTTTTATTTAGGGTTTCTGATCACTACGGTTGTATTCTGGTTGAGTCGTTTTTTATTTGTTGGCTTCTTTAGGGTTTGGTGGATTATTTGTTGTTTGCAATGGTTTAGGAGGGTATCATTTGAGAGAATGAAAAACTTATAATTTATGATTGACTAATCGTATCGTGATAGCTACACGTGAAATAACCAAGAATGGTTGAAGATCCTACTAACTAGGAAGTTGTTACAAACTTAATCCTATATCTATGGAAGACAACTAAATACATTTGAATAATACAATCACCTATGAAGGAATAAGTCAAGCAGTTGCAAACAACTGAAACTCTCTATTATGCCCCCTCAAGATGGAGCTCGGGAGAGAAGTCCAATCTTGTGCTTGAGTTGAAGAAAACGTTGTCATGGAAGTGGCTTGGTAAGAGCATCAACAAGTTGATCTTCAGAAGAGACATGAGCAATACGAAGAGCATCATTTTGAACTTGATCTCGGATAAAATGAAAATCTATTGCAACATGCTTCATTCGGGAATGAAAAACCTGATTGGAACAGAAATGGGAGTCATTCTAATATTATCACACAACGATGTGGTAGCGGGAAGAGAAATACCAAGATTACTGGCGAGATAATAGATGAAATTAAGTTTAGCAGTTTTTTGTGCAACTGAGTGATACTTTGCCTTAGTGGAGGATCTAGCAATAGTCCGTTGCTTTTTAGAACTCCAGAGATATCGATTTTTACCAAGATAAACAACATAAGCACTGGTTAAGCAAAAAGTTTCCTTGCCCCTTGCCCAATTAGCGTAAGAGAAAGCTTGTAAATTGAGAGAAGAGTCTGAGAAAGCATGCAAACTAAGAGTAGAGTCATTGTAGAGTTGTAAGCCATCATTAATGGTTCCAACAAGATAACGCAATAGCCGTTTGATAAAGGACCAATGTTCAGTTGTTAGGCAGTGCATATACTGGGACAATTTGTTAACAACAAAGGCAATGTCTGGTCTGGTAATTAGCAAATATTGGAGGCTCCCAACTACTAAGCAATACTCAGTTGGATCAGATAGAGAAGAACCTGAGGTTAACATGAGAGTCGAATTGGTTGGTATGAGAGTAAGAACCGTCTTAGCGTCGTGCATCTTGGTTTGAGTGAGGTGATCCATAATATATCGCCTTTGTGAGAGTAACAAGCAATGTTTGTTTGGGACAACTTCGACACCCAAAAAGTAAGTTTGTAAGCCGAGGTCTTTGATGGAAAATCACTAAGCAAGAATAGCAATGAAATGATTAACTTGGTAGCATTGTCTCATGTGAGAATTAAATCATTAACATAAACAAGGAGATACATAGTGTAGCCATCAACATGAAAGACAAAGAGGGAAGTATCAACATATGAATTTTGAAAACCAAACTGTAGGAGAAATGTTCAGAGCTCATGGTACCACTCCCCGAGGGGCTTGTTTTAGGCCATATATTGCTTTTATGAGTTTGCAAACATAGGAGGGGTTGTCTTTATCAACAAATCCTAGTGTTTGTGACATGTATACATTCTCTGATAGATGACCTTGAAGAAAGGCATTGTTTAAGGTGCAAGTGAGAGCCAAGTTGTTGGATTCCCCGGCCGTGGATTAGCAAGCAGAAAATGAAGGGGGTCTGGTTTTGTGGTGATCGCCGATGCTTCAAAAGTGAGCAATTTTTCATGTAGTTCCTCAAAGGTTATAGGCGTGTCTCTATCTTGGACAACATGTGTTAGTTCTTTGTATTTATCATAAAGCCCATCAAGTATCATGTCGGTGAGATCTTCTACATATATCGGGTGTTACTACAAGGGCAAGTCACACTTTGGCCTTTATGGATTGCACAGAATGTCAGGACACTTTTAGAGCCTTTGGTGATCATCTTGAGTTGGCTTTTGGCCTATTTGATGCGTCTACTAGAAGGCGTGGTGTAGGTATTGGCTAAGATAGTCCATGCTTCGCGAGCGGTCTTGGCTTGTGCAATGAATGGTATGATAGTGGGGGAGATGGAGCTAATGATGGCATTCAAGATTAACTGGTCCTGTCGGATCCAAAGGATGTGAGCAGGGTTGATTTGGTTGTGTCATTTTGTGTGAGAGTGGCTGAGAGACATGGCTTTAAGCTATCGACATAGCCTAAGAGATCATAGCCAATGAAGAGAGTGTGAAATTGCAATTTCCATGAAAGGTAGTTGCTAGAAGTGAGTTTTAGAGGGGTTTGGGCAGCAACATTTATGCTGATAAGGGTGTTGTGGAATTCATTAGTGTTGAGAAATGAGGGTGAAGAGTCAAGAATGGTCGTCAGATTACGTAGCTGGCGTGCAAAGAGATAAATAAAAATATCGGAATTTGTTATCTCTGGTTTAGCTCTAATACTATGAGAGAATAACAAAACTTATCATTTATGATTGACTAACCAGACGTATAAATACACTAAGGAAATAACCAAGAATGGTTTAATATCCTACAAACTAGGAAGTTGTTACAAACTGAATCCTATATCTATGGAAGATAGCTAAATATATTTGAATAATACAATCTGCTATGAAGGAATAAGTCAAGCAGTTGAGAACAACTGAAACTCTCTATAACACCCCAATTCCTTTTTAAGGGGCATTACCGTCATTTCACATATGAGGTCTTAAAATCTCATATGTGAATGTCATCAAAAAAAAAAAAAATCATAAAATCCAAGATATCACATCATAACTCAAATCAACCAACATCTAGAAACAAAAAAATAAATAAATAAAATAAAATAAAATTTGTACACTAATTCTCCCAAAATCTATTAATAAAAGTCTTCCAAACATAAACTTGCAACCACTTGGTCCAAAAAATCCAAATAGACTAACAGTCTCAGTGGTATTATTATTTTAATATGATTATATATATATATATATATATATTCTTCAATGCTCTCGCTCCATATTATTAACCGCATTCCCTTCTTCTACTCAAAGATTTGTGACGCTCCTAACTCGACACCCTAAGTGATTGCGAGGGTAATTTTTTTTTTTTTCTCTGCTTACTATAAACTTATAAACTTTAAGTTTGTTCATTCATATAATGTTAAACATTTAACTTGTACTCATATTCTCAGAACAGCCAGACATAAAATATATACAAGCTTCATATGTGTGTTTGCTCAACAGCCATAATATTTATCGCTACAAGTTAAAACAAAATACATACATTATACAAAATGGTCTTTTAGTGGGCACCCAGCGATGTGTTGACTGACCGACGCAGATTGTCCTGTCCTCCGCTTCTCTTCTCCGTACCTACACGGATGAAGACTCATGGCTAAAGCCTTATAACTTAAGAGGAATAATACCAGGACAACCCCTAATAAGAATTATCTCACTTTAGATACAAGCATATACTTAACATTTACATATACTTATTCATTTCTCTTATCTACTGTTTCATAACATGTTTCATTTCTTATTTCATATACTTTTCTTGTCATCTTACACTTTACTCTTGTTCTTGTAACCGTATACTATCATCACATAGCAATGTTATGCTTTTCCTATCATGTCATATATCATATACATCTCATTTGCGTATACTTGTCATTTGCTTTTATTTTTCATGCCTGCATAAACCTTAGAAGTGGATACGGGAAAGAACTGTATGTACCTGAAGGTACTATCATTGTACGAAACAGTGATATCAATTTGTATGACCCAAACGGGGCCGCTATAATGATCCACACGGGATCTATGTCATCAACCTAAACGGGGCCTCGATATCTATAAACAGTATGCTACAACAACTGTATCCTTATAGACATGCCTATCTATCCAACTACCCTGGGCCATAAGCAAAGTAATCGGTTTTATTATGTTTACCAATCTTTCGTATTAGAAAATATATCTCATATACATGAATAATTACTTATATCATATATACTTATGAGATATTCATTATCAAATAATTTCTTATAAATATTTAACTGTACTTTTTCATATAACAAAATTATATGTGTGTTCTCTTTAGCTTTCATAACACATGTTATCATGATCATATTACTATGATACATTATTTCATATAACAATACATTTATATAACTTTTTATACACTCTTAACAAACAATTATGCCTGAACAATTCGAGGCAGTTCCTAAGTCCATTTTCAACTACAATTTTTGACCCTATAAACGGGATTGTTAGAGAAAGTGATCTTCTAATTCAATATACCCTTATGTCTTAAGTTTCTTATGGTTCAAAAATCATGTCATTTGGACTTTTAATTTGGGAGATATGGTCTAAACATTCCGAACCGCTCCTGGACAGTTTCCAGGAACATAATATGGAATTGTGTCCTATATTTGAAAATTTTCTTGGAATGATAGAGACATAATTTGACTATATTTTCTTCATGAAAGTTGTTCTCCCAGATGTCTAGTTTGTACATAAATTTGAATCACATCATTTAGACCAGTATAACTTAAGTTATGATTTAAAAAACCTGAATTACTCCGGGCCAGGATCACAGAGCACATTTGTGACGGAATTAAGTCTCTTTACTTGATGAATTTTCTGGGTCCAATGTGGTCCAAATTTGGATATATTTATTTCATGGAGATTTGTTTTCCTAGAAGTATAGTTTACCTAGAAATTTGAATAACTCAATTTGGATGAGTGAAACTCAACTTATGGCTTAAATACCAAAACTGTTCCGAAACCCAAAATTGTATCAGAATTGACCCGAAAACAGAGCCTCACTTTAACGAATTTTCTGGGTACACTGGGGTCAAAATTTGCGTACACCTATTTCAAGAATAATTTTTCTCCTAGAAGTCTAGTTTACCTAAAAATTTGAATCACTAAATTTGGATGAGTTATGGCCAAGTTATGGTCAAAACAAAAACATGAGTTTAAAAAAACAGATAGCATCTCCCCTAAAACCCAACATTTTCTCTATACAAATTTTTCCTCCATTGAGGACCACAACCAAACCAAACAACCATTCCAAACAAGGATTCTACACAAAAAGAGGTATTCCAAACCTCCATCATACACAATCCTACCAAAGTTCCATACAAACAATTTTATACACAAATTCATACCAAAATTCCTTACATATCCATACCTTTGCTTTTCTTTTCTCCTTCCTTCTTCCTTCTTCTCTTCTCTTCTTCTTCTTCTTCTTCTCCTTCTCTTCTCTTCTCCCACTGTATTTGCCCTATCACAAAGGACAAAAATGAGATATTTTGCATTTCATTAATAAGGCCATGTTTGGCCTTATAATTTCAGATTAGGTTTTTAGGTTTTGGCATTGGGTCATTTATTTTGCTATTATTTGCAAATCAATTTATTCATATTTCCACTTTAGCCTATAATCTTCTTATCATATGACCTTTGGGTCCTTGATTGGTAAATTACCAATTTACCCTTGACTCTTGAATTAATTCCGGATTTTTGCTTATTTTATTTTTAGCATTATTTTATTCCGAAAAAATATACATTTACTTTTATTATACCTTAGACATGTTATAAAAATGTCAAGGTATAATTTGGGGTGTTACAGCATCACTCTTTGCCAGATTCTATAGTACCTGAAAATATTTAATCCACAAGAGTGAGTTAAAAGCCTAATAAGAGGTTTTAATGCACTTGTATGGATCGCATACCTTAAATTCACAAATTTGAGATATAATATTTTTTTTCTTCTTCTTTTTCTTCACAATGCCATAAATTCATGAGGTTTGTAATATTATAAGTTATATATATATATATATATATATATATATATATATATATATATATATATATATATATATATATATATGTATTTTCTTATATTACACCTTTACTTCTCAAAAATATTAATTCCAAAGAATTTTGTCAACTACTATAACCCATAGATCTAAGTTTCTTATATTGTCAACTACTATCAATTCATTGACAAGAGGTTGTCAACTACTATCAACCATTAACGGAGCCTATGCTGTCAACTACTATTGCTTGTTGACGGGGCCTATAGAAACCAACACACTTTTTTTTTTTCCAACAATTGACAAACTCATATTTCTCATACAAATCACGTATTTGTTAGGTTTCTGATAGCGATTAATCATACATACACATCAGAAAAATTAAAAATTTTGCATTTTCTAACCCGACTAAGGATCCATGTGATCCGATCAAATGATTCAAAGGATAGAAGAATACCTTATTCGTGCTGGGAGGCATCCTTGTTCTCAGAGTCTCGCAAAGGCCAAACCCTCCTTGTTTAATCGAGCACAAATGATCGCCTCCACCTTCTATAGCTATCCACACAAATGAGCCTTCTTGAAAACCGAGAGAGAAACGAGTGTGCTAGCACCGGGTTGAGTCTCATGAAAACCTTTAGCCGCCTTCCGCATAGGGATCCCTTGGGTTTAAATACCAATTTTAAGCCCAAGGGTTGGTTTCCGGCCCATTCTATGCTCACACTCGCAGGCCCACATAATGTCAATTTGCTCAAAAGTTCCCACTTCGAGCCCCACCTTAGGGATCACAAGCTGCCTCTAGCAAAGCATTATGACCACCTTAGATTATGTGGATGTCAATACCATTACAACCTAATCCATAATAAATGTCGTAGTCCCTTTGTCTCACAATATCCTAATTGAACACAAGGCATGAACTATGTCTCCCTTGTAAAGCTCAATCATGCAATTTTCTCGACCTCCATGTAAATTGATAATACAAATGACATTAATAACCCTTATTAATTCATTTGAGCATGGCCATAAAATTTCCAGTTTCACATGTCGAGGGGTCATACTCTGATAATTTTTAAAAGGAGGAACAATTCCTTTCATCCACCACATCCTCTACATGATTTATTTTATGTCCAACTATAGTTTGTATTACCACCCTATTATAGATAATGTTGAACTGTGTCAAAACATAAAGCTCAACATGTAGGAACCTATGGTGGTGTTAGGTCGAAGGACAAAAAGAAGACATTATTATGATGAGTAGTTACAGACTTATAAATCCATATCATGATGGGTCAACTAAGCATAATGTTCCATTAATATGTACTTAAGGAGTTGACTTAATATCATATATCCATGATCATCCGTCAAACTCCATACTAGTCTTAATTCACTATTGCTCCACCAATAATTAATGACCAGGGACAATTTAGAATAGTATTCCATTTGAAGTCTAGAGTTCTACTATCAAGTCACACACTTGATGACCATAAGTGGATTCAACTATTCATAGAGTGAATCACCAAATTAGAAATGTAAGATAATAATGAAATTGCCTCTTTATTATTGAAATATAAAGATAATACTAATTATCGCCTTGGGCGCATCACTAATGCATTTGCTTCATACACGATTTGGGTTTTAAATAAATTGAGAATTTCTAAAATCCATAGGTATATATATACACAAGATTTTTTTATACTAAAAGCCGTGCATTAATTTCTCTTACCTGTATCTCAAAACAATGAATCCAAATCAAGAGACTCGGAGAAATCTTTATACACATAAATAATGCCAGAAACACCTATTAGAAAAATATTGTTTCATATATATATATATATATAATTTTATTTTTTCTAAATTTATTATTGAAGAAAACTTTCTGAAGATAGTTTAATTGAGGTAGTCCTTAGAATAGCCAAACAGTCAAATATCAATTCATAATATTTTTCCTCAATACTTTGTATTCCCTATATTTTTGTGTGGTTTCATATTTAAGTTTCCTTAGAAAACCCTAGGCTTTAAGAGATTTGTGAATTTAGGAAGCCTTTAGGACATTCATATCTAAGTTTTAAGGATTAGGAGATCACGCTTTTGCTTTATATGACTAATAATCCTAAGTTAAACATTTGAAATTTTGAAAGCCTTAGGCTTTAGATCTAGAATTTGAAACCTCTAAGTTTCAAATTTGACTTTGAAAGTTTTTAACTATCAAAATCAAAGGACGGAGAACTCTCACTTGGGATCGGGGTGTTTTTAAACCTTGAAAATTCCCCTCCTTGAATCCTTGCTCTTCTCTCTCTTATAGGGAGAAAAGCTAAAACATGATGTGAGGCTAGGGTGTGAGAAGAAAGAGGAAAATATTCTTTTATATTATAAGTTTCCTAATTATTGCCCATAGCCCCCTTTCACTTTTAATATTTATAAAATCCACTCCCTCCCCTTGTTTCCTCCCCTCTCCTTTTAAAAATGTCTAAGTAATTCCTCTAAACTGATGATACCTTAAGTTACAAAGAGGGAAGGGTACTTCTCCTTATCTCACTTTCACCCCTTCATGTTGCTTCCCGTTCTTCATGATTATTCCATCGATTTTACTAGTTTCACAATTGCACGAAGAAAACCTTTTTCCATACTATCGACAATTCGAATAGGGATATTCTTCTATAAGTCAAATTTTTATCCACTCAATGGGTTCAATCTCTACCACATGAGATTTGATTATAAACATATTTCCTTAGTGATGACACACATGAAATACACCATGTATTTTTCCAACCTTGGGCAATGTAACTCAGATGCTAAGGCACTTACCTTATCAAGCAATTTCAAATGGTACCATACATCTAGGACTTAGCTTTCTTTTCTTTCCAAATCTCATCACATTTTTCATTGACACTTTTAGGAAAACATGGTCACGCACCTGGAATTCCAATTCTCGCCTCCTGTTGTCTACATAACTTTTTTGTCGACTTTGGGTCGTCTTCAACCTTACCTGTATTAATCGAATCTTTTCCGTAGTCACCTGAACCAACTCCGGACCCAAAAGTTTCCTTTCACCCACATCATCCCAACAAATTAGGGATCTACATTTTCTACCATAGAGGGCCTCATATGGTGTCATCCCAATACTTGTTTGAAAGTGATTATTATAAGAAAATTCAACTAAGGGCATATGATCTTCCCAACTACCCCCAAAATCCAAAACACATGCTCGTAGCATATCCTCCAAAATATGAATTACTCTTTCTGACTGACCATCAGTCTGTGGGTGAAATGCAGTACTAAGATTTTGTTGGGTCCTAAGAGCATTTTGCAAGCTCCTCCAAAATTTGGAAGTAAAACGAGTATCCCTATCTGAAACAATGGACACCAGAACTCCATGTAGCTTGACAACCTCTTTAACATACAGGGAGGCTAATTTATCTAAAGTGAATGTAGTTCGTATTAGCAGAAAATGAGCTGACTTTATCAATCTATTAATAATCACCCACACATCGTATCACACTTCGAGGATTTAGGTAATCCCGAAACAAAGTCCATGGAAAATATTCTCCCACCTCCATTCAGAATTGAGAGAAGGTAACTTTCCTCTAGGCCGTTGGTGCTCAACTTTCACTTGTTGGCAAACCAAACACTATGTTATGAACTTTGCAATATCATGTTTTAATCCATGCCACCAATACAATTGCTTCATATCATTATACATCTTTGTCTCCCTAGGATGCACTATAAATCTAGAGTCGTGAAATCCCTTTAGAGCTCTTCCTTAGCCCTCCAACGTGGAGGTATACACAATCTATTCTTGAATTTAGAGTGTCATCATCCATCGGGCAAGATAAAATTAGATTTCGCTCTTTCACTTATCCATGATGACTACTAACTCCGAGTCATCCTTTTTGCGGAGGACTTAATCCTCCTAATTAGGTTTGGTTGCAATTAAAATTAGCTAACAAAATTCCGTGATTCCAAAGCTTGAATTGAACTCAGAAAAGCATCTAAGTCAAAAACAATTCAACTTGCATTACTTTCAGAGTTGACATAGAACCATATGATTTTCTACTTAAGGCATCAACAACTACATTAGCCTTACCAAGATGATATAAAATGTTGCAATCATAATCTTTAAGGAGTTCAATCCACCTTCGTTGTCTCATATTTAAATCCTTTTAGGAGAATACATATTTCAAACTCCTGTGGTCTGTATATATCTCACAAGTCTCACCGTACAAGTAATGTCTCCAAATTTTTAGTGCAAAAATCATAACTGTCAGCTCTAAGTCGTGAGTGAGGTAATTCTGTTCATATGGTTTCAATTTCTTAGAGGCATATGCTATCACTTTCCCCTGCTGCATGAGCACACAACCTAAACCTTGGCATGATGCGTCACTATAAACAATAAATCTTCCTATACCAGACGAAATTGTCAACACTGGAGCCGATACCAACTTTTTTTTAGTTCTAAATCACTTTACACTCCTCCTTACTCCACTCTTCAAAACTTGGTATCTTTGAGTTAGTCTAGTAAGTGGTAGTGATATTTTGGAAAACCTTCACCAATCAGTTTGCACAACTTAAATATACCCCAAAAGCTTCTAACTTCAGTCACCGGGGTAGGTCTCTTCTAACTCAACACTGCCTCTACCTTTCTTGGATCTATTGAAATTTCATCCTTAGAAACTACAGGACCGAGGAAGGAAATTTGATCCAACCAGAACTCACACTTCTTAAACTTAGCAAAAAGTTGGTGCTCCCTTAAGGTTTGTAGAACAACCTGCAAGTGCTTCTCATGCTCTTCTTTATTCTTTGAGTACACTAGGATATCATCTATGAAAACCACAACAAATTTATCCAAATAAGGGTTGAAAACCCTATTCATTAAATCCATAAAGACTGCTAGGGCATTAGTCAACCCAAATGGCATCACTAAAAACTCATAGTGTCCATATCTAGTGCGAAAAGTAGTCTTTAATATGTCTTCACTCTTCACCCTTAGTTGATGATACCCGGACCTAAGGTCTATCTTAGAGAAAACACAAGACCCTTGCAATTGATCAAATAAGTCATCAATCCTAGGTAGTGGGTATTTATCCTTAACTGTCACCCTATTCAACTCCCTGTAATCAATACATAATCTTAAAGTCCCATCCTTCTTTTTAACAAAGAGCACTGGAGCTCCCCAAGGTGATACACTAGGTCTAACAAAACTTTTATCAAGCATTTCTTGCAATTGTACTTTTAACTCCTTGAGTTCCAAAGGAGCCATTCGATAAGGTGCTTTGGAGATAGGAGTTGTTCCTAGCATTAGTTCAATGGTGAAATCACTTCCTATTTGGGTAGTCTTAGGTAATTCTCAAGGAATACATCCTCGAATAGTCCCTTACAATGGAAATATCACCTACCCTCGTATCATTATCATTTCCCACAATATAAGCCAGATAGCCTGGCAACCTTTTCAGGAAGGATTGAGCTCATAGTTGCAACCAATCGGGATAGAGTATCATCAGAGCTCCTTCAGCAGACCAGTTTTCCAGAATACAAATGTCACTTTAACAAAACAATCAACTAGGGCATGCTAAATCGCTAGCCAATCCATTCCCAAAATAATATAAAAATCATGTAATTCCAACAATATCAAGTCCACATGAAATTTCCTACCCCCAACCACAATACTATCATTCTTAACAACTTTGGTAGTTAAAAATGATTTTCCAATTAGCGTAGAGACAAGAGTATTAAATTGTAGTAAGCTAGTAGGTAAGCCCAACAATTTAACAAGAGAAGAATAAATAAAAGAATGAGTAGCTCCTAGATCAATAAGCACTTTAATTGGATGGGAATGAAACTGAATGATACAAGTGATAACATCTGGTGAGATTTTAAATTTTTGTCGGCTTAGCAAAGACTCTCCCGGGTCCCGGCCCAGTTTTCATCTAGCCCTTTGATGGAAATTTCTGGTGGATAATCCGAGCAAAAATGACCATGTTCACCTTACAATTATAGTAGCATACACCACTCTCTATATCACACACTACCTACGATGCTCGTCACACGTGGTTACAAGGAGAGAATATGTTTTTCCTTACTTCTTGAGTTGGTTTGGCACCCTGACCTTGTGAAGTGCTTAGATTTTTTTGTGTTTGGACACCTTGAGAATTATCATATCTACCTCTCTTGTGCTGCTCTCTATACTTCTGGAGCTCTCTGGCACTCCTCTCCGCTAAGAGAGCACTTTCTACCACTTTCGAGTAGGTTTTAAACCTATGAAGGGAGAGCTTATCTTCAAAATGGATCTCAAATCCTCAACTGCTGCACTCCTCAAAAGAAATAAGCTCAGAAGAAAAATGAGACAATTGAGTAAATTTATTCTCATACTCAACAACTGTCATGGAGGCCTTAACTGTATGAACTCAAATTCTTTTTGGCGACGCACTCCTTGGAAAGTATTTCCTGAAGAAGACTTCCTTAAACTAATCCCATACTAATGGTTCATCAATTCCCAAAAGTCTCTTCTCCATCCTCCACCAATGTTCTACCTCACCACCAAGCATAAAGGTAGCAAATACAACCTTTTGTGTCTCATAGCAATTCAAAACTTCAAAGTACTTCTCAAGATCAAGAACTCATGATTCTCGCTAATTCGGATTTGACTCTCCTTAAAAGGTGAGGGTTCAACCTCTTGAATTGGATCAAAGGTACTCCCACTAGCGGTGATGACCGACCTCGTGTTTGGCTTCTATCCACCCGTAACTTGTGCTTTACCTGGGCTGAATTTCTATAGCACAAGTTTGTATCCCAATGAATCTCTCCCAATTACTTAACATTTAAGCCATTCCCTCCAATGTAGGAGGAGGTGCCTCTTCTTGTTCAATGACCCTATGAGGGATATTCAAATTTTCAACTGTCCTAGATGGCGCATTATCCTTGGATGCACCACTACCACAAGAAGAAATTGTTTTCCTAAATGCTATAACAACCTACCATCTCAAATATATTAGAATATTGAATAATAGAAACGTATACGAAAACTTATATATATATATATATATATATATATATAGTCCTTGTCACTCAATCTATCTCCACCCATCGGCTCTAATAGCCTATCGGATCATAACCATGCTTTGATACCACTCTGTAACACCCCCAATTCCTTTTTAGTAGACATCATTATTTCACTTATGAGGTCTTTAAATTCCATGAATGCTACCAAAAAAAAAAAATTATTCTTCATAGAATCCGATATCATCATAACTCAAATTGAACCAACATTTGGAAACAACAAAAATTTAAATAAAATTCGCATAATTCACCCTCTCAAATCTACTGTCAATAAAAGTCTTCAAACATAAACTTGCAAACTACTTGGTTCAAAAATCCAAATAGACCAACAAATTTCAGAGTTATTACTTTAATATGATTATATATATATATATATATATATATATATATATATATATATATATATATATATATATATATATATATATATATATATATATATATATATATATATAACCGCATTCCCTTCCTACCCAGCATCACTCTTCACCATATTCTATAGTACCTGAAAATATTTAATTCACAAGAGTGAGCTAAAAGCCCAATAAGAGGTTTTAATGCAGCTTGTTAAGGTAAATTAGTTTGAGCACAGGAATTATGTTTATTTTCGAGCTAAAATTAAAATGGGTCCTAAACTTTGTAGTGGGTCCACATGGGAATGTTTTCTCCATGAGGAGATGAAGATCATCTA
This sequence comes from Tetrastigma voinierianum, assembly GCA_016808115.1. NCBI lineage: Eukaryota > Viridiplantae > Streptophyta > Magnoliopsida > Vitales > Vitaceae > Tetrastigma > Tetrastigma voinierianum. Next base: position 359,823 of record JAEQBH010005512.1, on the reverse strand, counting down.
TTGCTGCTCAAACCACAGTGAGTGAATTAGAAATTGCCTCCAAACATCACTACTTGAAATGAGAATAAAGGCTTAAGCTTGTGAAAAGCTTCACATTCCATCTACTTAATAAAGACTTTTTAAAGGGTATATATACACCCAATTGAGTTGGTCGGCCCTGGGCTGGGCACCTGTAGTTTTGCTGAAGGGGGAGGACCTAGCTCACGCTGGCTCACCACAAACACACACGCCACGCCCACACTCGAGCAAGCCCTGAAGCCCTGCCCGAGTCGGGTTGTATATACGCACTAATGTCACTGCTTTACACCTTTACTCATCTATTCAAATTTCTTGGGGCTATACCACGCGAGCAATAATTGTGGTCTTATGAGATTGTGTCTAACATAAGACTTGATCGCTCCCGGACACGCAAATGTGTTCTATCTTATTGCTTTGTCAGCCATTCTGCTTGTTCTTGTAAATAGTTTATCATAAATATACTAATATAGGTTCCATTAACTTTTTATTTGTTCTATTCTATTGGTTTTCCGATAACAGTTGTATGAATCGCATACCTTAAATTCACAAATTGGAAATATAACATTTTTTTGTTCTTTTTTTTTCTTCACAAATCCTATAAAATTCATGAATGCAAAAGATAGTTTTATATATATGCGTACTTTCATAATACACCTTTACTTGTCAAAAATATTCATTCCAAATAATTTTGTCAACTATTATAACCCGTTGATGAGACCTATATTGTTAACTACTATCACCCGTTGACGGAGCCGTTTTATATATATGCATACTTTCATAATACACCTTTACTTCTCAAAAATATTCATTCCAAATAATTTTGTCAACTACTATAACCCCGTTAACAAAACCTATATTATTAACTACTATCACCCGTTGACGGAGCCTATGCTATCAACTACTATCACTTGTTGACGGCACCAATAGAAACCAACACACCTTTTTTTTTTCTCCAACAATTGACAAACACATACTTCTCATACAAATCACGTATTTGCTCCATACATATGATTTGGTTTAACAATTAAGAATTTCTAAAATCCATAGGTATATCTATAATTTCAAGATTTTTTTTTTTTGTACTAAAATTTGCATTAATTTCTCTTACCTAATATCTTATAACACTAGTCCAAGAGACTTAGAGAAATCTGTATGCACTTGAATAATGTGAGAAACACCTAATAGAAAAATATTGTTTCTATATTTATATATTTATTTATTTTTTTCTAAATTTATTATTGAAGAAAAATCATTTCGAGTATTAAGTCTAATTTTTAGTAATCCTTAGAATAGCTAAACACGCTAAATATCAATTCATAAATAATTTTTCCACACATTTTGTATTCCCTATATTTTAGGATTATATTTGAAGTTTTAGAAACCCTAGGCTTTCGCATTTAATTCAAAAGCCTTGGGACGTTAAAGATCTAAGTTTTAAGGTTAAAGAGCAATTTTCTTGTTTTTTATGTCCTAAATAAACCTAAGTTTCACATTTTGATTTTTTTTAAAGCCCTAGGCTTTAGATCTAAAATTTTGGAAACTCCTAAGTTTTTGAATTTGACTTTTGAAAGCTTTAACTCCAAAAATCAAAGGACGGAGAACATTTACTTGGGATCGGAGTGTTTTTAAACCTGAAACTCTCCTTGGACTTTTTGCCTCTCTCTCTTTCTAAGGAGAAAAGTTAAAACGTGATGTGAGGCTAGGTGTGAGAAAAAAGAGGAAAATATTCTTTTATATTATAAGTTTCCCAATTATTGCTCATAGCCCCTTTCACTTTTAATATTTATAAAATGACCCATCTTTTGTTTCTCCCTTTTTTTTTTTTTTAAATGCCGGTTATTACACTCTCTATTATCATTTGTGTGCTTGCGTTTTGAGGTTTTGATTTGTTTGTTTTTTGTTTACTAGCCATTTTAGCGCTGCGAATTTTAAAATTTTGTTATTGATTTATGAAAAATCTTGTGTTCAATCGGGTTTTTATAAGTGTTTTTGTAGGGGATTTGGTAGGTGAACATCTTAGTGGTTGTAGATTAGCATCAGTTACTATTTTCAAGATCGCCGAGCACGGTGGAAGACAAAGCAAATGGAGAGAGACTATGGTGTTCTTAAAGCCAATTATTGTTGTCTCCTGGATTCTCAGTTCCACGGATCGTCGAGGCATCAACCTGGCAGCAAGAATCTGCAAAACAAACAAGGGACCGGCGATGGTGTGTCGGCCGGCTCTCCGATGCTTAAGTTAGTTAGGAAGATTGAGAGTGTTTTTTTTTTTCTGTCAAATTTCCAAGCATATCTTTTTTCTATCTCTTTTTCTGAGCGTTACCTTCCTTATCTATCAAGAAGGATCATCCATCATCCTTCACTTTCCATGGGAAGATCCCCCTTCTATGGGAAGTGGGTGATTGGTTTCCGAAATGGGAGGATGCAAGCACGCCTCTCGCGCTGATCATTTTTCTTTGCAACTGTCCCGAGTCTTCCGCCTCAAAGCATCGCTCGTCATCTTAAGGGCGGTTTCAGACGAAGTTCAGGAGGATAAGCTCAAGATGCAAGGAATTACTGCATTTCTATTGGTTGGCCATCTTCTAAAGATGGCGCCGGCCGACGGGGGGGCGTAGATTTGCCAGCCGGGACTTTAGCCCGGTCAATGTTCGTAGACGCTTTGGGCCTCTTTTTGGGCTTTCATCCGTTCGGGGCCTTCTAAGTGAGATGCTAGGGCTGTAATCTATTACGGTACCCACATGCCCCCTTTTTCCATCTGGGGAGTTCAACCTTCCCCGCTGGAAAAAATACCGCAGCTAGGATTTGGTTATCGCTGAACTGGGACTGCCAATGAGATGTTCCAACGCACGCTTCCGGGAGTGTTCTATTTCTAGTATCACATTTAGTACGGCTTTTTGAGTTTCCCATGGGTTTATAACCTTTATAAAGATGGTGTTTCGAAGCTTTATCTCACCGACTAGTTTTGAATTTTCGATATGCATGGCTTGTCGCTGGCGGATGCCGTTAGTGTTGAGCTTTTCCAATTGCTCTCGTCAACGCGGATTTTGATGAGGTTGGTCAGGTGATTAAAGGGATGTTTTCTTGGAGCTTGCTAATTTACCTTTGAGGATATTTTAAGCCTTATATGCCCCCTTGGGTGGTCCACGAACTCGAGGAGAAAGTTTCTCGACATCAACGAAACTCGTGGTTCCATGTTCAACCCATAAGCCCTTGTTTGCCCTCTCGCTTCGCGCCGTTAATATACCGCCATAAAATGGGCTAGGGCTTTTGCTTCTTCTTAGCCTCTCACACAACAAATGCTTTTTCCTCGCCTTTTCTTCTTGCTTTTTCTTTTTCCTCCGCTCCATTTTTTTCTTATATTTTTTCTTCTTTGACTCGCCTTTGGCCCGGTGGGTTATGTAAATCGCCTTAGGCTCGGTTTTCAGCCCGAATGGGTTATGTGATTGTCTTAGGCTCAGTGTTCAGCCCGGATGGGTTATGTAATTGTAAACGCCACTTGGTGTAATTAATGAAATCGTGATTCGGGAAAGTTTTGTGTTGTGTTTCGCCTTATTTTTACTGTGTTTGACTAATCGGTCACTAAAGTCAACTAACTTCAAGGGCTATAGCGTCTGATGGATATTAACATGCGTTGGAACTAAGGGTATGGTGTCTGACGCTGATGCATTCGAGGACGGATCGTCCCGTACGGTTCCTGACTAGGCCCAGCTAGGTTGTTTGACCTCAGCCCGTCCATTAGGAGGGGCATAAGGGCACTAGCCTGGGGGCTCACGAACCTGGCCCATACTCGTTCACTATGCCCTAGTAAGTGAAGCGTCGTCATGATTCGAATCACTTGGAAGGGTGATGTGTTCAACGGCGCATGAACACGTAATCCGCAAGGACGCCTATTCCTTTAGGACAATAAGTGGATTTTACTTGCTTCTATTGTATCTTCCCCATTTTCTTGTTTCTCTTCTGTTCAAGAGCTTCTGTGGATATTTCTACGCGGGGTCAAGTGGTTTTCAAGTAGATAGTTTTTTTTCGCGTTTGTTTCCTCCCTACCTTCCGTGCTAGCCTTGTTTTGTCCACATTAGGTTCCAGCCTCCTCGCATATGTCCACCCATTACGAACGTAGAAGGGTGTGTTTTCTAGGTATGTTGGAGCTGTGGGTTTTTCTTTGGCCTCGCGGTTCGTGCATTCTCGCCTTACCGCCTGCAGATACGACATGGAATTGACTTCCCTTTCATCCGCCCTTTTGTTGTTTACCGCCATAGTATGGCGAGAGGTCAAGTAGTAATTTCTACTAGTCAGTCAGCGATGAGAGTGGCCTCGCCGATACGCCTTCTACAAGCGTGATTATTTTCTCTCGCTTTGCGGGAGAGCTGAGGTCATACTACCACATTCCTGATAATATCGATCTTGAGTTGCTGGATGGTTCAACTTAATCCATTATCAATAAGGAAGACGATGCAATATATTTTACTAGGGAATACCAGAACCGAAGCCGCTTTCTCGCTTTGCCTCTAATAAAGAAATTTCTACATCTTTCGAGCTCGCGCCTGTCCATCCGGTCATCTGATTCTAACCTGACGCACAGACCGGAACCTCCTTTACCAACTAGATATTTCGTTGGTGGAGGTTTTCTTTATTTACACATTGAAGCTGGTGCATGGAGGCCGACTGTCTTTGTCGGCCCAGAGCCCTCGACTACAAGTTGTTACGGGGCTCCCTAACTCGCCTAAGACTGAGGCGAGGGCGCCATCCGGGGCTGGGGAGGACCGTGGTAGAGACTCACTCTCCCCGAATCTCCCATTCACCTCGAACCGAGAAATTTCATTCCCAAGTGTGCTCGAGTTTTGGGATTTATACGTCGTTGTATTTTGCCCTACGTATTTTCTTAATAAACTCATTTTCTTGCAAGGAAAAGTCGAAGAGGTAGATTGGTGAACTAGGTGGAAAAAGCTGGTTTCGGGAAGATTCAAAAGTTATTGTAGAGATTTCCTGAAAGGAACAAAGATCACAAAATTCTTTTAATGGTGAAGAATCTTCGTGAATTGATTCGCAATCCCTCTCCCTATACTCTTCCAGTTATTCATCGCCCTCTTCCCACAAAAGTAGTGGAGGGTGAGCATTACATTATTACTGACCTTCTGACTTTAATCCCGGACAGTTCGTCCCCAACACAGGCTTTCGAGACCAAGGTGGTTGGTCAGGAATTATCAATCAATCTTCGGCCTGAGCAGCGGTCTTTGGCCAGAGAGGATCCCAGTGTTGCCCCCCGAGCATCTAAGGAGGTTGACAGGGGCAGCCGTCCTAAGCGTCTTCCCTTTACGAAAAAGTGTTCCCGTTCTGCCCCCTAAGTATCTAAGAAGGGAAGGCGGGTGCTTGAACGGCGAAGAACGCCTAGTACAAGGGTGGAAGATTTTGTCCCCTAGGTTGCTCCAATATTGAGTCTCCCGCCTGCTAGCGAGGAGGAAGAAGAGGAGGACGAGATGACTGATCTCATTCATAACTTTGGCACGCGGAAGCGCAAACGGGGTGCCAGTTTCAAACGGACGACTGATGTTACCCACGAGGTTACGGTGAGGGTCGACTCCAAGACTCACCGTCAGGGGTTCGAAGAGCAGCGATAATCGCTATGGACTCGGGCCGAATGGGCTTTCTCAGTGGTCAACCGGCCATGGAGATCGCGCACTGGGCTTGAGTTGGGAGAGGTTCCTCTAACCCATGAGGTGCTCTGAGGTACTTCCTGCAGAGCAAGATCGCAGCGTGCCAACCAAGGCCATGTTGTCCCGGTCGGCCGCTGGGTCGCTGCTTCCCGACCGGCCACGCTATTCTTAGAGATTCTCCACAGGCTAAGCTCCCCCGTGAGGAAGCGACAAACTCGGGTCTCAAGGGAGCCCCAGAAATTATCAAGCCTGATCCATTCCACGTGGGGCTAATCTCTACCACCAATTGGGAGCAACTATAACTCAAGAATGCTTTGGATGCCTAGCTGAGGTGCGAGCCGAGGAAGGGTGAAAATATGTCGCTTCGATCCTGCCTACGCTTTGTAAGGAAGATCTCAAGCAGTGGTCGAAGACTCAAGCATGTTTCATACACAATCAAGAACTTTATCCAAATATGAAACGGTATGCTTGCAATCAAGTATGCATTCTCTAATATCAATACCGAATTATAGCTTTATTCTAATGTTATTCCCTCAGCAGCGTTACAAGCATTCAAACATGACCCCACCAAAGACCAAGAGTTTTAGACTTGGCTGAGGGATGTGGAGAGGTCAGCGGGCTATATGCCCAATCGTCAAGCTTCGACCACGTGGCACCGAGCGCCCTTAGCCGGCGCAGTCAAGCTCCCGACGCTGGGAGAATGAGGCTAGAGGAAGCGTTGAAAGGATGGCCCGAGTCAAGGCCGAGAGAGATGCTGCCCGCCATGATGCCTTGATGGCATGCATGGATACCGATGCGGCAGGGAATGCTAGGGTTAGGGTGGAGTCCGAATTGGCTAGGGTGCAAAATGCCTTGGCTACTACAGAGGAGGCTAGGCGGAAGGCGGACGACGAGGTTAGCCGTCTGACCGACGAATGAGTCTCTTTGCTTTTAGAACTCGAGACTTGTAAGGACAAAATATCTACTATCCGGGCAGAGGCCCTTAGAGAGAGTGAGGCCCTGAGGGAGCCTTACGAGGGAGGCTTGGACATGATCTTTAATTACGGGTATGGCTACTGTGCTTTTGCGCATAATCCTCAATGCCCCCCAGGCGCTATCCATGCCGAAGTTGCGTCCACTGATGTCCATCCTAATGAAGTGATGAATGCGCCTGAGAGGGAGGCTCCTGTTATAGTTCTGAGACGTAATAAGATAGCTGTGAGCATCTTTCATTGCCGAGGTAGTATCAGTGGGTGAAGAACCCACTTTTCGTATCAACAGAGAGTGAGGGACATGGTGTTTCATGGTTGCATTCCATATTCGGCCATTGAGCTATGTTTCTTCAATTGCGGTGGCTGCGCCCATTTTTCGCTGTTGTTTTGAAACCAAGTTCGCAAAGAAGTATATGTTATCAATAATAGTGCCGTGTGATGCTTCTATTTCTAATCGATGTGGGTGCTTAATTCATAACTAAGTTAATTTATCCGAAAGCAAGAAAAAGGTGTACTGGGGTAGACATTGCCCGGCTCGATGATCACTCGCCAGCTAGGTTCATTAACCTTTCTTTTACCGCCTGCTTCGACATCCAATGAACCAACCGGGCATCAACCATACCGGGCCTAGAGAACATCAACCTTATTCGACACTTGTAATGAACCAATTGCATCAACCATGCCGGGCCGGGTGACATTAACCTTATCCGACTTGTAATGAACCGCTGGCATCAACCATGCCGGGCCTAGACATCAACCTTTATCCAACTTGTAATGAACCGCCATCAACCATGCTGGGCCAAAAGAACATCAACCTTATCCGGACTTTGTAATGAACTAGCCGAGCATCAACCATGCTGGGCCGGCAAGACATCAACCTTATCCGGACTTTGTAATGAACCAGCTGGGCATCAACCATGCTGGGCCGACAGGACATCAACCTTATCCGGACTTTGTAATGAATATTTGGGACATGAACAAAATTAGAAATTAAATCATTCTTTATTGATAGTACCTTTTGAGATGCATAACATTCCACATTCTAGGTACAAAAGCGTCGCCTAGTCGGTTTAAAGCATACGACTGATTCTGATCAGTACAATATATGGTCCTTCCCGGTTTGGTCGAATTTTCTACGACAAGTTGGTCAGATAAAACTTTCTAGACTAGGTCCCCCGGCTGAAACACACGGGGTTTCACGCGCCTGTTGTAAAGGTTTTCTAGCCTGTTGTGGTATGATGCTATCCGGGTGATAGTTGTCGCCGTAGTTCATCCGTGTCTAAATCTTTGATCAGCCAACGCTTGGACTATTCGGTAAATCAATTCTGGCTTCCAGGGCATGTCGATTTATATTGGGAATATAGCTTCCATCCCATAAGTGAGCGCGAAGGGGGATATATCGGTTGGCCGGCTAGCTGTCCCACAGTACCCCAGGGAGTTCATCCACCCACTTGCCTTTAGCTGAACCTAACCGTTTCTTTAAGGCGGTTAGTATGGTTTTATTTGAGGCTTCCGCTTGGCCATTGCTCTACGGATACTGCGGAGTAGAGTATAGGTTCTTTATCTTCAACTCCTAGCAAAAGTTTATGTATACCCGGCTGTCGAATTGAGGCCCATTATCTAACACAATTTATCGGGGTATACGGAACCAGCATACGATATTCTTCCAGATGAACTGAGTAACATCCTTATCCTTGGTTAATGCAAAGGCCTCGACTTCTATCCACTTGCTGAAATAATCAGTCGCTACCATCAATAATTTCTTCTAAGCCAAGGCAAGAGGGAAGCGGGGCCGATTCATGTCAATGCCCCATCACGAAAAGCGCCAAGGGCTCATAATGGAGATTAACCTCGAAGCGCAGATCTCAAGATTGTGGCTAGTCGTTGGCATCAATCACACTTGTGAACATAGTCGACGACGTCGTGATCTCATGGTGGTCACGCAATATCCCGGGCGTGGGCTCAGGTGGGCCATCAAATTTCACCGATGATTACTACATATCCCTTCGCAGGCCGGCTTAATACATAATGTCCCCTGCTCAACAGCTTAGGCACTTAAGTAAGGACCGCCCAGGACCGTTTAAACAACTCCGGCCCAAGTAACTACGTAGAACCCGTCGACCGGATTTGGATTTTGTGAGCTTTGTTGCTGTCATCTGGGAGTTCTCCCATGGTGATATATTGCACTATGGGGTCCATCTAGGAAGGGGAGACTTCACCCACTTGGCTTACTCGGGTAGTGGCAATCGATGAACCCGACTGATAATAGATGGGTAGCAACATTGTTTTTATTATTGGAAGTGAGGCAACAATGGCGACCAAGGCTTCGCTTCTAACGCCCAAATAATTCCTAGAATTTTTATAATAATAATTTTATTATATATCTGGTGTGAATTGAGTCAAACTTGGGTTTTTTCGGGAAATTTGATAAATTGATAAATCAAGAAATGTAAATTCAGCGTGAGCATATGATTAATGCGTTATATGCTAAAATGAGAAATTGAGTGAACCCTGAAATAAACCATGTATGCAAATGTGGAAAAAAATTGTAAATGAGGACCTAAGGGTCAATTGTTATAAAGAATAAATGTCTAAGTGAATTTATGATAAATGAAATACCAAAGTGTATAATAGAGACTAAAATGAAAATTGGATTTATCAGGCCAAACAAGGGCTTATGAGAATAAGTGATTTAAGACCAAAAAGATAGAAAATGAGAAATGATAATAAGTGTGTAGGCCAAACAAGGCCTTACACTTAAGTGGATTTAAAGGACCTTAACTTATCTTTGATGCCTATAAGAGCAAATCAAGTTTTTAGAAAGGCGGAGAGGAGAAAAGTGGAAGAAGAAGCTGTGGTTTGGTAAGAGATCGTTTTAGGTGATCCTTTTCCCCAATCTTTATATTTCTAAGAGGCCAAGCAACATGGAAGGGAAGATTTGAAGGGGCTAAGGTAAGAAAAAAATCAAAACCCTAACTTCATTCTTTTTTATTTGGATTTTGGTGAAAAGTCCTAACTTGAGGAAAAGGGATTTTTATTGATTCTAAACCACAATTGGAGTGGTTTTGGGTGGATTCCATGGTGGATTTTTTATATGGGATGAATTGGAGAAGGTTTGTGGAAGGAAAATGAGAGAAAATGCCAAAATCCGGAAGATTTCTCGGGCAAAACTCCATAGGTGGTATCAGAACGAAGAGCTGGCACCTATTCATGACGCAAAGGCAAGCGGTACCAGACACTCAAACCGGGTAACGCAGATCGGTACCACCGGGCAGCTGGATGACCGCACCGGTACTACCAAAAGCGGTATAGGTACCATCGCCTAAAGTACTCGCTTTTTGCATATTTTGTATCGCTAAACTTGTATTCGTATACCGACATTTAGTGAATCTCTAAGAAACGACAATGGAGGTTCAAATAAGAATGAGACTAAGTGAAAACGCATCGCACTGGCCCCCGAGGCTTAAGCCGTGGATATTCGCTTAGTATGAATATTTGCTAACCACCAAGAGTGAAGAATTTGTATTCGATCAGGGTGCGGGTGAAGACGATAACCTCGACCTAGACCGGTATCGAAAGAGAAAATAATTGATAATTGGTCTGTTTCTCAATTGTTCTTTATTCTCTCGGTTTTTCTATTTCCAGAAATATACATATATACGATTTGAATTATTATATTTAAATGTTTGTCAAACATTCGCATGTATGCATGTATTTGAACTAAGTGAATTTATCAGATAAAAGTAAATCAATTGCAATGTAATATTTAATGACCAAATACGACTTCGGATTTACCAACTCGACCAGCCATGAAGGTAACAGAAATTGTTAGATGTGAAAGCACATTGCTACTGAATGACAAACAGACAAAGATTCACCAATCGACCTATCGTGAATGCTCGAATTTATAGCCATATGTGAAATGGTAATATTGAATGTGAAACCACATTATACCTAATGACAACAAGACAGGATTCACCAATCGACCGTCAGAATGCTGACTTTTATAGCCATATGAAATGGTAATATCAATGCGAAACCACATCAAGCATCGACGACAAACAGATAGGATTCACTAACTAATCGCTTCAGGAATGTTGACTTTATAGCCATATGTGAAATGGTAAATATTTGACGCGTAAACCACATCACATCGAATGATAAACGTGACAAAGATTCACTAATCGAACTGGTCATAACGCTTAATTTCATAGCCATATGTGATGGTAATATTGAATGTGAAGCCAAATTGCTACTAAATGACAACAGACAGATTCACCAAACCTAACTGTCGAATGTTGACTCTATAGCTATATGAAATCACAAACCGAAAGCAAAATGGTATTAAAAGTGTATTTGTATAAGACATCTTTCGCATATACGTATTATCGTATAAAGGCATTATTTTGATAAATGCATGATTGATATTGAACTAAAATGGAATAGAGAACTGTATAGAACCACTAAGCATGAAAATGCTTAGCTTATTGTTTTATCAATGCGCAGGTACCGAGTGATAGACAGTGAAACAAGACCCAAGGTCGAGGAGCTGAGTCATAGAGAAAGAATTGCAGTATGCTCACATATGCATCCACTCCATTTCTTCGAACATTGATATTTTGTAAAACAATTTAAACTCGAACTTCTATTTTGTAAATGCATTTTGTTAAATGTAAATGTTATGAGTCTTTGAATTTGTAAATGCTTACGGGTTTGCACAAATGAAGTGCTTCCGTAATTAAAAGTCTAAAATGGAAAATAAATATAAACAAATGTTTTGAGAAGATAATTGAAATGCCTGAGTAAACCCGTTCAGGTTGATCCTCCAACCGGTTTAGCCTGGGGGATTCGGGGTCACGACACTTTTGAAAATGAAAATTTAATAAAACGATAAATAAAAGAATTAAACGGGCGTCCCCGGATCATGAAATGTAATTGCTAAAGGGATTTGATTAATGGCTTCGGTCGGGCTTCCTGTTTTTGTCGATCCGCCAACCGGAAGTCACCTAGCCGGGCTCAGGGTCACTACATTCTCATTACGCCTTTTGGTGATGTATTCGAGTCAATGAAGTACGGCTCCAGCGTTTGTTTAGCCAAGGATACATACTTTTCCATCCGAGGGTCTCGTGATTCATATTCTTCATTTACTTGTCCCACAACCAACTGTGAATCACTTCGAATCAGGAGCCTATCGGTAGAAACAATAACTACTAGTTCAATTTCTACAAGATAACTCATTCGACCATTGTTAGAGGCATTGAGCCTAAACGATAGCTTGCTCACCTCCTCTCATCGCCGTAAGATTTGTTGCAAACCGATGCCGGGGTCTTCGGCTCGAGATGCCCCATCTATTATGATCCACTAGTTCGAAATAGCTCGGATCTCCTGACCGGGATTTCAAGTAGAAAATATGCCGTAATCCTGTCTTTTAACCAGCTCGCTTGTATTGAATGCCGACGCGACCAATCTCCTACTAAGCCATTCTCCCGGACAAGTCAGGCTTGTGGATGGTGCTTCTCAAGGGGAGGCTTTATGAAGGCCAACAATGGGGTGTACTTGAAGTATACTTCCAATTTCTTCACATACCCGAGAGTTTATGCCGCCAAATTCAAGGTGATCAGATCAGTTTCTGCACTCACTAAGGGACTTTATGACAAAAATACTAGCCTCCGCTTTATTCTCATCCTGAATCAGAAAGAAAGACCATCGAGACATATGAAACTATTAGGTATAATTTAAGAGTGTTTCACAAGATCCTGCCAATGAGGACTGGTGGTTATGCAAGATACTGTTTGATAGTTGCCAAGGCTTCATCACATTTCTCATTCCACCCTACTGTCAGCTCCTCTGAGGGTAGCTAAGAATGTGTATTTAGACTGTCTCAGAATCGAAAGATGAACGCCTGCATGGTCAATCTGGCTTATCAATCGTTGTACTCCCTTCCTAGAGGTGGGAGCCGAGGACTCCAAAATAGCCTTAAGTTGAGCAGGGTTGGCTTCGATGCCCCTCTGAGTCACCATGAAGCCCATGAATCAGCCCGCGCTGACTCCGAAGGCGTACTTTGAAGGGTTGAGCTTCATTTCGTATGCTCTCAGGAGTTCAAAAGTCTCTTGCAAGTGTTCAAGATGGTCCGTGCGCTTGATCTTTACCAAAGATGTCACAATATAAACCTCCATGGTCTTTCCCAGTAATGGTCTGAACATTTTGTTTACCAGCCTTTGATAAGTTGCCCCAACATTTTTTAAGCTAAACGACATTACATTGTAGCAAAAACAGGTCGTGTGGGGTGATGAAGGTTGTTTTCTCTGCGTCCGATGGATGCATGGGTATTTGATGATATCCCAGTAAGGCGTCCAGAAACGATAACATCCCATGCTCGGCTGAAGCATCAATGATCTGGTCTATCCGGGGTAGAGGGATACTTTCTTTTTGACATGCCTCATTGAGGTCCGTGTAGTCCATGCACACTCTCCATTTTCTGCCTTTTTTCGGGACTACCACTACATTAGCCAGCCATTCCGGGTACTTTATTTCTCTTATGAACCCCACCTCCAGAAGCTTATCCACTTTCGCCTGAATAACCTGATATCAGTCCGAGTAAAAACGCCTAATTTTCTGTCTGACCGGCTTGGCTGAAGGAATGACATTTAGTTTGTGATAGGCGTGTACAGGGTCAATGTCGACCATGTCCGAGTGAGTCCAAGCGAACACATCCATGTTATGGAGAAAAACCTGACGTAACTGGTCTTTCTCCGCACCGGATAGGAGGGAACTAACGTAAGTGGATTTATCCGGCTCAACCAGGGTCATTGATTCTAGGAGGTCAACAACCAATTGCTCTGTAAGACCCGAGAAAATTCCAATTTTCTGAAAAATGGCAAAATTGTAATTTCGGTAAAAATCCGAAATTTTTCTAGATCTCGGATGACGAAACGGATTTCACAGTTGGAATCGTCTCGCTAAATCTAGCTACCACGCTGAATCTCCCTTCACCGAGACAATGAATTTACATCGCTCTTCGAGGCACCGTGTCGTGCCGTAAAACTATATGTGATGTAACAAAAGTCACTTATAGAATGTACTACGACACTACGCCGCGATGTTAGAGTATGATAGAAATTGACTACCGGATAAGACTATTATGTCAAAAAATCCAAGACTTGAGGACATGGATGGTCTTGAATGAAAGTTTAATGAGATAATAAGACAAAATTTTGGAATAGTGGTCATCTCCTACCTTTGAAAAGCAAAAAACGTGCAGCAAAGGGAAAAGATGCAGTAGCTTGAATTTCAGGTTTTTAGAGAGAGAGAGAGTGGTTTCTCTCTAGAATTCCGACCGATCGGACCGTCGGTTTTCGACTGAGGCAGTTGAAAGTTGACTCACGGGCGAGACTACGCGTAAGTACTCAATTCGTGAGTCTCGACAACTCCAAGAGGTATGAATCTTTTCCTACTTGTGTTAATCTTTGGCTAAGAGCCATGTAAATGGTTAGGAATGTTCGAGGCTCGCTTTAGCTTAAACTCGTCTCAAAAGTTTTCAACCGAAAGTGGTGAAAATCATATTTAGGTGGCCATGAACAAGAATCGAGGGTTTCAATCGCTCATGTGAATAGTAATGTGAATATTTTTGTGTGAATTTTTGTGATGTTAAGTGATTCAAATGAATTGCTTGTGTTTAAGTTAATTAGCCCATGTGAGCTAATTTCGTGTTATCAGATGTGAATTTAATATCATGATTTGCTTGATTAATTATGTTAATATATGCATGTGAATATATTAGCATAATGTTTTCTGGGATTGGCATCATGTATTCCATATACACTCCAAGCAAATTTAGAATACAGTGTGAGTGCATGCCACAAAGAAAAGTTAAAAACGAATACTGGCCGCAAAGTGAATTTCAATTTCTACGATTTTCCTGAGAATTGTGTTGGGAGATGGTCCAACGATTACACATCGGAGGAGCCAATGAATTGTTTAGGAAGGTTCTCCAACACATTCGCCTCGGAGGGTAGTCCAATACTTTTACCGAAATTTGGTAGTGTGTTTTCGAGAACAACAAGTTTTGTTTTGAAAACTGTGATTTTACTTTGCATTCGCTAGGCATATAGGGAGCCTGCGAAGTGACTCGAGACATGAGCTGTCATGAGACATTCGAAAGCAGGTTCAAGGAAATCGCTTGAAATGTGATTTGTTTGCCATGCATGTGCACTTAGGTGGGGAGTAACCCATGTAGGAAATTATCACTATTGGGCTTTGCTCACCCTGTCGAGGGATCACTATTTCAGGTACATGGAGTGTGCACGAGGACGACGCTCGCTAGAGGCCGCATTTTAGAAGAAAGCCGACAGGGCTTCAGGCCTGCTTTGTATAACATGTATTAAAATTGTAAAATTTCGATATATGTTTGGTAAGAGTGATTTATTAACTCTGAAACTATTGTATATAGTTGGGATATATTTTGTGAGTGATGATGGCCCAAGTGACCGGCTTATTTTATCGCATGTGGACCCTGAGGGTCACTAGATTTGCTGGTTTGTGTTATGTACCTTGGGTAGAGCTCCTCGTACAAAGGAGGCTCTGCCCAATTTTCGTGAGTGGTGTCGGGTTACCCGACATTCACGAGTATTCCGCGGGTTGACGGGTTGTCAACGGACACCCCGGTTTTGGGGCGTCACATGCTCCTTGTCTTCCACTTGCACCCGAGCGACGATCTTTAGTTGCTATTCTAAGGCCTGAGTTTAGAGGGTCGTATTTGGGAGCTTTCGTTTTTCTCACGCTCCTACACTGATAATTGGTAGCACTGTCGGGCTGCTAGCTGGCTACTCAGAAGATCAACTTGCCCACCGCTAGTCAAATAACTGATCATTTGATGGTAGGTGGATGGTACAACTTTCATTGCATGCAGCCATGCTCGACCGACAATGGCGTTGTACGGGCCCAAGTCTTCAACAACTGAAAACAGGACCTGCTGGACCACCGGCCTTGCTCTGACGGGGAGGGTAATGTCACCCATTGTCACTATGGTTGCCCCGTTGAAGCTTGATAGATTCTCGCAAATTAACTCAACCTATCCATGAGATGTTCATCTCGTCTCGACGCGAGCAATAGAATAGACACCAGCTACCGTCAAAGATCAACCTGGCACGGCGCACATCAAAATCATTGATATGCGCAAGTGCCAAGTGTGCATCATGGTGGATAATGACCTCGACGCGGGTTAATGGGGGAAAGGATATGGGGTCGCCGATCACGGATCGCCGCGCATCCGGATCGTGTTTATCCGTGCCCGGACGGTGGCTACACGCAACAATCTCTTCTTATGGCACTTAGATTGGTATTGATCGTCAGCTGGGCCGCCTAATATATAGTTGATGGTGGGTCGAGGTTTAGGCGGGAGCTATGCGCTGGTCGCCATTTTTTCTCGACCAGGTGCCTCGCCTACGCTGACCGCTCCTGACATACCTCCGAGACGGCCGACCGATTAATCCTTTTCCACCATAAACTTCGTGCCGACATTGGTTGGTCTCACTCCATGGTCCCCCGCGGGTAGTCAAGCATCTCAAAGACTCCAAGGCGCGTAATGGATCGATCGAATGGGTGTGGCCCATTTAAAATCGAGATGATCTCGGATGAGTGGAAAGGCTTCCAATACGAGATGTTCGAGGTAAACCATGGAGGCTCCCTTCTTTCAAATCGTCTGAGCGTTTCGTTCTTGCTCCTTCGCTTAGTTGACCCATTAGTGGCTTGCTTGTCGCCAAGGTGATCACGGTCCGGGAGGTCAATGTTATCTTCAAAGGTCGGTCATTTATCCACCATTCGTATAATTCTTTCCATCAATGTGGGCTTTATCTAGGATAGCGAGTGAAAGAATGGTGTGGTCGGCCTAAAGCTCCTCCGGAAATTCTGGAGGACTGCACTCATACTGTATGAATCAATTTGTTGGACGACTTCCAAATCTCCTCAGGAAATCACGAATGTAATTTTATCTTTCCCGCTTCTCAAGATGGTTTGTGCAGAACCGACAGCCCTCTCTATCTAACTAATACTAGAAACAAATGTCGCCACAACTGACGGCAACGCAGTTGATGGATCTCCGCGGAGTTTGCGGAACCGCCAGATACCCTTCTGCATCGGGCCGGGAACACTTTACATAATAGACAATTGTCTCCCGCGTTGAGTATCATCGACTGATTGAAGTGCAGCATATGGTCATACGAGTCGAGAGCCATCGTGATACGGCAAATGATGTAGGCGACAAAAGCCACACCTACTGCCTCGTAGCTTAGATGTGCTAGCCCAATCCGGGAGTGATACATGTCTCGTCCCCAACAATAGCTGTTCAGCATATACGGGTCGGGTGCGTACCGGGCGCGGGATACCGAACTAGTGCGGGACGTGCGCCTCGCCACGAGTATGTTTTGGGGTGGGCATGTCTCGACCGTCGCCTTTGTTGAATATGCTAATCGACGGACGGCCGAACGGCGTGAAGGCCTCTTCCTTGATTCGGCTTCCACGTTGTTCTTAGGGGGTGGTAGATCTGGAAGCGGAGAGCTACCATAAGATAACTCATCATCCGTCGCTTACCCGCTTAATACTCAGCCTGGAGAAATTTGCGGTTTCTACTTTGTTTGACTGGGTGGTGGTCAGCCTCCTATGGCATTTTCAATTGCTCTTCTTCCAGACGAGCCCGCAAGCTACCGCTTTCTCGTGAGATGGTCAGCACGACCGCACTCCGCGCTTACTTGTCCGGCATGTTCCTCTTGTTTGTCTCCACATTCAAGCTAGCCAAGGAACCGGTCTTCTGTGGACAGTTTTGATGATTGATGGCCATATACTGGTCCTCGTGGAACTGATGAATGAGCAGGAACTACCGATTCTTAGATGAGTGAGGGATCACTTGATAGTCGACAAAGCCTCGCACGTTGCCGATGCGACTTTTTACTTGGTCGCCCTACGCATAACGCCAATTGTTGTCTCCTACTTCGTGAAAGCCCATGGATCGTCAAAGTAAGATCAACTCGCAAAGAAGAACCAGAACAAACAAGGACCGACTACGTACAGGCCTACTTATCCGATGCTTGCTAGTTGCGAAGATTTCGATGGTTTTTTCTGCCAGATTTCCGCCGTATCTTTTTCTATCTCTTTTCCGAGCCTACCTTCCTTATTTATCAGGAAGGATGATCCGTCATCCTCCACTTTCCATGGGACGATCCCCTTTCGATGGGAAGTGGCTGATTGGTTTCAAATGGAGGATGCAAAGGCCGCCTCCCGCGCTTCACCGCTTTTCCTTTCGGGTAACCGTTGCCCGAGTCTTCCGCCTCAAAGATTGGTTGGTCATCTTAAAGGCGGTTTCGTACGAGGTTTGTGAGAAAGACAAGTTCTGAAGACAGAAAGGAATAAACAAAATTATCGGGCCACCTTCTTAAAGATGGCACCGATCGAATGTGGGTGTAGATAGTTCATGAAAATGGACTTAGGCCTCGGTCCATATTCGCGGCAGGACGCTTGGGGCCTCTGTCGCTTTTTATCCGTCACTTATTAGATGCCAGATCAAAAAATCTACGGTACCCATAATTACGACACTGCTGCCGATTTCAAGAGAGTCTGAAACAGGCAGCAGCTCATCTTAGAGATAAATTAATGATTCTAGCTCTTGAGATGTTTTCTACATGGTTTGTTTTTTAAATTTGAATTATGGTGTTTGTCTTTGAACTGCATTTATGAAAGCTGATAGCAAAACTCCAAGATGGAAACATGGATGGAGTTAAATCTATCCGTTTAAGAGGAGGCTCTGGTTTCGGAGTCTGAGAACAATGTTTCAGAGCAGGGAAAGGACAACGGAAATATATTAGGAATTCTTCAGCAACAATTTGGGGGAGTGGAAGAGCTGAGTTTCTTTAGTGCAACAGAGGAACCCTTCTTCTAGGGTGATCAAGCCCTTGCTGTCTTCCTGATCAGTAAAACTAGTGAAGCCAATTCGCTATATTCAAATCCAATCACCCAAAAAAAGAGATGTCTGGGCATGGAAAATTTTTACTAGAAATGCAAATAAGACTGAAATGAAAAAATAATAATGGAATAAAATTTTAAAAATTTTTTTACACATAGGGTTGGACTGGGCCGGCATAGGGTTGTACTAGGCCAGCAAAATAACAATCCAATATAAATTAGGCCAGGTACTATCCGGCCTAATTTTACTATTAGCCCGGTCTAGGCCCGACCCATCCTGATTGGCCCACCCAATTTCCAGCTCTAGCGTCATTTCTAGATAAGGTCAATCATGCTCCCTCTAAAACTATTTACCAACAAGCCTCATATTTGATAACAATATGTATTCATTAATGACTTTTTTATTTGAATTTGTCGAAGGGCCAATCAGTGAGTAGCAAGCTCTACTCACTCCAAGTCAAGCCCATGAAAATCAGATGGGCCCATAATTCCCATGTGCATTCACCTCGATTTAAGGCAGGGGGAAGCCCCATGTGAAATGTAAACAATCTCCAATTCATGGCCCTCCTTACACGTTTGTCCTTCCAAAAATCCTCCATAATTATGTGTGTCGGGCATGTGCTTATCTACAAAAACAAATGAATAATAATAATATTTTTTTTCATAAGAATAATAATTATTGTTAAATAATTAATCATATTTATTTAAAAACCTTTAAAAAATGTAACTTTTTTCAAAAAATAACATAAATAAAAGGAATACGTAAAAGATAGTGTTTTTTTGGATGTAGAAATTCAAGGATTTTGACATTCGAATGTTAATAGGAAATTCTAAAATTTTAAATTTATGAGAATAAATTTGAAAACGTGAGTATTATTATTATTATTATTATTATATTGAGGAGTTATAACGTTGGAAAGAATGTTGTGCAAGGGATAGTGGCACGTGCAATCAGGCAGCTGTTGGCTGCAGCCAACACTTTCGGCACGCACGGGTGTCGGTATGTTTTCATCTTCACGGTCACGTAAACTCAGAAGATTCGCCTGAGTTGACCGGTCTTTGAGGCCCATTTCTTTATTGCCCTTTGCTTTTGAGCTTAGGCTAGCAACTCGACAAAATTTTAAACACCATGATTGAAAATTAAAAAAAAAAAAAAATATATATATATATATATATATACACTTTGATAAAAATCACATTTATTTTATAAAAGAGTTTATATTTTTATGAAACTTTTATAATATTAATATTGTTTTTTAAAAAGTATTACTTTATCTCGGACTTCTTTACAAAAAAATAAAAATAAGTTGTTCCATGTAAAATTGATTTCATTTAAAAGAACATTGCTTGCTGACTGACCATGAGTTAAAGTTAGAAGTCAATTTAATATTCCTCAAGTTTATTAATTGATATATTCATGGTACCTTTTGTTTTATTATAGTGTGGTGGAATACATATAGCTAAAATTATTTCATTCAATGAGAAAGAGTTTTCTTTTTGCACATAATTTTTCTTCAAGCAAAAATTTTGTATAAGTCTAACCCTATTTCATCTTCTTCAATTTTAATTTTTATTTCTGATTACTTCCACATCTAATACGTAATAGGTGTGACCAACCCGCTATTCAAGATATAGCTGAAGGAATGGTTGAATAAATTCTAATTTGGCCAAAATTTAACAATTGCCTATCTCTTTTTATGAAGAGTTTGCAACTTCTGCTTTTTCTTTACTCCATAGACAATCGTCTTGATGTTCCTAACTCCTACCAAATTTCCTTTAATTTTTAATAACTGATTTCTTTGTTCACTTCAAATCTAAACTACAACCTCAAAACTCATTAATAAAAAAATATATTTTATGCAAATGGAATATGATGTTGATATTTTTAAACCTAAAATTTATAGTCAACCTTGGCCCAATGTCAAGCTTAATGAGTAAGATCTTAAGGAACAATGAGATTTTGAATGGCTTTTTTTTTACTTAATACCGAAGTAGTGGTTCTTAAATTAACGCCGAATAAAGATTTAATAAAGATTAAGATGTTTGCTTGTTTTAATATTGCAGACTGAAGACGCATTTACAACGGTATCGAATTATTTTGTGCTCTTTGCCTCGCCGCTTCTTATAATGTAACATGTTTAATTTAATTTAATCGGTTTTAAATCTAGCCAGTTATTTTCCTCAAATCCGAGATGCGCTCGCGATTGCTATCAGAAACCCGAGAAAATAGAATTTTCAAACACAGAAATGTTAATAAAAATACAAATTACCATAAGGCTTAGCTCTAAATTTCTGGGATCCCTGGATGACTAAATGGACTACCATTAAATCTGCCTCAAGAATAGCCGACCCGTAAGTTTCGTCGACCTCGAGACAAGGAATTCTTCCGATTTTCTCGCGATAAAAATACAATGATTTCATAGACGAGATTTTTACGAAACTGTCAGAACGACTTTGGCCTAAGTTCATTTAAAATAAAGCTCAATCAAAAGAACAAATCATTTAAACGACCTAAATGAACAATACGAATCATGATCCAAAATAATAATAATAAGTCCCGCCCGATTATATTTTAAAATAATTTTTTGTTATTTGTTTATACTTTAATATAAATTATAATTATTATTATAATGTTTTAATAAATAATTTATAGGCTCGATAATATTTTTATTTTATGAAAATATTAATTTTAATATAATAAAATAAAAAGTAAATATAAAAAAAATTAAAATTAAAAAAATAAACAAAATAAAATATAAAAGGGGCGAGTTTAGAATTTTTCATCTCCGCCCACTTTGCTTAATTTTAAACGGCATGTTTTGTAAATTGAAAAATAAACGAGTCTGTCCGAATAATGAGACCGCCCGTCCCAAACCCTTCCGTCACATCCCGTACAGATATTACTAAATTTTCACGGGACAACGATCAATTTTTTTATTTTATGAAATTCCATTTTTCCGAATGTAAAGTTTCAAACATTTTCATTTTTTATATTCAGAATTTTAAAAAATTTAGCAATAAGCTCAAAATTTTAAACAAATAACTTATCACGAAACTATTTAAATTTCCAGATAAGTCAAAAACAAACGTCACCTGGGGATTTTGATACTGGATACCTTAAGTAAATGTTATTTGAAAGATATGAGTTCCAAATCTACGTAAAATCTTAATGATACGATTCAAGCTTATATTGTTACACTTGTCAGTAAGGGCTTCCAACAAACTCCTAAATGTGATTACTTTTGAAACTGTTAACTCAATTTTGAAGTCTTTACTGTTAGATTAAGTTATTCTCACCTTGGTTATTTATAGATATTGAGATATTTGATCAATTGATAGGAATAATCTTTCTCAACAAGGAATTACATGAAGTTGTATTCATGACAAACTTTGTATGATTTGAAATAAATTCTTAGAGTATGGTATGATAAGCTTAATAGATAATACTTTTATAATAATTAGCATCTAATCACATAAATATTATCTATTTTGAAAGGATCTCATAATTTTGAAAGATATTTACTTGATAAATAAAAGTTCATACTTATACAATGTCATGAACTTTCTCCCATAATCAAAGCGGATATCAATAAATACTAAAATTATTTATTTATTTCATTCATCATACAAAAGCAAATAAGTATTTCATAATATCTAATTATGACTTGAATGATATTTATTTCATGTTTAATAAATTGAGGTCTCACTTAATAACGATTTAGAAGGTATTTATGTTCTGAAAATATTTTTGAATAAGAAGTATTTGACAAATATAGGAAACAAAATCTAAAAAAAAATCATTGATAGTTTACAAAATCATTTGTAGCGTTTTTCTAAATAAAATTTTTAATCAGTGATTTTACAAGAATACCATAAAATAAATAAATAAATTTCTACTAGACATTAAATTATTTATTATAAGTTCCAATATAACATCGGGACAAACTTGCAAAGGAATATTGTGATAAGTAAGTGGCTGTGGACTACATTTCAGATTACCAATACCATTATTGTTAAAATGATTTACAAAATTAGATCATATAAACAAGTAGACGTTGTATTTAATTGAGAGTTTAATTCAATCACAAATTTTGATTTGTTACACTTTATTCAAAGAAATAGAACCATAAATCTTTTGTAACTTGGTATTATAACATGGACACACTATCTCCTATATTATATTATATGATATAATTAATAATATGATGTGATTAATTGGGTTAAAATACTTGAAGGAAATGTTTTGAGTGTTTCCACCATTATCTCTCCTAATAACTATGGACCGTGGTCATCACACAAATCATATCTTCTTTTCTTCACTCTCTTTCTTCCATTGGCTAGGAATTTTTAATATACTCATGAATCCAATCTAATTGGTAGATGACGTGGAAATTACTTTCGGACTAATTTGACCATCTTTAGAAGATTTTGTGTGTGATGACTAAATTAAAATATTGAAAGTCATAAATTTATGTCCTGTACTCTGTTTACAATGATTTGGTTCGTTATTTCTTAATTCAATGAATTTGGTTTAAGTAATTGATTTTTAATGATTTGATTTGTTTTTCTCAAACCTGAAACAAGTTTGGTGTGGGTTCGACTATTGTTATGTCTCGTCCTGCCCTGCCTTGATATATATTTTTTAATTAGTTAATATTTTAATATAAATAAGAAAATTAAGATTTAACTCGAACTTCATAACTTCAGATTAAATTTAACAAAGTTTGTTTGAAATATAGCTACTTTTTACAATTTTACTTTTTATATCCTTAACTGCTCTAATCAGAAGCCTAACATCAAAACGACGCAGCCATCATGTACATAATGCCGACACGGTTGGGAATTGGTTATGATATAAAAACAAAATTCAAGGAAAATTGATATATTTAAAAAAGTAAATTTTTGTTAAGAATTTAAATGCAAAGTTATGAAATCTGAATTTTAAATAAATTTCCATAAATAATAAAATATTTTTAAATAAAATAATTTATAATATTTTGGGTTTTATGAAATATAATACTTAATATACTTAAAACAAATATTAAAATATAAATGAAATTAAAGCTAGAATAGGGCATATATTATAATTTTTCCATACTCGTCAACCCGTCCAGTCATTGAAAATGTGCCGGTTCCCAAAGTACTTTTATTTCCCTCAAATTGCAGGAAAAAAATGTCATATTTCTTTAAGGTTACAGTCGAATCAATTTATACTACTAGAGTCTGTCACGTGATGTCACATCATTGGCTCCCAACTCATCATGGTAGTGAGACTGGGTGGGAACGGAGCAGAATGATTCTGGGTGGGGCGAAGTGTGTGGTAGTCCACGCCAATCCATGCATGTTCTGACTAAGCAAGGCTTCGATTTTTTACTTAATACTTAATATATTTTTTCAACTTAACGCTAAATAAGATTTAACAAATATTAAGATGTCGTTGCTTTTTTAATATCGTAGAATGAAAGGCTACTTCATTATCCTTTTATTCTAAGAAAGGTATGCTTGTTTTAAGACGTATTTTTTCTAAATGAAAACCATATATATTTTTAATTATTCATATTTTTTATGCACTCAAACAATGCTCGCGAAAAGTTTTAAAACAACTGAATGCAAAAGCCAACAATTTTTAGCAAAATCCAAAACAAACACACCTAAGCCTGCATCACCAATAGAGACTAGATCTTCACAACTCTACCTACTTTGGTTGGACTTCGATCCTCAAGCCCGAGGAGTGACATGCTCGAGGTGATGTGGGAGATATGGAGGAGCTAGTGCTCTTGTGTAAGTGTCTAGCATAGGAGTGCCTTAATATAGGGGTGCTAGGGGTTGGGCCTAACACCTTGGGCTCGGGTCCCCTCGTGTTGGTTTTTTGTAATTTATGAATAGGCCCATTTATGTTTCACATGATTAGACTTATCCCATTCCAACCATGGGTTGTCCCGTCCCATTAAATTTTAAATAAGACCAACATGAATCAGGGAATACAAATAAATGTGTGGTGGGTTCTGATGGCCCGCCGTAAGGTCGTGCTTTAAATTGTACTTGATGCTCCAAAAAATTAAGAAAAAAGTTAAAAAGAAAAAATCATTTTTCTCGTATTTTGTTCCCATGTTCCAGATTCCAAAGAAAATAAAATATAATTAATAGTCATTAAAAATTTATATTTTTAAAAATTATTTAATTTTTATATAATAAATAAAAATAAGTAAAAATAATTGAAGTTATGAATAAAAATATTTATTAATGTTATTTATTTATTTTTCAAGCCACATTTTAAAAATTTCCAATTTCCAAAACCAAAATAACATGAGTGTTAGTGTGAGTACTCCGCCTCGGCTCAGACCCACCACTACCAGCCCAACGTCGCCCTGCCTCGCCCACTGCCCACGCATATAGCAACCTGCTGGCCCCCGCCATATTAAAAACCATCTCGGGAAACCAACCAGACGGGAGATTTTGAACCCCGGTCTAGGCTCCTAATCCTCGAGCGACCATCCTATTGCATAGAAGTTCGCTGCGATAATACAAAAAATATATCCACTGATCTCCCAAAGATCCAAATCTAATGCCTCAAAAACATAATCCCTAATAAGGGAGAATTAGTCCTTAATAAGAAAAGAAAGATCTTATCACCAAAATTACGAGATTATCTTTCCTATAATCAAGGAAAAATTTGAGTATAAAGAGAAGACTCCCCACAAAGGAAATGTATGTAACTCCAACTGCGCTAACTCTCTTCTTTCTCTTCTCCACCCTTTTGTTGACTTAATCATCGGAAAGGCGGTAGGCACACCACCATTGTACCCCCCCTTTTGTGTGCATACACCACTTCTCGTTGATGCCTCTGAGGCCGATCATCTAGGTAATGATACACTGCGCCGCTTGTAAATCAACAAAAGTCTCATTAACGACGCAAGCGGTTTAGCTCCAATGACTATCCAAAGAGCCCTTCACCACTAAGAGCTCATATGGTTCCTCCCACATCTCGACCCTGCCAACACAGTAATGACTAGCAACCCGGGTGATCCAGCATCAAGATTAATTTCTTCATCAAGGCCAAGACATGGAGAAGAAAACGTGATGAGCAAGCAACAATGATGGGGGAATCGGGCAGGATCGCACCGAACATTTGGTAAACGCGAAAACGATCGCTTTGCGGGCCTAGGTAGAAAAAGGCAGATCTTTGGCAAAAAGACATGTAAGATGCGGCTTTCAAGCAAGGCAACTAATCGCCAATAATAAAGGAAAGGAGCCCATCGTCCCTAACAACGTAGATACCTAAGCGGACGACGAGTTGTCCTCAGGCAGCTTGCTAGACCTCTCCCCAGCAAAAAGTAGCAAGGCCAGGTCAAACTAGAGACGCTCGCATCGCCCTACATTCAGCAACGCCAATAGTGGCACATTCCGTTAAGCGAGACGAGAAACAGGCCGAGGACATAACTAGCCAAACGAAGTGCCCGGGAACACATCTCGTACACCCACGGGCGTACGTCGCCCCACATGCCCCAATGTCTGGGTACGTAACTGTTTACATACGCCCGCAGCACCAAGTCCAAACGACATGCTCTCTTATCCCTTAGGGCATCACATCCTCAATTACAAGCCACCCTGAGGGTTCGTCATGCCAACCTTTGCTATGTTCGATGGTTCTAGTGACCCTTATGATCACATGCTCCATTGGCTAACTAGCAATGACTCTAAACGCCGCGAATGACCATCTGCTGTGCAAAGTCTTCCCGACTAGCCTCCAAGGGCCTACGCTAGCCTGGTTCCATAAGCTCTCGTGTAATTCAATAAATTCGTTCAATAAGCTTTGGACCGTATTCATCTCTCAGTATCTTTGTTCGGTATGGCATATGAGGAATATTAGCTATTTGCAAACTATTATTAAGCAGGAGGTGGAAACCATACGAGATTTCACCAAGAGATTCGGTAAGTCATCTGAACAAGGGAGAAGTTTAAGATGGATGCAATTCTTCAGAACTTAAAGAGAAGCTTTGCGCCATCTACCCCTTTCTTCCACTCACTGTCTTTAAACCTACAGGCTACAATGGAAGAATTGTACAGGCGAGCAGATAGATATTCAACGTTAGAGGATAACATCTGTGTAGCAACTCAAATTGTCATGATCACAAGCAATGGCCGAAGTAGTGTCGAAGGGGGAAGAAACCACCGAGCTCAGTGGAAGCGTCGCATAAAACTAAAGCAATCCCAAGACCAGCCACAGATACCCACTTAACATCACATATGAGAGGCGCACCCTCATTCGCGACTCTGCCAGATTTCAAATAACCCATACCAATCCGCATCTGACCCCTCTCAAAGAAACTCATCCGCATAATGATTATCACAAATGGGATCACTAGGAATGAGACCAACAGGTGTCGAAGCCTAAAATTCTTGGTGGAAAGACTAATTAAAGCAGGGCACCTTAGAAGATATGTTAGAGAAGCCGACCGCTAGGCGACTTGCGCCTCACAAGAATAAGAGTTAAGAACCGGCTACGGCCAAGACAGTTCAAACTTAATCCACTCATAAACTATATAATCGGGGACCGCTTCGACGCACTCGCACTAATCAAGCACCAATAGAAGAAGCTTCTGAGAGCAACCACGGTTAAAGCCCGGGTAAATGTTGTCCATATAAGGGGTAGTCGGGAAGAGACCAAGCCAATAGATGGCCCTATATCCTTTCCCCTAGTAAATCCAAACAGGGTCATTGTGCCCCCATTATGATGCACTTGTACTCACCCTTTGTATTAGCGATTTTGATGTGCATAGGGTGCTAGTAGATCCTGGTAGCGCAAATTGTGACTGGTTGATAAATGACCACCTTCAACCAAATGAACCTTCTCACAAATGTCAACTCAACCTGACGAGTCCTCTCCTGAGCTCAACTAAGACAACAACCACGATTAATCGGGATGACTACACTTCTATACAAGGTGGCCACACCAAGAAGTTTTGCTCCCCGCTCATCCAAGACTTGGAGCCCATAATTGCATAGTGTCTGAATTGGCCGCACTCGATGAAGTGCCGTCCTTCCAACATAGCATTAGATAGTCGCTATTTGACCAATGCGGGCAAGTCGACCTTTTAAGAATAATTACGCACTGACGGCAGCAAACCAATTATCCATATAAGAAAAGAAAGGGGAAAGGAGCTCAGATAGTCTTCTCCTCGAGGCCCACATTCCCGCATAGCAATCACAGTTCACCGCCCAAGTCAGGGCAAAAGAAAAGGATCCATTAGTCGTGTCACCTCTGGAGACAATAGCGATGGATGGGCCAGAGAAGTTCACATATGTTAGCACTCTGTTATCCAGTGAAGAGAGAGAGACAACACGTATCACGAAAACGCGCACGTATTCGCCGTGTCACTCATACATGGTCGAATCTAACTGAATGCTGGCCTCACAAACCCGAACATTATCACCTCGCGAAACCTATTAGGATGTAAGATAAGGCGTCACCCGGGATCGTCATCAAATTATTCAGACAAAGGTAAACAATCTTTTGAGAGCATGTTTTATCAGAGAGGTAAAGTATCCTGAATGGCTTGCCAACGTGGTGGTCGTCCCAAAGAAGGACGGTAAATGGAGAGTATGCGTGGATTACATGGACTCCCAAATCGGCCGTGCCCAAAGATAGCTTCCCCACCACTAATAATCGATCGTTAATGCTCCCACTGCATGGATCGTCATTTTTGGACCCCTTCTCCGACTACCACTAGATTTCTATGCATCCGCCTGATGAGGAGAAAACGACCTTCATTACACCACACGGGCTATACTGATACAATGTGATGCCTTTTGGTTTGAAGAACGCCGGAGCAACCAATCAGAGACTAGTGACAAAGATATTTCGACCATTGATGGGCAAGACCATGGAAGTCTATATCGACGATATGCTTGTCAAATCCAAAGAAAGCCCCGATCATACAAAGCACCTACAAGAAACTTCAGCCATCAAGGCATCAACCGAGGAAACTCCAACTCTCGGGCGCGCTCGTATCGGGCCAAGTAAGTTCCTAGGCTTTATGGTGACATAGAGGGGGATTGAGGCCAATCCTATTCAACTCAAGGCCATTATGGAATCTCAGACTCCTACCTCCAAAAAATGAGTGCAAGAATCGAATGGTCAAGGCTCTTAAGGCAATTCATCTCTTGTTTTACAAACTGATTGAAGTCGTGCTTCTTACCACTCTAAAGGGGCCAAATGCATAAGCTGATATAGACGCGCGACTCAAGCCCTCATATGGCAATCAAGCATTATCTCACCAACCTCCAATTTCCAAGCTAACCCCGAGGCGCAAGACACTCTATCTTTACATAGTTGTTTCGATGTTTCAAGAAGTGCAACTTTATTCAAAGAAGATTAGGCATCGAAGCAGAGACCTATATTTCTTTGTATGTCCATATATGAGGCAAAACTGATGATAAATTGGCCTCAGCAAAAAGGTGATCAAGTTTCGTGGTGGTGGAAGCAAAAATTTCGTCCCTACTTCCAAGTGCACCCTATCACTGTACTCACCAACCTCCCTCTGAGAAGCACTATACATAAGCCCGACCTGTCATGACGAATGGCTCGATAGGTAATTGAACTGAGTGATTTCGATATTCAATATAGACCTCGCCTGGCGTTAAAGGGATAGGTACTAGCCGATTTTTATTATAAATTCCAATGTGAAATGGAACCGCATGGGCCCGATCGTAGACTCTGAATGTGGATGGCCTTCACGACATACGGGAGCCGGACTGGGACTAACACTTAAAGCCCCGACCGGAGAAGTTATAGAGCAGACCATACGTTTGGATTTCCCCACTTCCAACAATGAGGCCAAATACAAAGCAATCATAGCCGGGATTGACCTCGCAATCTCCGTAACCTCAGAAAAAATAATCATAAGAAGCGACTCTCAATTGGTGGTAGGGCAGGTGAATGGAGAATATGAAACAAGAGACCAACACATGACCAAGTATAAGTCCGGGGTCACCCTAATGAACAAACTTATGGCTCACACTCCGAAAGACGTCTCAAGAGACCAACCAAAAGGCCACTTTGCAGCCATGGTCGCTGGCCCCTACCAATAAAAGAAATCTGTTTCGCCTCGTCTACTACTCATCCGTAGTCAGCCGACATTACCAACCGGTAAACGGGCCAGGGACGGCGTGTCCTTCTTGGATGACTCCAATAGTCCGCTATTTAAGCTCAAGAGAACTGTCGGATTACAGGGCCGAGGCCCATAAGACCCAAGTCCAGGCGGTTCGGTTCTCACTCATGAATGATTGTTATATAAACGTCCTCGACAGTTCCTGGCCTAAGTGCTCACCACCAACAGTGCGCTTGATTAGTGCCCAAATAGTGTTGTTTTATGCCCGCTTATCGTGTGTTTTGACACTTTTTGTGTTAATCAACTTAAATAACCTAATTACATTAAGGTCCCGACTATACTATTGATCATATTTTTGTGGATATTTTGTAGTTTTTCATTCCAATTACAACCATATTCTTCATGTCGATTCAAATACGATGAACCCGGAGCCGAACCTCAAGCTACATGTGCAACCAAAGGCACTGAGCTAAAATGCAGTGGCTATAGAAGAGCAAGAATTTTGCGTTGTTGCGAAAATTTCGCAAGCTGCCCCGTATGCCGTGGTTGTCGGGGGACCGCTTTACTGTATTTTGTGGCTTTTACCAAATGCCTTAATGTAATTTTGTTCTTTCATACTTTATGTAATTTCCTTGACTCGAGCACTATATAATCTCGCTCAAGCCTATGTGAAGAGCGCCTTAGCCCACATCATCAAATGGCGAAAGCTTTCAGCTTTCCCGCCTGTGCAATTTTTTGTCACTTTCTCTCCCTTTCTCGCATTTTCTTACCAGCCAAACAACCCTTGAGGATGACAACTCAAGGGATGCTTAGCTAAACCTATCTCATCCTTGAAAAGGAGGGCCACTGAGTGAAAGTTTGAGGTAAAGCATTGTCCTCCTGTTGCCAATGCAGGCATTTATCACCATTTATGTTTCTGTATCTCACGCTAGGTTTGAATCCCTGTGATGTACCCTGAGTGGCTAGTACTTGGCAAGCTTTCAAGGCTTAGTGGATACTTATTGCTAGATCCACTGATGCTCAATTAGTTGCCATTTATTAGGTCCTCGTGTTAGATCCAATGAATGGGTAACTGCTTTTGAAACATTAATGTGGGTCATAAATGTTGTATACTAGGAAGGAAACTTTGGTTCGCTTACAGCCAGTCCTAGATCCAGGAAACACTGAGTAGGTCATCCTCCCAAATACAAGAAAAGGACCCGAGGACATTACAGTTACCTTAGAACCCTAAGCCCAGTGGTCCGAAACTTCAAGGAGTTCTTTTACACTTTATTTCTCTACAGTTACGGTTTTACAAGCCATCAACCTCATTGTTTTTACCAAAACCCCAAATCTAAAGTGGAAACACCAATTTCAATCAACTATGACTCATTTAGCATGAAGAAAACCCATCCCTGAGTCCCATCTAGGCTACTATATCAGTAGCTTTGCTACGACAGTAGGAATCCTAGGATACAAATTTTGTTGATTCCGGTACACCTACTGTGGCACGAATCAGCAGTACATTTTGGTAGAGCTCCATGATGGGGTATGTGGAAATCATCCAGGCGGTAGGACGTTGGCCCACAGAGCCCACACCCAGGGCTACTATTAGCCAACCATGCGCGCAGATGCAGTTGCCTATGTCAGGAAGTGTGACCGATGCCAACGACAAGCCCTAATGTCAAAGGTGTCGGCTCAAGACCTAATGATCATAACAAGCCCCTGGCCATTCGCTCAATGGGGTATGGACATCGTAGGGCCACTGCCTAAGCCCCGGCTCAGAAGAAGCTACTACTGGTTGCCACCGACTATTTCAGTAAATGGATAAAAGCCGAAGCCTTCGCATCCTTCAAAGATAAAGAGGTTGCTCAATTCGTATGGAAGAACATAGTGTGCAAGTTCGGAATACCCCAATCTATTGTAACCGACAATGGGCCACAATTTGACAATCGGGTATATAGGAATTTTTGTAGTGAATTGAAAATAAAAAACATGTACTCAACCACGCACTCCATAAAGCAATCCACAAAGGTACATCAAATAAGACTCTCTTTTATCACCAAAAACATCTCGTATTCGCCAAAGGAAAATGGGTAGAGGAGCTACCAGGGGTTTTATGGGCCTACAAAACAACCAGTTGGAAACCAACTGGCATATCACCATTTGCCCACACGTATGGGATGGAAGCCATCATCCCCACATAAATTGGGATGCCCACCATACGAGCATAAATTCTTGAGAAAGCAAATGTCGAAGCTATAACCAAAGACCTAGACACAACTGACGAACTCCGGGAAGTAACAGCTGTGCGCATAACGTCATACCAATAGAGTCTAGCAAACTTGCACAACCTAGAGACTTGGTCTTAAGACGGGTCTTTGAAAACATAGCCAACCTAGCAGACGGGAAGTTCCAAATTTCAATCAAAAGGACTATACATGGTAGTTCGAGTAGGATGCTACAGTCTTATGCGTTAAGGTGTCAGGGGACTATTGTGCCTAGAATGTGGAATGCTATGCACCTTAAGAAGTATTATTAGTAATGTTTTCGAGGATTCTATCATCAATAAAGATTATCTTTTAGACATTTCTTCTAAAAAAGCCAACAATTCGTTTTTCTATCTTTAAAAAAGTTCATATATGGTTGTTGTCCCGTTGATATTTTTGAAAAGTAAAATCTGGCACGCGCTTTGTCATCTCTACTAGCACCTGCATGTCTAGATATGGTTTTTTGGCTCCCACTGGCACCTTCAAAAGTCCATATATGGTTGCTATCCTACTGGCACTTTAAAAAGCCTATATATGGTTGATGTCCTGCTAGCATCTAAAAAAAAACCCAAATATTGTTGTTGTCCGGCTGGCATTTTTAAAAGTAAAAAGTCCAGACATGGTTGTTGTCCTACTAGGATTTTTATCAAATATGACTCATGTCCTGTTAAGTATCTTGTATTCCATTAAAATGCGCTAAAAAGCGCCAAGGATTACAAGAATTAATAAGCATACTATTGGCAAAATGGCGCCCCATGTAAAAATCTCCCAAGATGGCAAAAACTAATGTAGGAGAGAAAGTCAGCCCTGCTCCTCTACAACGACATCCTCCACAGGATCCTTCTTTACTTCGCCCAGATGTACCTTCGCAGCCTTAGCTTCAATGGCTGTTGGGGCCGAGGGGCACCCTAAATTCACAAAAAATTATAGAGGAAGTGGGTCGGTGGAGTCAAGCATACCATCCGGAATCCTTGGCAGGTCATCGCAGATGTTGTGTTTGAACGCACAACACCCGTAGCCATAAGCGAAAATCTACTCAAGGGCTTTCTAGTAGTCTTCCTCCAAGGCTTCCTCAGTTCTTTCTCGCCTGAAACGGTTAGAAGACACCTCATCTTTGAGATGCCACGAGTTTCAGCAAAGTGACTCGCCAAATCATATCGGGCAACTTCACTTAACCTAGGTCCTGCCTCTCCGCAGCCGCCTGCTGCATCTCTGCCCCAGATGTGCCTCATCCTCCGTCTTGCCTCGCATCACCCGCCGATGCCATCAAACGAGCCACCTTAGCCTCCTGCTTGGCCTTCCCACCCTTTTTTTCCGCTCGCTAATCTTTCCGCCGCACGGCCTGGGCCTCCGCCCAATGTTTCACTTAGACTCCCTCGGCTTTTGGCCAAAGAAGCCCAAGGCCCGGGAGTTGAAACGGCTGACTGAGCGTAAAGCCACATCTTCTCGGCGTCATCTAGCCGAGATTGAAACTCCTTATCCTGGCAAGCCATGTTCTGGATGGCCATCACAACCTGTAAAAGAAAAGTTAGAAGAAAATTACTACGCAGAACCAATAATCAAGTACTAAAAAGCAGCACGTACCAACTCGACTAATCAATGAAAGTTGTGGTTGTGGATAAGCATCCCGTCCTCCGCCATCGATTGGAAAGCCTCCTTATTCATATAGACGAGAACTGGATGGAATACTGCTTTGCTCAAGCCGCCACTAAGACTTAAAATAATTAGGACGTGAGGTCGCAAGATATGTTAAACTGCAGGCTTCGCCGGTTGAAGGGCCTCTAAAGGTGGATGATCGAAAGCGCTCCGAGTTAAGGAAATCATGCCCGCGTAGAGTGATGATCACCTTTTCGAAAGAACGCACGTGTCAAAGACCCGGGCCAAAGGCCTTTTCTCATGACTTTAGATCCACAAGAGCCCGGCTGGAGACCGAGTAGCAAATACCCCGATGGGGCTCCCTCTCCAATTCCGTCGACATTGGAAGGCCCTGTAGTTGGGATCTCCTCCTCCAAAGGTGCACCCAGCCACTATGGTGCCTTCTAAGACCGCACATATTGGAGGCTTGATCAGGATCCACCATAATTATTTCCTAATCCTCGAGCCTCTTTATATCCGTAAAGACAACTTCGAATGTTTTCCGTCAGATAGGGGGGTGGTCTCGCCCTCTGAGCCCGCAGCCCATTTAATCATCCATGCTAAGAACCCAACTAGTTCCATACATTTCTCTTCTCAATAAACACCTGAAATTATGCCCGCCCAATCCATGAAGTCTTCTAACCCAATGTTGGCTACCTTCGTTTGTCGAGCCCTCGTCATATCTCCTTTCTTCTTTTTTTCAGGCCGGGGGACAAGCCGCAGACTTTAGGGCTGAGTGACCTGGGTGGACCTCACTAAGGTCTCTATAGACGCCTCCACTTGATCTTCCTGAGCAAAGAATCACTGAGAAGAGCCTATCAGGCTCGATCTACGCAGGCTCCAAGGAACTAAGTGCTCTTCAATGAGCTCATGGAACGACATGGGATGATAAGGAAAGGAAGCAGCGCCAACTCGCAAGTTCTCATCGTCAACAAAATCTCATGATCGTCATCAAGAGCTACACCAAAAATACCCTAGAATTTTTTTTTTATAATTTTATTATATATTCCGGGTATAAATTGAGCCAACTTGGATATTTTTCGGGAATTGTTAAATGAATGTTGATTAAATTATTATATGGCTAAAAGCCAAATGCAAATATTAAACGTTAAAATGAGAAATTAATCGAATCTCGAAATAAAAACCAAAGTGAAAAAAAGGCAAAAATTGAAATCGTGAAATAAGGACCTAAGGGTCATAAGTTAGAAAGAAGAAATGTCTAAGTGTGATTAATGAGAATTTAAATGCAAATAGATACAAATAGTGGGTAAGCTAGCAATTAGGAGAACATAAACCCAAAAATGGATTTTTAAAGAAGGCCAAACAAGGCCTTATGTGACATGGGATATTTAAGACCAAAAGTGGTCTTGGAAGCTCATTTTGAGCAAAACGGTTTGAGAGGGAGAGGAAGGGAGAGCTTGGGCAGGTGCGAGGAGGTGTAATTTTGCTCCATTAAAGCAAGATTTTAAGAGATCAAGTTGAAGAAGAAAAGTTTAGCATTGAAGATTTGAAAGGGGATTTATGTAAGAAAACCAAACCCTAACTCTTTCTACTTGTGTTTGGGTTTAATAAAACCCCAAATGTGGTATAAAAGTGTTCTTGGATGGTTTTAGTTCAATTTGAGATTGTTTTGCATTGTTTAGATTGGTTTGGATTGGTTTGGAGGAGTGTTTGTAAAAAGGGAAAATGTTGGGTTTTCAAAGGAAATGTTGTCAAAATTTTGTCAAGACCCCTATTCTTGTTTTGGCTATAGATTAAGTTATAATCATCCAAATGAAGTGATTCTAATTGGTAAAGAACCATAAGATATAGGTCCACAAATGTATAGAAGGGACCAGGAGCAAATTGTAGCTCTAAGGCTCCCAAATACAAGCTTAAAGGTGAGCTCGGGTAGCTCACTAAGAGATGCTCTTTGGGTATTATAGTGTTTTGGCCATAAGTTGAGTTTCACTCATCCAAATTGAGTGATTAAAAATTCTGGGTAAAATAGACTTCTAGGGGAATAATTTAATTGAAGTAAATGTATGCAAATTGTAACCCCAAAGTGCCCATAAATTTTCAAAGTGGAGCTATGTGTAAGAACAGTCTGATTCTGCTTTGCAAATTGGAGTAGTCTTGATGTAAAATGCAATAACTTGAGTTTTGGAGATCCAAATTAGATTATTCCAGTTGGAGAAGAAACCTTAGAACAATAGATTCAAATGAGTAGAAGGAACCATTACTAATATATGGAGTTAAGACCCCTGAACTTGGGAATAATAGTAGGTAACCGAGTGAGCTGGGCATACTGACCAGTTTGGCATTAAAATGCCGTAACATGAGTTTGGATGATCCAAATGAGATAATTCCAATTCCTAATAAAAATAGACTCATAGAGCTAAAATTTTCTTGAAGGAAGAATGAGCAAATTATGACTCATGTGTCCCTAGAAAATTTTGCAAGTGAAGGGGTATCTAGTAGACATAAACCCTGACCAAAAACTTATAGAATAACCTACTAATATGTGATTGTCATTGTATTTGAAGGTAGCTTACAAGAGAAAAGCCCCGCATTGAATGAGATTCAAGATCGAATCAAAGCCATGATTTTGGTTTGTTCTATCTTCTCCTATTCTTGTTTCAAGATTTGAACTATTTGTTCTAAATGCATAAGAAAAGCATATTGAATTGTTTTAATTGATTTAAAGAAATTGATTGTGAAATGTTTGCAAATGAAAATTGCATGAGTATTGAAAATGAACCGTTTATAACAAATATACATATTGCACTGTATGTTGCTATAAAAGATTTGAACGCCCTTAATCGAATGTTAACCGTTTAGTTCATATGAATGATAGATTGGTATACCAATATGGGTCAAAATAAAGAAGATTGCGACGATTGTATCTGATGTGTCACTGATCAACAAATTCCAAATGGGACTAGCATTTGTAGCGTTTCACTAATTGATTTTTTTTAATAACCAGTCAGTAGCCCAAGGGGACCGTACTTTGTTATAAAACCGTTTTTATACCGACTGCAGCCTGCTGGGATCGCGCTACCGATTCCGATATCCCTCGTAATTAAAACATAGGTTAAATTTATTAAGAGCAGAACCGAATTGAATTGATTTGAGATTGTGACAAATTGGAATCGAAAAGCATGATTGTGAATTGAAATGAAAAGAGTATTGTGAAATGCATGATTTGATTATCAATGACTTATTGCACATGGAAGTGTATATTCGGATTTGATCAATGAACCATAAATGATTGTATATGAAATAAGTATATGTATTGTATTGCACACATCCAAAAGATCCAAAGTTTGTTTAGTAAAACTGCATGATTTGATTTAAACTGAAATCAAGAATGGAATTGTATAGAACCACTAAGCATGAAAATGTTTAGCGTGTAGTTTTATTTATGCGTAGGTACCGATTGAATAGGAGCGAAAAGCAAGATCGAGGAGTGTCGAGTCATAAAGAAAGAATTCGGAGTATGTTCCGACATATGCATTCACCCCATATTTCTTAACATTGATATTTTGTAAAACAATTTCAACTTAAATATCATTTGCAAATCATTTGAAAAGGCTTGATATGTCTTTATAGTAATTGTACTTTTGCATGAATGAAATGAAATGGGCTTACCCCTTTAAAAACACTTTCGCACATTTGAAAATGATTTTATGCCAACTGAAGTGTAACGCTACAACGTGTTTTTGATAAATGATTTTGATAAGGTGATCGAAAGGATGCAAAGTAAATTCTGACTGACTCGGGACCTCGCCAAACGGGTCACAGAAAGGGTGCATTTTATTTTGGTATCATAACCTAGGTTTTTGGCGTTTACGGAAAAGGCCTAAGCGATTTGTAAATATTTTGAAAATGGCATTTGACATACATTGCATTTCATATAAAAGATGACGCATGGCTCTACTTGGATCTTGCTTTTGGTCTTAATAGGACATAGGTGGTATAAGTCCCCTTAGGGTCGAGGGTGGCCAAGGGAGAGTGTATAGAGATTGTACGTAAGCCCCACATGTCTAAATATCAATAATCGTCCCAGATGGATTTTACCTCTTAATCAAAGTATAGAATGATAAATATAAAAATGGTTACATAAATCATAGAAATAAAGGTTTTTAGGTTAAATAACATTAAAAATGAATAGGAACGTCGAAAAACCTTAGGATGATCCTATATAGGCTTGAATTTGAGAGTGTAATTAGTAAGCGTAATTTGAAAAAACTTAAAATACCTCATGAGCAGAGGTGATTTTCGAGCTGAGTTAAATCTCAAACTTTTCTTCCTCTTTTTTGATTTTCTCCCACCCCACTGCTTCCCCCACCTCTTCTTGAAGCCCTAGGGATCGTTGGAGAAAGAAAGAAGAAGGAAAGGAAAGTAGGAGCTAGAAATTTAGGGCAAATGTGATACAAAAGCTTAAGATCTCCATATCAACCAAAGATTAAGGTAGGGGTTTTCTCCCATTCACTTACATTGAGGCTAGGTTATTATATATGTACGTTTTGGGGCTATAAATGCTATATTTTTGGGTGTTCTGAAATTATTTTCCCTGTATGTGAGAATGAGAAGTTTTATTCTTAAACGGGTTAAATGGGGAATTGATTTGTAAATGCTAGAGTTTTGTGTGAGTGGAGAAATAACATGGGTGTGATCTCTTGTATTTTCTAAATACTTCTTGAATTGTTTTATGATTGTTTGTGGATTCTTATAAGTTTTTCCGATAAATTGGAGATGTATGGAATGATTTGTTATGAGATTGATGGTTGGTAAAATAAATTTTTGGTATGGTGATTGAGGAATCCAGTGGGGGATTCAACTATATTGTGGGGGAGTCAAGCATATTGTGGGGATCGAAATATATGATGGGGGATTCTTATATAGTTTGGGGGATTCTTATATAGTTTGGGGGATTCTAATATAGTATGGGGAATTCTGATATAGTATGGGGGATTCTTATATAGTATGGGGAATTCCAATATAGTATGGGGATTCTCATATAGTATGGGGGATTCTAATATAGTATGGGGGACTCTAATATAGTATGGGGGACTCTTATATGATGCGAGTTCTTATATAGTATGAGGGATTCTTATATATGCGGGGGACTCTTATATAGTATGGGGGATTCTTGTATAGTTTAGGGGTATATATAGTATGGAGGATTCTTATATAGTATGGGGGATTCTTATATATAACATGGGGGATTCTTATATAGTATGGGGGATTCCCATATAATATGGGGGATTCTGGTATGGTGATTGGAAATTAAAAAAAAATGAGATGAGGAGGTTCTGCCCCCAGGGATGCTCCCTTTACCTGCTGAAGGTTCCTTGTAAGAATGCTTGAGAAAATTCTTAAGATGAATGAGAGGTTCCTTGTAAGGATGCTCGACCTATGAGGTTCCTTGTAAAGATTTGTGAGAAAATTACTATGATGAATGAGAGATTCCTTATGGAGATGCTTGAAAATTACTATGATGAATGAGAGAGTTCCTTGTGAGGATGCTCAACCTATGCTCAAGAGGTTACTTTGTGGGATCTTGAAAACCACTATGATGAATGACGGGTTCCTTGTAAGGATGCTCGAAGCATATACTCGAAGGTTCCTTGTAAAGTGCTTGAAACACTACTATGAAGAGTGAGAGAGAGGTTCCTTGTAAGGATGCTCTAAATATTCTTAAGAGGTTTAGTAAGGATGTGAGAAATACTATTATGAAGAGTGAGAGAGTTTATTACAAGGTTGCTCATTTTATCTCAAGGAGTTCCCGGTAGGATGTGAGAAACAAAATAAGCGATAGGGGTGGAGTTTCTTGTTTAGTATGCCACACAGCAGGAAATAATGGTTGGAAATGGTATTTGAATTGAAAGCTGATTTATGATTCTGGTTACGTTGAGTGTGTACATTTACTTATGTGTTTTTATATAAACTTGAGATCATTTACAATGTCATTGCTTTATGCAAAATTGGCCATCTATGATATGTTATAAAAAATGAAGGCCGTTTTCCTCTTACAAACCTTGTTGGGTTTGGGAGGATTTCCTGAGGAGCTTTATGCTCACCCCTACTTACATTCCTTTTGATTTACGAGGAGGTGGTAGAATTTGAGGAACCCGTGCATTGGGAGGCCCTTTCGATGGAAATTTAGATTAGGAGTCCTGGTGGATAGACTCAAGCGAGGCCAAGGTAGTGAAGAAGAAGGCCAGATTTTGGCCTATTTTCTGATTTTTTTTTGTAATTTTCTGGATCGAATATCTAGTTTTGAAGATGTATAAAATATGATATTGTAGCCATGGCTTGGCTTATTCTTTTGAAAGGTTATTGTGGGTATTGCATACGGTGAATGGAAATCTTTTGGGATAATGTTGTAAATATTTTATGGATAAATGGGCCCAAGGTGGTTGATGTATTAGAATTGCACAGGTTGTGTTTTGGGTAGAGCTCCCCAAACAAAGGAGGCCAATTTCAGTAAATTAAAGGACCAGGTTATTTATGGATTTTATTAGTGCTCTCATGGTGTAAATGGTTGTTAGTATGTAATCTTGCAGTCGAGAGGGATTTGGGTCATTACAAAGTTGGTGTGTGAGCTTAGGCTTCGGTGCTTGCTGGAATTTGTAGGTTATGGGAGTACCCTTATGGAGAGGATTAGGGTGGGTAAGATGGTTGATTTTAATTAGGATGTCTTTTACATCAAGGAACTAAAATTGTGAATTGATGTGTAGAATGGACGATGGATGAGGACGTGGACGTGGACGTGGACGTGGACGTGGTTGTGGAAGTCAAGAAAATCCACCACCGCCACCACCTCCCGATGCTATGAATAGTATTTATCAATGTTTGAGAAAACTCACTTCCACTGTGCAACATCGAATAGAAACAACCGCAACAACCACAGGCGGGCTGCTCTCCTGCTTGATCTTGGGCATGCGGAAAATCGGAGAATGATTCTTGAGAATTTTTAAGCCCACCCATTTTCAAGGGAGCTCAAACCTAGTGGGATGGAATGGATCATTTGGGTGACAAAAAAGGTGGCTTTGATGGCCTAGGAATTGGCCGAAGACTTCAAAGTCGACAACAGCGTATTTATTTGATGGAGAGGCCGATCACTGGTGGGAATCAATAAAGAGAAGGAGGAACATCAATGCACTTACTTGGGGGGAGTTCGATCAAATCTTCCAAGACAAGTATTTTCCGGAATCCGTCAAAGACAGAATGAAGGTATTTTTTCTTGCTCTGACGGGGCGGCACGCCGTGATTTGAGTATGAGAGGAGTTTGCGAGCTATCCGTTCTGGAGTTTATCTCCCGGAGGCTGCATGAGGCTAAAGCGCTGGGCGGGCTTGGGACGTTCATCCGACGAAGTTCGGTAGCTCTCAAGAATGCGGGACTATGGGGATATGGTGGATCGGTGCTCGTGGGGGATATAGAGGATGGCAATGGCGACAAAGCTAAGGCGAGGGGAGGTTCGGCCGGGCGGGTGCGGCGGTGTGTGGAGTTCGAGGCGACACTTTGTCGTCGCGGACCGAGACGGTGGGACCTAGACCCTAGTTAGCCCGGAGGTACGGAGGTGTACAGTGGGGCTTGAACTGCGATTCACGATCTGCTTTGCATGTGGAGGTGCGGAGTCATGCTAGATCGTGTCAATTTATCCACCCCGGAGGAATCTCGAACAGCGGGATGGTGCAGTGATTAGGCCTGCACCACAGGCCCTGCCGCGGCGGAGGACATTAGGGGCCAGAGCCTCGAGGCGGTCACTATCAAGGAGAGTGTTTTCTTTGACTCAGCCAGTGGAAGATGTCTCCAATGCAGTTGTGGAAGGTAATAATTCAACTGCTTTATAATTCATGGGCCCGAATTCTATTTGATCCTGGTGCGACTCATTCATTTATACGCACCACATATGCTATTGATTTGGGATTGAACTTTGAAAAGCTAGGGGCGAGACGTGCATCTTTGACTTGCCTCGGAGAACAGGTGGGTACGACCGGGTTTGCAAGGGTTGCGTGCTTCGTATTGGTGAGCACGATTAATTAATTGTGGACTTGATTGCTCTAGATTTGAAGGGGTATGACGTTATATTCGGGATGGACTTGCTGTCCACCTTCCGGGCAGTGATGGATTGTTTTCGCAAACTAATTACACTCCAGTTACCAGGAGGGGTAGTTTTCAGTTTCATTAATGACCAAAGTTCTTCCCATCCATTTCCTACCATGAGTAGTAAATTCTTGAAAAGCTGGGCGAGGCCACTTGAGTTTCTTAACTAGCTTGATTGGAGAGGAGAAGGATAAAGACCTAAGAGGCGGTGTTAGTAGTATGGTTCTGGATGTCTTCCCGGATAGACTACCGGGTTACCCCCACAAAGAGAGATTGAATTCAAGATTGATCTCTATCCGGGAACCGAACCCATATCCATTGCCCCTTACCGTATGGCACCTTTAGTGCTAAAGGAGCTAAGGAAGCAATTGGACCAATTGTTAAATATTGGGTTTATCCGTATGGCACCTTGGGGAGCTCTAGTCCTCTTCGTAAAGAAGCATGATGAAACCCATGCCGATTAATATCACGACTCTGAGCGCTTGAATCAAGTGACGGTGAAAAATAAATACCCGCTTTACCCCGGGATAGATGACCTATTTGATCGGTTGAGGTTCTAGTAATACACAAGATTGATCTACGTGCAAGGTACCATCGATTGCGAATTAGGGAGGACATTCCCTGGGGCGCACCGTTACCGGTATGGTCATTTGGTACGGTAATGCGTTTGGATTGACTAATGCCGCGTGGCTTTCCATGGATTTGATGCACGGTGTTTCGGCCAAATATGCGGATCAATTTGTCATTGTGTTCGTGATGACATACTAATCATTACGGACCCCGAACGCAGGCAGCCATCTCTGGTGTGCTCCGAATTTAGGGAGCATAAGTTATATGCTAAGATGAGCAAATGCGAGTTTGGATGAAGGAGGTGAAATTCTATAGCCATGTGGTGTCGGGCAGTGGCGTGACCCAGCAAGATTAAGAGCGGTGATGAAGTGGGAACCACCGAAGAATGTGAATACGTAGATTTTGGGCTTAGCGAGGCTGTGCTCGGAGGTTTGTGGAGGGATTCTCCAGAAGCACGTGCACCAATGACTCACTGAAGAAGGGAAGAAGGGTCGTGGACTCCGGAGTGTGAACTTGTTTTCACACTTTAGGAAGAAGAATTGACAACGACCCTTGTCCTTGTTATTCCAAGCAGGTGGGAAGCTAGGTGTCTGCTTGATGCTTCTCTACGAGGCTTGGGATGTGTCTTAATGCAAGGGGAAGGTAGTTATGGCTCGAGGCAACTCAAGGTGAGCGAATTACCCCTCCTTTGACTTGGA
This sequence comes from Tetrastigma voinierianum, assembly GCA_016808115.1. Taxonomy (NCBI): domain Eukaryota; kingdom Viridiplantae; phylum Streptophyta; class Magnoliopsida; order Vitales; family Vitaceae; genus Tetrastigma; species Tetrastigma voinierianum. The sequence continues at coordinate 316,876 of JAEQBH010005512.1, read as the reverse complement.
ACTAGTCGTCGTGGTTTTTACTCTTAAGTTGTGGAGGTGCTACTTATATGGGGAGAAATTCCAAGTGTATTCGGATCATTAAAGCCTCAAGTATATCTTCACACAAAAAGACTTGAATCTCCGGCAAAGGAGGTGGGTTGAGTACCTGGAAGACTATGATTTCACACTCAACTATCATCCGGGAAAGGCAAATGTAGTGGCAGATGCACTTAGCAGAAAGTCTTGGGGTAAACTCAATGTTTCCATTAGTGAATGGAAGTTGAAGGATACCCTCAGAGATTTTGATCTATGGATCGGAGAAGGTGAACCTCGACCATGCATATTCAATCTTGTAGCTCAACCATTGCTTCGGCAAAGGATCGTGATGTTGCAGCGAAGAGACAATGAGTTAGAGGCTATACGGAGTAGGTTGGAGAGGAGTGAGATGGTTGAGAATTGGGAAATAATTAATGATGAGTTACGGTTTCGGGGAAGGTTATGTGTACCCGACCATGATCGGATCAAGGAATAAATATTAGGTGAATGCCATCGTTCCAAGTTCTCCATCCATCCGGGGAGTAACAAAATGTATAGGGACATGAAGCAGCAGTATTGGTGGAAGGGAATAAAAAGGGATGTAGCTAGATACATTTCAAATGTGCGGTGTGTCAACAAGTAAGATTGAGCACCAAGTCCGGAGGATTACTGCGATCCTTTCCTATCCCGAGTGGAAGTGGGATCACCATGGACCGTATGCGGTTTCCACGGACGCACGAGGGCATAATGCTAGTATAGGTTATTGTTGATAAACTCACCAAGTCAAAGCTCATTTCTGGTATGAAGACCACGGACCTGACCCGAGACTCTGAGCCGGCTTTATATCAGTGAGATTGTTGGGTGCATGGAGTTCCACTCTCTATCATGTCAGTATGATTCCCGAATTTGTAGTACGGTTAGGCAAAGTCTCTGACAAGCGATGGGCGAGACGAGTTACGTTTCAACATAGCTTTTCATCCCCAAACGGATGGCCAATCCGAAAGGGTGATACAGGTTGTGGAAGACATGTTACTTGCTTACATGTTGGACTTCAAGGGAAACCGGAGTAACCATTTTTCGTTGGTAGAATTTGCATACAACAACAGCTATCAGGCAAGTATTGGGATGGCACCTTATGAGGTATTGTATGGAAGGCCATGTAGATCACCGACATGTTGGTTAGAGCGGGCGGAAGTAACTGTTTAGGTAGGAATTGTTCGAGAAACTACAAGAAGATTCAACTCATCGGGAGAGACTACGCACGGCGTAGTAAGACGAGAAAGTTATGCGGATCGACGGCAGAACACCCTTAAATTTCAAGGGGATTATGTATTCCTCAAGGTGTCTCCCAAAAATGGAGTGTTTAGATTTGGTAAGAAAGGTAAGTTAGCACCAAGATATATTGGACCATTTGAAGTGATCAAAGTGGTAGGCAAAGCGACGTATCAGTTGCAATTACCCGCTCAGTTGTCTGAGGTGCATGACGTATTCCACGTATCAATGTTGAGGAAGTGTCTATCGGATGCAACACCCGATTACAGTCAACTTGGAAGATATAAGAAGTCAGTGGGGTAACATGAGAACAGCAGGTGAGGATTCTTGATACCAAAGAAAAGGTGCTTCGCAACAAAATCATACGACTAATGAAAGTTTTGTGGCAACAACATGGAGTGGAAGAAGCTACATGGGAACGGGCTAAATGTCTGAGAAATGCACTGCATTTATTCGCTCTGCAGAGGTAAGTTTCGGACTTTCTTTAAGGGGGGTGGATTGTAAACCCCCACATGTCTAAATATAAATAATCGTCCAATTAGTTTTACCTCTTAAATCAAAGTATAAGAATGATAAATATAAAATTGATACATAAATCATAGAAATAAAGGTTTTTAGGTTAAAATAACATTAAAAATGAATTCGGAACGTCGAAAAAACCTTAGAGTAGTCTTATAGACTGAATTTGAGAGTGTAGTGGCAAAACTATAATTTTGAAGAAAAACAAAAAATACCCCATGAACAGTGATTTCCGGGGCAGCTGGATTAAAACCCAAACTTGTCTTTTCTTTTTCAAATTTTCTTCGCACTCGCACTTGCACCTCTTGACCACAGGGATCATTGGAGAAGAAGGAAGAAAGGCCGAGCTAGGAGATTTAGGGCAAATGTGATACAAAGCTTAAGATCTCATATCAACCAAAGATTAAGGTAGGGGTTTTCTCCATTCACCACATTGAGGCTAGGTTATTATATATGTACGTTTTGGGGCTATAAATGCTATATTTCTGGGTGTTCTGAAATTATTCCCCCTGTATGTGAGAATGAGGAGTTTTATTCTTAAACGAGTTAAATAGGGAATTTATTTGTAAATGCTAGAGTTTTGTGTGAGTGGAGAAATAACATGGGTGCGATATCTTGTATTTTCTAAATGCTTCTTGAATTGTTTTATGACTGTTTGTGGATTCTTAGAAGTTTTTCCGGTAAATTAGAGATGTATGGAATGATTGGTTATGAGATTGATGGTTGGTAAAATAAATTTATGGTATGGTGATTGAGGAATCCAGTGGGGGATTCAACTATATTGTGGGGGAGTCAAGCATATTGTGGGGATCGAAATATATGATGGAGGATTTTTATATAGTTTGGGGGATTCTTATATAGTATGGGGATTCTTATATAGTATGGGGGATTCTTATATAACATGGGGATTCTTATATAACATGGGGGATTCCAATATAGTATGGGGATTCTCATATAGTATGGGGGATTCTAATATAGTATGGAGGAATCTTATATAGTATGGGGGATTCTTGTATAGTTTGGGGAATTTTTATATAGTATGGAGGATTCTTATATAATATGGGGGATTCTTATATAGAACATGGGGGATTCTTATATAGTATGGGGGATTCCTATATAATATGGGGGATTCTAGTATGGTGATTGGAAATAAAAAAAAATGAGATGAGAGGTTCCTTGTAATGATGCTTGAGAAAATTACTATGATGAATGAGAGGTTCCTTGTAAGGATGCTCAACCTATGCTCAAGAGGTTCCTTGTAAGGATGCTTGAGAAAATTACTCTAATGAATGAGAGGTTCCTTGTAAGGATGTCCAACCTATGCTCAAGAGGTTCCTTGTAAGGATGCTTGAGAAAATTACTATGATGAATGAGAGGTTCTTTGTAAGGATGCTCAACGTATGCTTAAGAGGTTCCCTGTAAGGATGTCCTTGTAAGGATGCTTGAGAAAACTACTATGATGAATGAGAGGTTCCTTGTAAGGATGCTCAACCTATGTAAAGGGTTCTAGTAAGGATGGCAGAAACTTACTACTATGAAGAGTGAGAGGTTCCTTGTAAGGATTGCTCAATATTAGCAGAAGGTTCTTTAAATGAGATCTTTGAGAAATACTGCATGAAGTGAAGGTTTATTGCAAGGTTGCTCATTTTATCTCAAGAGGTTCCCGGTAAGGATGCTTGAGAAACAAAAATAATGAGATAGGGGTGGAGGTTACTGTTTAGTATGCCACTTGCCAAAATAATGATTGGAAATGGTATTTGGTGAAACTGTTTATGATTCTGGTTACGCGTTGCTTGAGTGTACATTTACTTCTGTGTTTTTATATAAACTTGAGATCTGTTTACAATGTCATTTCTTTATGCAAAATTGTAAATCTATGATATGTTATAAAAAAATGAGACCGCTTATTTTCATACTTTTCTAAACCTTGTTGGAGTTTGGGAGGATTTTCCTCTGAGCTTTATGCTCCACCCCCACCTCCCGCCCCCTACTTACACATTCCTTTTGATTTTACCTTTGAGGAGGTGGTAGGAGGCGAGGAACCGTGCATTGGGAGGCCTGCTCGAAGAATTTAGATTCAAGATCCTCGGGTGAATGAACTCAGCTGAGGCCAAGGTAGTGAAGAAGAAGGCCAGATTTTGGCATTTTTAGGATTTTTTGTAATTTTCTGGATCGAATATCCAGTTTTGAAGATGTACAAAAGATGATATTGTGGCCATGGCTTGACTTATTCTTTTGGAAGGTTATTGTGGGTATTGCATACGGTGAATGGAAATCTTTTGGGATAATGTTGTAAATATTTTATGGATAAATGGGCCCAAGGTGGTTGATGTATTAGAATTACGGTGTGTGTTTGGGTAGAGCTCCGTCTGAAAGAAGACTACGCCGAATTTTTTGTTAGAGCCCAGATTATTTATGGATTTTATTAGTGCTCTCATGGTGTAAATGGTCGTTATTATGTAATGCCATCCCAGGGGGGGATTTGGGTCATTACATTGTCTCATTAAAATAAGAGAATATGAATTTCTGAGAGACTTGATAGAGTTATCCTTCAGAGAATTTGATTTGATATTGGGAATGGACTGGTTGTCCCGACACCAAGCGATAGTTGATTGTAGAATGAAAAGAGTGACCTTAAGGACACCAAATGACGATGAGGTTATTTTCATCGACGAGAGGTCGAATAACCTCTCTAATGTAATATCCGCCGCCACTGCGAGAAAAATGGTGCGGAAAGGATGTGAAGCCTACTTGGCTTATGTGATTGATACGGTAAAGGCAAGGCTGAAATACATATCAAATATCTAGTTAGTGACTTCCGGACGTGTTTCGGAAGAGTTGCCGGGATTGCCTCCATAGGGAGATTAGGGTTTGTTGACGTTGTACCGGGTGCCACGTCGCTCATCAAATACAAGTACCAAATGGCTCCATTGGTAGGAATATGTGATTTTAATGATGCTTCGGTAAATGGACTTGATGTGTCTGTGCAAGAGGTAAAGTGGTAGCCTATGCTTCCAAGGCAGTTGAAGCCGTAAACACCCTACGCATGATTTGGAATTAGCCGCTATTGTATTTGCATTGAAAATTTGGAGACATTATCTGTACGGGGAAAAGTGTTTAATCTACACCAATTACAAGAGTCTAAGTATTTGTCCTTGCAACGAGAGCTTAACTTGAGACAACGGAGATGGATGAAATTGATAAAAGATTATGACTGTGTGATTGATTATCACTCGGGAAAGGCCAATGTAGTGGCTGACGCTTTGAGTAGAAAGACAATGCAAAAACGCGGCGTTGAATCTTTCGTTATCGTTGTGACGATGGTATAGTAGTGACACAATTGATACCAAGATTGTTGAATTGAGTGCTAAAGGCACAAAAGAAAGATGAGAAAATTGCTGCTATAGTAAGTCAGATTGGAAATGGTAAAGAAATCGAGTTTACAGTAAATGAAGATGGGGTTTTGTATTATAAAGATCGGGTTTGTGTACTCGATGATAATGATATGAGGAAAGCCATACTTGAAGAGGCACATAGTGGATCTTTTGTTATCCATCCCGGAAACACAAAGATGTATCAAGATTTGAAAATGTCATTCTGGTGGTCCGAAATGAAAAGAGATGTATCAGAGTTTGTAACCAAGTGTTTGGTTTGCCAAAGAGGCAAAGCATCAAGTTCCTTCAGGATTATTACCTTTATCGAATAAGTGAAGTAGGACCCGTTACCATGGATTTTGTAGTTAGGTTACGTGAGGGGAGCATGACTCGGTTGGGTCGTAGTGGACCCGATTGACGAGTCGACTCTCTTCCTACCAGTGAGAACCGACTATTCACTTGACAATCTAGCAGAGTTGTATATCAAGGAAATGGTTCAGTTGCATGAGATTCCAATATCCATTATTTCCAAGCTAGAATCCAGAGGTTTACTTGAATTTTGGGGAGAAATTGCAAGGGCTTTAGGCACTCGGCGAACCCGGCCACAGTGTTCCACCGCAGAGGCAGATGGATAATCGGAAAGAGTGATTGGTCACGGAAGATATGTTAAGGAGTTATGTGATCGACTATGAGGGTAGTTGGGATAAACACATTCCTTTAGTTGAATTTATGTACAACAACAGTTTCTAATCAAGTATTGGAATGACGCCTTACGAGGCTTTATATGGAAGAAAATACGAGAACAGTTGCTGTTGGATGGAAATTGGCTTGAAAAGAAAGTGATTGGCCCGGGCTTGTCTGAGGGGCGGAAAGAAAAGTGAAAATGATTAAAGAAAGATTGAAGGTGTACCGATAGACATAAATCATATCTTGGATATGAAAAGAAAAAAGATATTCGATATGAGATTGCCGAAAAAGTGTTTTGAAGTATCCTTGAAGAAGGTGATGAGATTTAGGAAAAGGGCAAGTTGAGCCACAGATTTATTAGCTCCTATGAAGTGAGTGCAAAGAAAAATTAGGTCAGTGGAATATAGATTGGCATTACCTTCGGACTTGGAAAAGATCCATATAATGTTTTCCATGTCTCAATGCTGAGGAGGTATAGATCAGATCTGTCACATGTAGTCTCTTCGGAGACAATTGAAATTTGAGACAGTTGACCTGAGGGAAAGCTAGTGAAGATCTTGGCTTGAGAAGTGAAAGAATTGCGGAACAAGAAGATTTCGTTAGTCAAAGTGATGTGGAGAAACTACAAGACCGAAGAAGTCACTTGGGAAAGTGAAGAAACGATGCGGTAGTAGTATTTGTAACTGTTTGACTAAAGTAAATTTCGATGACGAAATTTTTTTAAGTGGGGGATAGTTGCAACGCCTCAAAAATACCCTAGAATTTTTTTTTTTATATTTTTATTATTTATTCCAGGTATAAATTGAGCTAACTTGGGTATTTTCCTGGAATTGTTAAAGAATGTTGATTAAATTATTATATGGCTAAAAGCCAAATGCAAATATTAAATGCTAAAATGAGAAATTAATTAAACCCGGAAATAAACCCAAGTGAAAAAGGGCAAAAATTGGAAATTGTGAAATAAGGACCTAAGGGTTATAAGTTAGAAAGAAGAAATGTCTAAGTGTGATTAATGAGAATTTAAATGAAAATAGAGACAAATAGTGGGTAAGCTAGCAATTAGGAGAACTTAAACCCAAAAATGAATTTTTAAAGAAGGCCAAACAAGGCCTTATGTGACATGGGATATTTAAGACCAAAAGTGGTCTTGGAAGCTCATTTTGAGCAAAACGGTTTGAGAGAGAGAGAGAGGAAGGGAGAGCTAGGGCTTGCAAAGTGAGGAGGTTGTGATTCTTGCTCCATTAAAGCAAGAGTTTAAGAGATCAAGTTGAAGAAGAAAACTTGACATTGAAGATTGAAAGGATTTAGTTAAAAAGCCCAAACCTAACCCCTTTCTACTCGTGTTTGGGTTTAATAAAACTAATTGTGTGGTATAAAAGTGTTCTTAGATGGTTTAGTTCAGTTTTAGAGATTGTTTTGCATTGTTTAGATTGGTTTGGATTGGTTTGGAGGAGTGTTTGTAAAGGGAAAATGTTGGGTTTTCAGAAATCTTGTCAAAATTTTGTCAAGACTCCTGTTCTTGTTTTGCTATAGATTAAGTTATAATCATCCAAATGAAGTGATTCTAATTAGTAAAGAACCATAAGAGATAGGTTTACAAATTTATAGAAGGGACCAGGAGCAAATTTGTGACGCCCCAATCCCGGGGTGTCCGTTGACAACTCGTCAACCCGCGAAATACTCGTGGATGCCGGGTAACCCGACACCACTCATGAAAATCGGGTAGAGTCTCCTTTGTACGGGGAGCTCTACCCAATACAAACTTGTCCCCCAAACGGTTCAATATGAAGCCACGGGGAGTCGATTGCAAATAAAATAATGGCCATGGGCCCCTGCATCAATACTCATAATATAATGTCTGACCAATTATCTCACATGAACTGAAGTTATACATTACTCTTAATGAAATACATATTAAAATTACAATTCTAGCCAATACATATTATCCTAAACATCAAAGCAGCGAAACTTTCTTCAAAATAGGCCTCTAAGATGGCGAGTCTCCTCGTAAATACGTACTTGAAATAATATATTCCTCGAAGCGGTGAGCTAATGCCTGATAGAGATTGGAATCACCTGAAATGGAGTTTACTCACTAAAGTGCTGCATGTCATGATCCTATGTAAACACACATTCAAGAAAATACGTGAGTCTGCTTGGATAGTCACAAATGATAATGACACGTATTAGGTCTCATGACTCCCTCACACTTGCCTAACATGTGGCGAAGGAAGCAGTGACCTCAAACAGGTGTTTGTTTTGATTGTGGACGAAACCTCCGCGATAGTGGTGGACCGACTCAGATGAGAAATCTGTTAAGTGGACAACCTTAGAAGTATATCCTTGGGGTGGGTAGAGCTCAGAAGATTGTATACCTTATATGGACTACCCTAAGAATGTTGTGAAGCCCGGACACACTCATTGGTATCATTGGCCAATTCAACCTGAAACAATTCTCTCAAAGCAAATAAAGCTGCACTCACTCCTATTTGCTCTAGGTGCCAGTTGCATATGGAATGCATGATGCTCAATTCAATACGAAGACATATGACACATGCAAATATATATAACATGATATACACATTTCATTAATTTAATCTTACAAACATGTTGCCCGAATTTCGATCCATTACACGAGGGTGGCTCGCGTTGGTGAGTGGCAGCCACGGGAGCAATTCGATTTGAATTTACCTGACCTTAGGCACATTTTTCTCTGAAATTTGTTTTATTTGGAACTATTCATGTGAGCGGTAAACCCTCGAGTTCTTGTTCCTGACCCTCATCGGTTCCACTTAAATGCAGAACAAGACTGCAACTGGCACTACAGAACTTCTTCAGAAGCTGGACAACATTTACACAATGACATTTCGGCTTTTCACGGACCTGGAGCTTCAGCGACCTGAGGCACTAAGCCGACAGACCAGTTTTTTGGGGTGACTCCTTGTATTTCCAGGGCTCAGTGAGCCAAGATCACTCAACATTGCCATTCAAATGACTAGTGGATGATCACTATGCGGTTTGCTCATTTATAAGCTGAGACCACATGACTGCTCTCATGTGTCATTAACTTTGTTCTTTTCGGAAGTTTGGATCAGATTTGGGCGATGCGGAGGCGACATATAAAAAGATCGAAGTCACTGAGCTTAGTATAGGTTTCTTTTGGAACAAAGGAGTGTTTATATAGATTATTTTGGTATTATCTGTGGCTGTTTAAATGTTTTATGTCAATGCTCATGTTTTTGGACTTTTTGTTTGTATCTTCGTAGCCTATTTGTCGTTCTCTCTTCGTGCGGCGTGTCGCAGTACATGTTATGGGTGGGCGTTTGTCACGTCTGATTCTGTTTTCAAGGCCTCGATACTCGATCATCGAAAAACGTCTGAGTCGAACTATCTTGGAATTCGACGAAATTCGACGTGGTAGCTGAATTTCACGAGACGATTCCAACGATGATAAGTTTCATCATTCGAGATTTAAAAGTATTTCCAGTTTTACCGAGTACGATTTTATCCTTTTATAAATTGGAAATTTCTGAATTAGCATTCTCCCCTCTTTAAAAGGAATTTAGGCCACAGAAATCTGGATAATCCCAATGCTCCATGCATATGTAATGTGCACAATACCATGCATGGCTTCGTCATTAAATAATGCAAACTAAACCACGTACCTTCGTAGCCAAAACGAAGGGATAGGTGGCCCGCATCGTCTCGCTCCCGTATTGACTCCTCCACTCCATGATGCGCGCGGCTCTGCTTCAGCCTCGCGGTCTTGCATGCATGAAACACGTTCGTATCCAAATCAGAACATTCAGCACTAGAGTTCTGTTGGGTGTCAAACTAGATCGTCCCCGATCCACCATGGTGGATGCGGGTATACTTTACGAGCATGGAGCGTGAAATGTGTCATATTGGACACACGACATCTTTGGCGATACTTATTGCTTAGGAATATTCTGATGCCTACCCTCTCAAATTATCTCGAAAGGCTAATAAACCTCGGCGATAGTTTCTGGCAAGACCTAACCACTCCCTGCTTGGGCATCACTTTCAGAAGGACGTGATCTGACCTCGAACTCTGGAGGGCGACGTCGTACACTCCCGACATAAGCTCTTTTGCGGCTCTAAGCGAGTGAGACGTTGTAGTATCGGCTTTCGCCTCCTCGGAAGGTGTGTCTCACTGTCAGATCAGGACCAGCGAGCGGATGATGGGCTGCCTGCCACCTCGGTCAACTTTTATAACGGTGATGCGCATGGCCTCCCCCAAATACAATCTTGCTCATGGTGCCATGTATGCTCGTCGATAGCGTGTTGTTGTAGGCGAATTCCACAAAAAACAAGTGCTCTTCTCAACTGCCACGATGATCGGGGCGCATGCTGATACCGCCCAACACCTATATAGTCCTCTCAGACTGACAATCTGTCTATGGGTGGAAATCTATACTCATCGTCAGTCGTGTGCCCATAGCCTTTTGGAAACTCTTCCAAAAGTGCGCCGTAAACCTCGGGTCCTATCAGGCACTGCTTGGATCTTAGGTACTCCATGTAGTCGGACTATCTCTCGAATGTACGACTACGAGTCTCTCGATGTGAGAGGTCGTTCGCACGGCTAGAAAATATTGGAGCTTAGTGGCTGGGTCCTATCACTTATACCGCGTCATGTCTACGTGGTGTCAGGTGGCGAAATTAGTCCTGAAATCCATCGTGACGATGCTCCACTTCCACTCGACCCTCTAACGGTGAAAGTAGCCTGTTGTTGGCCCGGTGCTCGACGCAACCTGTGACACGTGAGACATCGTCGTACAAAGTCCCTTACATGTCTCTTTATCCCGCTCCGATGATACTTGGCAGCGAGATCTGAGCTGCATCTTCGTGCCACCTAGATCTGGAAAATCGAGAGCGGTGAAATTTCACGAGAATCTCCTCTCGAATCGGTCGATTGGGGGCCACATCCTATCTGAAGATTACCATTGTGTGGATGATCTGACCCTCGTCACTGTGCTTGATGTGCCGGTCACGGTGAAACTATCTGCGTCACGCCATTGGGACTCGATTTAGGAGACGTGGAAGTACAACCTTCAACGTGATTTAAGTCACTGGCCAGATCGAGCGCAACCATTCCACACTGGCATCTGCCACTCCCGAAGTTACACACATACTCCCAGTGACTTCCGATCGAAGATTTAGTTATCATATGTGATTTGCTTTACCAGTATGGTAACTGTGCCAAGTCACAATCCCTCTGTAACTCATCCATCACGCTATCTGGCAGCTAGAGGTCCATCATGAAATATACTTCAGACTTTGTGGTCCGAGCACCCCTAACTTCACAGTAGGCGAAGGAGCCAACTTGGCGCGGTGATTTACGGCCGCTAACTCCAAGTCACGTGCAATTTCGTCACGATTTCTTCAACTCGAGGAACCGCATAAGTTACCACCCTCCTGATTGCATCAAAACACATCCTAGTCCTGGGTGACTCGAGGTATCATAATACATCAGAAAATTCCCCTCGCCCTTGCCTCGGACTATCAAGACTGAGCTGGCAGTCTCTTCAACTTCCCGGGAATGCTTCAGATCAATGTCCCAATTAAATCTCTGACCCTTGTGTCAACTCGGGCGAGGCAGGTGCCGCCACCCGGGAGAAATCTCAATGAATCTCCCGTAATATCCGCCAATCCAGAAATCGTGAGACACTTCAAGATCACGCTCTCTCCTAATCATCACGCTCTCACCTTTTGAGGTTCCACTGGAGACGCTGAGCGTTGACACCACGTGAACCAGGGTACCTCACCCAAGAAGTAAAACTACACTTAATGGCCCTGATGAGAACCCATGATCTCTCACAACCATTGGCATCCTTCAAATAGATGGCCTATGCTCCCACTCCACCTGATGATTATGATTGCCATCCACGAAAGACTGACTTACAACCCATCCAATGAGGTCGGAACAATTTGGCGATATGATCCAAGGAATGTCAGTCACGATCTTATTATCCAAAGTGGAGAGAATTAGAACTCGAAGTGCTCAACGGTCCAAAATCGCCGTCTTAGATGATTCTGTCCCCTGAATCCCCAAAAATTATAAAACTCTGTGGGCGGTTATCTGACCAGAGACTCACATCTCTTCAACCAACAACAATCATCATCCTCTTAATCGGCACCACTTGATCCGCAACACCGCTCGAACCCGGCCAGAATCGTCGCGCCACTGTATGTAGTTCTGTCCTCTCTTCACAAATAAATGAGCGCTCGAGCGGTAGCGCCCCATTCACACGGAACCCTCATCCAAGAGTGTTTGAAGGGGAAGGTCGGACTCCAGTTCCTTAATCCAATCAGCACCCCATGAGTCGATGGGTAGAGAGCTGGCACAGGGCAGAGATCGTCTGGGCAAACATCATGCTGATAACTTCTCAACACACATTTAGTACTGGTCCCAGATAGCGGAACTTCCACGCTACACCTGATGATTAATTCGAGCCGCCGTTAATCCGATCCTTTAGGGATGACACTAACCCCTGATATGTCCATGATCCCCTTAGTCCGGATCGGAAAGAAGTCCTGGTGATTCCAACCGGGAACCACGAAGAGATCATCCTGATTTCACTGTGGATCCAGGGTGGAGAACTCACATACGCGTTCATGTCTCAACCTCTGGTCAACGTCGCATTCATTAACTGGTAATAATTAATGGTAACGCAAGCACCATAAGACCAAATAACACTGTAGGTGCTAGCAGAGTAACAACCTAATAAACTGGGAAACATTCTACTTTAATGCTATGAGGAGCCCGAATTGACATAGAATTAGTTTTACCAACACGAACGGAAGGGTCCCACCACTAATCTATTCTGGTGATAGATATATATCCACTTGATCAACTGATAAGAGAGAGAGCAGCCATCCATCTGAGAAACTTAAACTCAGATTTATTAGATGATCTCCCAGGAAGACCTGAAGTTCCTCCTAAAAAACAGGTTATAAGGTTGCTTTCTGTATGACTCTCAAGTTTTGAACCCTCTCTCATGCTCAACCCCATGCCATGGAAAGCCCCCCACTCTTGTCACTCCATAACAAAGGAAAAGAGATCAACTGAGATCTCATTAAAACATTAGTAAGATTTAAAACCTGGTTCCAGGAGCTTTCTAAAAATGGATGAGGTCTGTCTTCCAGAATTATATGATCCAAAACACTATATAATTATTATCTGAACTGATACCAAGAATTAAAATATTCTAAAGAGATCTAACAAAACTAAATATAAACAAAAATAACCTGGTGGGGCAAAATCAGAAAAGCAATAGAGAAAACCACAAGAGTTGCTCCACACAAATTGGATTGAAAACTTCTGAACCACTATACTTGGCCAAATCTTTCAAAAGTGATTGGTGATGTCAAAATTTTAATGATACTTAAGGACTGATGGTAGAATGGATCTCTGATCCCACCTATATAGGTGAGGTAATGAACAATTTGATTGAACGTTCACCAAGAACTAGACTGGGCGGTCGGTAGTTACGCCTTCTCACCCCATGTTACTTGAATCACACTGCTTTTACTTTACATACATCTTTTAATCCACGTGATGAGCCTTACTGACAGTAAGAATGCTAGCTTGGGGCATCAATCACTAGTTCATATTCAATTAACGAACCGCCAGCTTCCATTTAGTGTGCCTCATGAGAATTTAGATAACCCGCCCATTAAGACCGTGAGAACCAAAGCAGGTCGGGTTTGGTACTGTAAAAACACATCGTTAATAATTTAAAAAGCTTCTAAGCCTCACCTTCGGTTTACTGCCTCAACCGCAGATACACAAAAGATAATGTAAGATAGAGCCGATGACAGTATCGAAACCAATCTATTAAATCACCACAGATCGGGCACAAATAAAACAAGAATGGGATCCAAACAACTACGATAGAATCATTGCGTAACTCAGTCCAAGTAATGATATACCTGACTGAATATCAAGCGAAAAACAAAGAGAGGCAGTGCGGAAGGAAAAAGAAACAGATATGCTCTCTGAGACCTCTCTCGCTTTAGTCGGGTGACGCTGGTCCGCTGGACCTAGAGGGAAAACTGATAGGCGGAATTTAGCCTTAAATAAGACCTTGAAGAGGGAATCTGGCGCTAACGCTCTTCATCAGGATAATTCGGAGAGACAGACGTTACTCAAACACTATAACACCATCGCAGCGGTAAAACAATTAGAAAGATTTTCAAAGCCTACCTCATGTTCCTCTCACCCTTGTCAGATCTGAAAGATGGAGATAGATGGAACCAATGATAAAGTAACCTTAGTAATCTTGAAGAGAACCGCTGAACCTCTGATGACTCTGAGATTCACCTAAATATATACAGGGGAGGCTTTAGTGCATTAACTGCATCACCTAATGATCATGCCTCATCAAGTATTTTATATTGTTAACCCATAACCTTCACTAGGGTCCCAGATTTTCCTCACTGTAATGGGCACAATTTTCTCCAAAATAAGAAACGGACTGTGATGATTGTGAATCTTTGGCTGAAACACTACTCGACAAATCAATTATATGTGGTGAAAGTTCATCACTGGGGTCTAGTATTATGGAGCTTTACTCATCAAACAACAAAGATGAAAAACCACGTGAATGAACCACTGGAGAGCTAACCAACTGTACTTTTAGAGTTTTTAAACCCATTCTGAGTCCCGGGTCCTGAATAAAGGCCATCCATCGAGGCTGGAAACTGGGCAATAGGACATAAAAGATATTTCATTCACTTGATTCCTGATCTAAATCTGATACACCTCAACATAAACCATGCACAGGAGGCCAGGTCCCTCAGATAAGGTTGTAAAGATCTACCACTAAAATGAGAGATTATTTTTCCATAATCAGTGAGTAAAATCTGAGAGCAATTTGAGGTGATCTCACAGTGAAAGGCATACAACCCAACCGTTAACCCACTCTTTCTCTCTCCACTCTTTTCATTGACTTGACCATTTGATATGGTCGCAACAATCACCGCTGAATCCCCTTTGTAGTACACGCGGGTCGCTGATACTCTGGACACTGGACTGAATCGCGGTCGTTGAAGGTACAACATGGGATCGGTTACGCTCAAGCTTTGTCTCAAATCAGGAATTGATTCAGGATGAGAGGCGGTATATGGAGGCATGCATATGGTATATGGCGCAGGCAGGCGAAGGTCACCATTACCAGAGCATTTTTTCTCGCCACACTAAATTTCCTTCAAAACTCACTTTTAAACACTTTAAAAATATTGATTATTATTTTAAAACTGATGTTGAGAATCCAATGGTAATTTATTTAAAAACATGTCTAAAAAGCTAGAACTCTGGATCTGTTCCTTAGTAAAAAATGAACGATAAAAGAGCTTGAAAGAATAACTAGAAAATCTTAATGCACATATTTGACTGGTTGTAAATCTTGATTTGAATTAGAGGATGGTGAAGATGACACTCAAGAAGCTTCATAAACAAAGAAAGAATGATTCAGTAAATATTGACATAATCTAAATAAATAGAAAACCAAACACATAATTAAAAACGAGTGGAAATGAATAATGGTTGAGATTATTTGAAAACTATAGACAACGCTAGAAAGAAAACTCACAAAATAAATAAAATTAAATGATATGTCATAAACATAAAAAACTTATATATCAAATAAGATGAATAGATACTTAACTTGTTGATTTGTTCGGTGTAACTAGAAAAGATATAAAACCCATAGAGATAATAATCTTATATGATGGACAGAGGTTCATAATTGAAGACGCCACTTAGCTGTGTGTCACAAGATAGATCCAAGTACATGCGAAAACAATACAGCAAGAACATAGTGAAAATGGAACCCACAAAAATTTATTAGTATAGATAGAAAAAGAAAGAGAAAATTACAAAGATATAAAGAAAAATTAAAGAACAGACGAAATAAAAGAACAAAGTAAAATCATGGATAAGATCAACCATACCTGTGAATTGATAGTTTGATCCCTGATACTTGTCTATTATATGAAATCATAGAGTCAACCCAGAAACAGGTATATAATAAAAGAAATGATAGGGTACTGTGGAAAATAACATATTAATGTGTAATGTTTGCTCATCTTTGCTAGACGCCATTGTAAAGATATTTGGTCATGTCCATTGCATCTGGTTTAGAAATGACTGAACCAAGAAATGACTGGTCCTGACTTGACAAAATCGCCAGATCTCCTATTCAGAGCTCATCCAAAATAATCCTGTATGATTGAGAACACTCACCACATTTGATTTTGATCCATGGTACATTTACAATATTAACCCAAAGATTTCTGATTGAATTGATGAAACACTCCATTAATATCCATAAGACTTGGTTTATGTCATACACAATAAAAAGAATATGCCCACTAATTTAGAGGGTTTCAGATGATTTTCTCAGTGAATTTAACTATGATAACTATAGAGTATAATAAATGATTATCTAAAGTTGATTTGCAACAATTCTTCTCGTCATAGAAGAAACCGATATCTTATATGTCTCCTAGATTTGATTCCCTGGTGGGTTCCCATATGCTATCTTCACTACCACTCAAATAAACTGAAAAGGAAGTATATCAAGCTCTGAGAGGCAACCCAAATCCAAGAATATGGTTTAGAAGATGAAAACAATTTGTCTATTTTTATAATATTGATTTATAGACAAACATTTGAGGTAAAACAATTGAGCATTTGGAAAAGATCCAGTTTATAATGAAAAGACTTATGAACAGTACACTCAAGGAATGTAATAAAATTATAAACAAATACTAAACACTATCTTCCAACTTATTTTTTTTCTAAATGATCCTCATCATGGAACTTGATGAAGAGGTCAAAGACCTTACAAGAACCCCCATTCGACTAGGCTTCTTCATAATCCATGTTAACTGATATAGGTCATGCAATCCTTGTAAGTGAACCCCTGATTCATCAGGTAGTTTTCATAACTTAGAGAAGGAACCTTCTAGTACAGTTGAAAGGACCCAAGGAACTTCCTATATCATCATGGTAGAGTTTCTAAGTACTTGCGGTAATAATCTCTAAGATATAAATGAAGACATCCTTGTTAAGAACCTCAGCCTTATCAGCATGATGAGTTTCAAGGAAACCTTATAAGAACCTCTTTATCTGATCAGAGCACAGGCTCAGTTATGATCCTTTACAAGAACCCTGATGGTAGTTTGAGTGATCCCACAAGAACCTCCCACCATCATGGTAGTTTATCAAGATCCCTTACAAGAGTCCTTGATGATGTTATAGTCCTGATGGGCAGAGGTCCCCTGTTCATCAGGAAGATTGAAGAGTCTCTTACATGAAACCCTTTGAGTGGTGTGCTGAGAATCCCTTACAAGAACCCTTCATTCATCATAGGTAGTGGTTTTTGCATCCTTTACAAGAACCTCTGAGCTAAGTTTAGTTATCCACATGAACCTCATTCATCGGTAATTAACTCTACTGGAACATAATCAACCATGAATAAGTCGCTTCATACCAAAAACTGACCCATATGATATGGAATCTCCGCTGTTTATAGCAAGAATCCCTAATGCTATATAAGAATCCCCATACTTAGATATATGATGGTCCCAATATCAGACAATCCTCACACTGGTGAGAGAAGAACTCTATGTTGAGCAAAATCCCCCTGGCATTATATTCAGAACCTTCTATACTCACATATGGAATCTCCACATATAAGAATCCCCATAAAGAAATCATTCCAGTGACGAAACTGAAAGTAATTTCTTTCTTTTTTGAACTTATACATGTCCGGAAAGAGTTTAATCCTATTTTATGGATTCAATGATGTAAGATAATCCCATGAAATATATAATAATCCCCCTGGGATGAACATGGGCTTAAACTTCGATACTATATTAGGTCCCAAATCATTCAAGAACCACCACTCACATTTCGATCCCACAATATGCTTTGATCTCCCATTAATATGAAGTTTAGAACTCCATATTGATCTCTGATCACCATAGATGAACTCCTTATTTTAATAACTCACGATCTCACAAATCCAATCATTCCACCTGACTCCTGACTTGTTCGAAACTTCAAGAACTCAGAAAACAACAAGTGTTCTAAATTCAAGAAATATAGAAAACATAAGATCATACCACAGCATGTTTACTAATGTTATTGTAAATTCACGCAGCGAATCAATCTCAAAAAGGAATTATACATTTTGAAGAATAAATTTCATTCACGCATGCAGGAGAGAGAAATTGGTTTCTAGAACAATCTGAAATATAGCATTGAGAACAAACGTAAGAGAGAAAGACACAGTATTACCCAGCCTTCGAATAGTAAGGAACGGAAAGGAAACCCCTACCTTAAATCCTTGGTTTGTATGGCTGATCTCATTTTCTTGATCCCGACTCGCCCTTCCTTTCTTCCTCCTAACGGTTCCAGGTCCCGGGGTGTGAGGCAGGATGAGTCAGTTGAAAAATGAGAAAATGGAGTGGCAAGGAAGCCTGAAACCCACAGCCCCACTTATCATGCTCAGACTGGGCATTTTGTTTCTTCTTGAAAATGACAATACGCCACTACGACTCTTTGGCCCGGTCTGAGAGATCACCTGAAGTGCTTTACTTTGGATTAATCTTTAATGCTTATCTTGAATCTATGCACCTTTGATTTGAGATGATTTTATGTAATTATTTCTTGAAGATTTTGATCACTTTACATTGATTTAAGAGGTAAACCAACGGGATTAACATTGATATCACATGTTTTGGGGTTTAATAATAAGACATGGAAAAACTAAGAGAAAACAACAAAAATAAAATAGAACATGATAAATGATAGAATATAACAAAACACTCATGTATAAGTACAGGAAAAGAATCATGGTAAAATGTTAATAGGTAAATTAACTGGAAAATAAGTATGGAACAAAAATATCAGAAAATATCCTAGTGAACAATAGAAAAAGATCAGCATATATGAAAGTCCTGATTTGAAAAGTCATCGGAACATTTGATTGAGCTGGAGTAAAGAAAAGAAAAATTAGGTATTGTATTAAAATAGGTTATATTGAAGAAACTTTAGAATAGAATTATTCAATGAAGGGAAAGGAAGAGAAGGATATAACGAGGAAAACAAATAGGTCTGAATTTAAATGAAACAAAAGATGAACTTATAAATGATATTGAGATAGAACACCCTAGTAGAATAAAAGAAGAATATTAAAAACATTTGAAAACAACATGTAATGAATCAAACAGAACTATAAGAATAATAAATTCGAGTCTATCAGGAAATACGTATATATATTCAGACATAGATTGTCAAACCTGATATTAAAATATAAAATGAAAATAACGGTCACCATACCTATTATCATATTTTAAAGAAACAAGAACAAATTTGATGGAATACTGAATATCCAGATGTAATGATATGAACGATTTAATTAGTAGATTATAAGAAAACAGTGGCATGATCAATGTACCCCGTTTGACTAATTACAAATGAACACTGGCTCTGATGGTAGAATTTCAAAAGTGGTTTATTTTGAGGTGTTAGTGAAGACAATTTTTATTGGTAGATATGAGAAGGTTCAGAACTTGTAGATAACAAATGATTAACAGACAAAGATAGAAAGCCAGTGTGTATGAAAAACATAAGAGAAGGTTAGAAATAACCACATACAAGCTGATAAATCTAAAGATTAAGGATATACATGAATATGGCACGTGAGTCAGAAACGATACTGGATGCACTTTATTATAATATGGAACGAATCCTTGAACAATGTGAAGATATTTAGCGAGAAGGTCACTTTAAAAATGAAGTAATTATTGTTAAGAAGAATATGAAAAAATAAGAACATAAAATGTTGATATTCTAAGAGCCATAATATAATTTTTAAGAAAAGATTATACTTATGTAATCAGAGGTAGATTATAAAGTGTAAGAAATGAGGAAAATGTATTTTTAGATTAGAAGATAACATCCCATGAAAATGGGAATATATGAGTATAAGAAAGAAATTTTTAGAAAACAAATAGAAAGCAAGAAGACCCATTTACAAATATAAAAGATTGAAAATAATAAGAAAACCATTTTGGTGGGTTATTACAAGGCAATATTTAATTATAAATATGAATATTACACAAAATACACTTCAAATACAAAAACAAATGTAAATATTGAAATGTGAGACTAGACATTACAATAAGAATGTCAAATGAGCAAAAGACATTTATCATATGGAGAGTGAAACAAGAAGATGGATTTAGAGGCATATTAAGCTTATGAGAAATTATAATATTATAGTTAAAACACAATAGCTTTTTCTGAAAGTGGGAGAAACAGAGCAAAATAATTGAGAAGATGATTTGACTGAAATTAGGACGCCTGAACTGGGTGTCCAAGGATCAATTCACAACTGCTGAGATATGATACTGGGTTATCTGAGACTACTTTTGAGAGGGCACTCATAGGCCCCTTGCACGGAGCTCTGTAATTCTAAATACAAAACCCAGAACACTCAGATTTACCACTAAATAAACAATATTTGTAATATATCCAATACGGCCACTGTTGGGGCCCATAAACTAATAATACAGCTATATATCAACCACTCAATTATCTTTAATGACTGTATAGTTGATTACACTTTTATGAAAATATATATTAATATCTTACAAAGGTAATACATGTTATGTCCAAAAGACTAAAACTATGAACCGCATCTTCAAACACTGATCTTTCTCTAGTACTCATCAATGGAAGGGTGGGTCCACTGACTGTACGGGACCAAAGCCAGAGGAGAATCGCCCAAGTGGGCTAGTCAACACCTGGAGCGCAGAATGTCTAAAGCAAACACACCAAGCAATACATGATCCTACTTGGCTGTTCAGATAGATCACCTACGCTACGAGTCCTCACCTCCCACTCACCACACTTGCCGGAACATGCGAGTGGCTAACATCATTTTAAACAAAATTTTGTTTTGAAAAGAGATTACTTAAAATTATTTTCGGCATTAAATAGCGGATCACCTCGTATAAGAATTGGTCGGTGAGTTTCAAATAGTCTGGTCCCCATCCGGAATGATCCTGCGGTTCGATTTCCAACCCACCCTTCGAAATTATCATCCTCGTGAAATCTTTCAAACATGCCTCGTTTTATAAAATCCATGCCATGCACTCACACCCAACTTCAGTTACTCCAAGCATATAGAAAAATGCATTATGCATATTTTTTAAATCATTTACACAATATACTATATGCATATTTTCAATCAACTACCATATATTACGTGAATTCAACACATCAATCATCATCACTGAAGCTCACTTGAGCAAATCATAATCATTCCACGTATTACAAACACAATTTAATTTCTGACAGACTTGTGTCATTTATAATATTATTTAGCATTAACCCATTAATTCATTGATCAATCATCACTCGGCTTAGAAGACAACGTTTATCTTAACGGGTAATAATTTCAATGTCAAAAGATATGCTGGCCTTATGGCCATTTCGACAAACCCGGATCGCTTTTAATAAATCTTGAACAATGTGGTCGCCCACGCAATGACATGTCCAACTCCTAAGCACCAACCTGAATTTCTTACCCATTCTTGCTTCATCACTAAAATAGAATTTATTGCATAAATTACAGAACATCCCACATCGCTTGAAGATTCAGATTTACCTCATCCAGAATGTCTAAAAATATTTTCATACTCTAGTCCTTATTTTGGGAACTGATCAACAACCCATTCCCTAAGATTTGACTGACACTGCATGATTTAAAGCAATTTTGGTGAAATAAAACACCAAACAGCCCACTGACTCCTCTTCGGCACATTATAGTAGAAAACTGAAGAATTTGGAATAATTCGTCCCATGTTTGGGGATCGATCAAACGGCCCTCACGGCCCTGAAACCAACCAATGATGGAAAACATTAAAAATGGAACAAAACGCATGAGAAAATCCCACTTGAGTTGTCAAAAACCTTCTAGCAGAAACCTTCTGGGTCCAGTCGCCGCAGGTCGCCCCACAGAGAACGCTTTCCTTCGTTCAAATCCGTCATTTTGGTTTTGATCACTGGATCTGCAGGCTAACTTCCTCTAAACCTTCTCAAATCCGGTTAACGATCTTGAAATGGTCTGGCGGTTTTTGCTTTCACACCAAGGAGACAAGATCATTCATTTTCGTCTTCCAGTCACTTATATCAACTTTAAACGGATCATTTCGTCCCCTATCTCCCAGACGATATTCTGGCAAGACCACCCCGCCATCCATTTTCATCATTCTCTACTCATACCACTTATGGTACATGAGGGTATATAAAGAGAGGTGGGCCGTCGCAGATCGAAACCTGATGACAAGATCAAACCGCGATGCCAAAAACGTGGCGTCGGGACCACCGCTCGTAAAATACGAAATTCACGCAAGAATCCAGATTTCGCGAGATCATCCAATGCGTAACTCGCTTTATCATCCGGGATAGATCTATAATCTTACCACTGATTTTTAACCTAATTAAGAATTTAAAATCAAAATTATGCTAGTCTTTATCTGTAAATTGAAATTGGTCTTGTATCTTCCCTTCCTGTATGGAATTCTGCCCAAATTTGGAATCATTATAATTACTTATACATATTATGCAACGCCGCGACTCAACATGCACAAATCCGGGCCATTTAAATCTAAACTAATTAAACCACGCATCTTCATCCCAACAAGAAGGATAGGTGGCCGCATCGCGTCCCTGGCCTCCCATCGTTGACTTCACCACGCCGTCATTATAGTACCTCATCACTACCTGGCTTCACGCCCGCAAAACCCGATCACGCCATCCAAAATGCACACACCGGTCCTCCTCGCGTCCTCGACACCGCCAACTCATTCACCTTCTTAATCTGCCACCACGGCGATGATCGGGCACACCCAGATGAGACGCGGAAATAATCTCGACACTCCTGACATGGTCAAGCAACGCCAACTGGGCATCAACAAATGGGCCATCCTCTCGAGTATCTCGAAGGCTCCACTGGAACCCACGATACTTTTCATTACCGTTTAATCCCCACGCATCTTCTTAGGCATCACCTTCAAGAAGACGCGGATTCCCAACTCCGAACCTAAGGGTCGTGACGCCGACACGCCGCGCTCTCGCCGGCTCGGTTACGAGAAGACGCCATCGTGATCGTTTTCACCTTCTCACGCGCCTCTAACGGATTAGACCAGCGATGGAGCTTCCTCCCCACCTTCTTGGCCTTAATTATGACCGCAGATTCTGCATACGCCGCCTCACACAACGCCTCATATTATCGATATCACCGGCAATTATTGGTCAGAGCGACCTGATCGGGCCGCAACTTTCAATCTTTACCCTGGTGATCCAAGACATCGATGTCAAGCAAAGATGTCCTAACAACCAGATGTAATCCATATCGCCACGACCTTTACAGCCAACCTCGCTGGTGCGTAAACGCTTAACCTTCTGTTGTCAATCGATCGACAACCAAATCTGAGATCGCCAATTCAGTCCATGTCATGAATGATATCCATATATCGCAGCCCTTGCTAGCTCAACACCCAATGTAATTCCAAAGGGGTATCTAAACTTTATCACCCTGACCCGATCATTTGACCTGTGTTCATGATAACACAACCATATGCCAGATCTCGGGAGTTCTCTTAGATCTTATCAATTCAACCCCTATTCAGATAATCCTGACTAGAGTTTCGATTCAGTAACATAACTCGCCTACACTTCGAGCCTCTTACATTTGGTTAATAGAAATTCTCGGATAATTCCACCGTCCTTACACTAATATCGTAAATTCTCGCCGATAACTAGACGGCTCTTTACGACTCTTTATGTAAAATTCTCTTGATTGACTCTGACTTGGGTCTACAACTTTATTGCATAAATTTATCATCTGACTCGGTCTCTTACACTCACGTAAATTGATCACTCCACTGTCCTTACAATCTACACAGTACCTGAGACGTGCCTCTGTCTTTACACCCACACTTACCAGGACGTCTCCCCGGCCCCTGTGACCACACAGGTTCTGACCTCTCCTGCTCCCGACACTCATGCTGGTAGGCTCAGATCTCTCCCCCGGGGTCTCTTACACTCCACACAGTAAATTTAGATCTCTCCTGTCTCTACACCCACGTAAATTCGATCTCCTAGACTCTTACACCCACACAAAAATTCGTGATCTTCCCAAGCACCCTTTACACTAATACGTAAATTCTGAGACATCTCCCAATGCTCCTACACCACGTGACCTTTCTTATATTTCACCACATTCTCTTCTAATTCCTTCTTAACTGAAGCTTCCTCACCTTAAGGGATTAATGACCCTTCTCTTGCTCGGGCCTTCTACGCACTCTAATTACTTCTTCATTTTCTCGGGACATTCGAACTATGAGTTCTATCGGACAGCCCCAAAGATCAATTAACTCACACTCACCAAGAGCGGTGACGACCGCACGTGCACCCACACCCGACCGACGCATGTTACCGCACGTAACACAACGATGCTATATTGTGACAACTAACCTCGTCGGACAATGAGCGTAACTGAGAGATCATTCATAATCCCCACCTGATCAGCCAACCTCACCCATCCGGTGCAAGAAACATTCACACGGATTTTTAAAGGCTCAACTCGGCGTCCGCAAACGATCACACAAGATGCAAATAATACCGGAATAATGGCGATGCATCCACCAACGCCTACTTCGAATTCAATGGCGCGGTAAAGAGCAGAAACGTGACCATATCCGGCCATCGTAATCCGCCGCACTCGCCACGACTTCGCTTCCGGCATTAATCCGTTCCTCAGCCCAGGCCAAGACAGAAACAATGAGAGAATCCCGCCTGCCCGATCAGAAGCCCCGCCTTGAAACCCACTCACCCTCGACCCACACCCTCAGCTCCTCGCCCACCGTGAGTAGAGTTCCCGAGATCTCTAACTCGCAACCCCACACACACTACACCCATTTTCACCCAAAACCAGGTGAGAACCACTTACAACGGCTCCCCAAGGTCCCCTAGAGGTCCCATCTACTTCCATCACAGCCTGGGCCTCATCCCTCCAGTGCTAGAACTACTAGTCTAATCCCTGGTCGGCCTGGGAGGTGGTCTCCGACAGCCTCTAATATCTTTCTCTGCTCAGAGAGGCAGAACCAATGGTCTAGCACATCGATCTTTCCCCCTGGGGAACGCCTGAGGATGAGCGCGCCCAAACCTCCGGGGTCGCTATATCTCCTTCGATTACCAAGCATGAAGCAGTACAGCGCTCTTTGAACACCATCGCCTCGCTGTGGGCGCGTTCGCCAACGAGTGCAAATAATGCCGGTTAATTGCTGTGGTGCCCGACTAGCGTCGTGGATCAAGGGTTCCTTCGCCCTTCATTAGTACACCCATAATTTGAACATGGCAACAAGAGCCTTTTACTTTCATTTCGGGCTTAATTTAGTGCAATGGTACGCTGATTAATAATGTATTCACAACCGCTTAACCCAGACTTGCCTATTTCCTTGATGTATGCAAATTCAACCACTGACTTATCTATTTTGGTAAGGCCTTAGCGCCCTCTTCTGCCTTTCAAATGATTCAAATCCTAGATAGTCTGGGAAATTCAGATGGAATCTTATATTTATCTTTTTCATAATGATTTCACCATATGAGACTCATTCAACAATGCAAGAACAGCAATTTAATCTAGAAGTACAAATCGATCGATAGTATTCTGGCAGATAATCCACGCACTCGAGACACTAGAATTCATATATATAACCTAATGTTGCATACGCATCGAATTTCGTTGTTATCTGCTTTTTAAACTTAAACTTTATTTTCAAAAATCTCTTATTTCTTTGAAAATTTATTTTTCAAAATTCTATCAAATTTTATTTGATTTGGATTTGATTTGATTTTTTTTCAAAATTTTTTTTCGAAATTATCTGCTCACATTTGGACCCCACAATTTTGATTTGTTTATGATTTTAATGCCTCACGTGTATTTGCTCACTTTGACATCACTCACTGCTGCACCTGCTCACGTATAATGCATCACAACACAAAATTGTATTGTAACACACCTTACTTCACTACTACCTTGCACATACAATTTTCCAATTCCTTTCCTCAATATACCTTAGATATTGGTGGTCACACCCTCTAAGGGGCAGCTTATTTTCCAATTGAGTATTTTAAAATATAATGCTGTATCATTAATTTCTCCTTCCTCTGCGGGCTATAACGATTAGCTAATTATAATAACTATATTAGAATATGGACTCAGGCTAGTAACTCAACCTACACTATTCGCAATACAATTCCGCTTTATCAGTTTCTTCACATTTAAAATTATATTGCAACACAATTTCCTTTACTTTAGTTTCCTTGGTATTATTAATCCTCGCACAGAATGGTATTAGCCTACCTCCCTTCACATTGCAATACACCCTTCTCAACCCTAGAAGCCCTTTGCTGCAATACAACCTCAACTTCTTGTAATATAAAAAATTTTGACTTGAAGAATATAGAAGTATCTCCAATTTCTGTGTTTCTCCTCTCAGTATTATAAAAACCAGATCAGAATAAAAATTTTTTTTTCTATGATATTTAAGTGTAGCGAGTCTAAACGGCTTGCCCTTAAAATTAATTTTTTTTTTTCATTTATTTCCTGTAATGGAAAACTTTCTAAAATCCAATTAAAATCATTTTTTTCCATAATACATCAAATAAATTCATAAAAAATTTATTTTCTTCACTTTTCTTCACCTTACACCATATAAAAACCTAGAAAATTATTTTCCTCCTTTCAACCAAATAAATTTATAAATTTATTTTCTTTCAGTTTTTCTGACTAAAATTTTCACTCAAATAATTTTATGAAAATTTATTTTTCTATCATTTTTTTCATCCTCATCCAATAAATTTATAAAATTTATTTTTTCTTTCATTTTCAATTCGTTTTTATATACACCGTAATTCACTCAAAAATATTTTCACATATTCATGTGCTAACTAATAAAAGACACATCATTTCACAACACACAAACAGAATACGCAGACACAATCACTATGGCAGATTACCAACACACAAACACATCAACACACGCAGTAGGTTCTTGGTTTAAGTCCCCGTGATTTTCCTAGGTGTTCAGATACCCATACTCAACATCTAATCATTAATCGTAGTGGCTGTAGCTGTTCTACTGAATTGGCCACCCGCTTCAAATCTCAACCATGAATTTCCGCCACACTTGTTCATTGACACGATCTTCGCGGTCAGACCCAAGTCCTCGTTCCTAGGTAATCGATATCGGCTTAACACCACTGTCAGGCGATAAACTGGTCAACAGTTTCAGTCGCAACGTAACCATATTTGAGAACTTGGCACCACTCAGCTCTTACGAACGCTTTACCTTGAGTTTTTAATACCAAATCTTCGTGACGCCAAACTAACTGCGATCATCATTAATCTGGCGAATATAGGTGGATGTCGGGTTACCCGACGCCACTTTAGAAAATCTGGGCAGTCTCCTGTAATGTGAGCCCAAATTCAAACACAAAAACCCAAATAACTCAGATTTACCTTGGCTTCAAGAACGTAAATATTTGCAATATGATTCAACACGTCACTGGCCTAGCAAACTGACTACTTCATGAATTATATCACAACCATTTCGACGACTTCCAATAATTATGATAAAGGATACTAATTTTTTGATATAAACATATATTAATATCTGCACGTAATACAATGTTATGTCCAAAAGACAAAATCGCGAACCATCTTTCAAAAGAACTGTTTTCTTCTGTTTCCCAGACCAAATATGGGTCCGATTATCGGGTGAGCAGTTTCAAGAGAGAATCGCCTGGTTGGCCATCAACAATCGGCGCATGGTAATACCTAAAGTAAACACACACTGGGCAACATATGATCTCACCGAACGCTCATATGATCCCAGCGTCACGAAGTCCATCACTCACTTCACATCACCGGTTATGTGATGAGAAATCATTTTTTCAAACAAAATCTTGTTTTAAAGATACTACCAAAATATTCGTATAAACATGACTACCTTCCAGGTAATTTGGTCAAGCAGGCTCAAACAATAAGGTCCTCATCCAACATCTGTCGTCATCTCTAACCCACTTTCCAAATACTATCCAGAAATCTTTCAACATGTCATTTATAATCCATGCGGTTATGCACTGGCACCCAATCTCTGAATAGTTGCATATGAAATGCATTATGCCATTTTCAAAATCATTTACAATAATACGTCAATATGCATATTAATCAACTACAATTACACACACGTAATCTAACACATCAATTATCTAATTAGCCACTGAGCAATCTAATCATCTCTGAATGGCTTATAAACACAATTTGACTTTTACATCATAATGGTTTGCTAATAATATTTAATAATCCATTAATCTTTGATCAACAACTGTAAATTTTATTTTCTGCACAACGTTATTCAATCACAATTTGAACATAAAATATATATTGGGCTTTATGTTATTTAACACAAACTCGGACTATTTTAATGGCCTGAACTCAACAAAGGTCGCCCACTGGGCGTTCTGTTATGTTCAACTTTTGCTTCATCTTGAACCAATTTCTCACCCATTTGGTCTCTTAATCATCAAAATAGAATTGGACGCATAAATCTCACAGAAACAGCCCACGATCAAGTCGGCATCACTGATCACCCAAATTGTCCAAAATATTTAGCACTCTGGTCCTGTTATTAGAACCATCACGAACCCCATTCTCTGGCATATTCGAACATCAAACATGATTGAAATAATTATAAATAAAATATTCAAACAGCTACTAATTTCTGGCAACAATAGATTATGAGAAAATCCCAATTTTAACAATCAATCAGCTGGGGACTTAACTGAAAACCAGTCTCTGAATACTCAAACCGAACCAAAGATGGAAAACTTTGTAAAATGGGAACAAAACGCAAGCATGGTAATCCTACTCGAGCTGTCAAAACCAACCGGGTCCACGCGGATTTGGTTCACAGAGAACGTTTTCCTTCTGCTCAAAATCACAATTATTCTGATCGCCAGATTCAGAGAGTAATCTTCTAAACCTTCAACCCGTTATCGATCCTAATACCAATGGTTTTTGCTTGGCCCACAGATGAAGATTATTATTAAATATCTTTCTGAATAATTATATCAACTCGAAACGACCATTGGTCCTTCGTTCTCGTGATTTGAGACGCAATACCTCCGCCACCATTTTCATCATTTCAACATACGATCGGCAAAGGCTGAGCAGATGTTAGATAGGCCGTCGATCGAACTGACGACGCGATCTAACGCGATGGCTTCAAAACGGGTCGACTCTGAATCGCCTGGTAACACAATTTACGCATAATCAGATTTTCGTGAGACTATCTCAACGTGGACTACTATTGATCCGAGATCAAATAATAACATGATTTTAACTGGAATTACAATTCGTAATCAAAACTACGCGTATTCTCGGTCAAATCGGAATTTCGGTCTAGTAGAATTGGTTTAGCGCCGCAGATCGCCAAAGAATGATAGATTAAAACACACTTTGATAATAAAATACAGAAACTGTGAGTTCAATCTGATTTGAAAATATAATCCATAAATACCGTAGATTAGCAATATGACACTAATAAAGAAGTGAAACATAAAGCCTGATTTATTAATAAATGAAACTATAAATGAAACATTAAATAAAATTAAAAATGAAAAAATAAGAGAAAAAATAAAGTATGTATATTTAACAAGAGTACAGATAATAATAAAATCATTATTCTAAACTGAAATTTAATACAATTCATGAAGGGTAAGTTTATATGATAAATATTGATACAAACAAAGTTTAATAAGAATATCCAAGAATTTACATATAAAATTGATGTTCAGATATTACTCCAAAAATATATTATTATTAATCTAGGAGATAAAGATTTTGATAATAGCTTGCTTATATTTCTAAATTTTTAAAGAATGATTTATGAAAGAAGACAATAATGTAATGATAATGCATATGAACACTTTGGTACACACTATCAAACTCAAATCAGAAAATTTATCAAAATAAGTAATTTATTGAAATTAGTGTTGATTATATGAATCATTGAAATGAATATGATCTCAGTTTTGATATAATATAAATAACAAATTACATTTTAAGTCTGGTGATTAGGTCTAGAAAGACAGAGGCACAAAGAATGATTTAACTATATTTGAAAAGGAAATTTTTATGGAATAGAGCCAAAATAGACATATATAAGTAAATTTCTAAAAATATGAGAAGAGGTGTACTGATTCAATCTTTCCTGAATAAAAGGAAACACATAACAGAAAAAGAGAAGTAGAATAAACAAAATTTTAATAAATACAAGTGCTGAAGTTATAACCACATATGTTGATAAATGGAAAATTATAAGAAGATAACAAGCCATATATTTTAAATTTATAACCAACATTATAATTGTAATTTTAAAGTATAGAATACTATATATTATAAGAAATAACTTTTTGGTATATTAGCATAAATACATAGTTCAAGTGGAAATGAACACATGATATTCTCTTAGGGAAATATTTTCTAAATATTATTAAATATAAGATTACAAAAAGAAGATGAAACATAGAAAACATATATATTTTTCTAGAGAAAGGATAAAATAAAAGAATTTATCTCTACTTATAGTTTTATAATATAAATATTTATAAACTAAGTTATATACATGGATTAATAGATACAAGATCGTAAATAACAATATTTAAAAATTACAAAAGATGGACTAAATAAAGAAAAGGATTATGCAAAGATAACAAAAGGGAAATAATGATTCACAATAAGATAGAAAATAGGAAAAGCTATCATGATAATATGGATGTGTAATATTAAGTATTATGAAATGATTTTATAATAATTCCTCAATATATCATAAGTATGATAAATTACAATGCTTAAACACCTGCAACCATGAGATAATAGCTAGAAAATAAAAATGAGTTTAGAATGAATTTATGAATCAAAAATGCAAAGAAATGGAGGATATAGAAATAACATGATCTATTATTTATAAAGCAACATTCCATGACACATGTGAAATATTGAAGAAATTTAGTATTAACCCATTAAAATATTAGAGACAAAAAATCATGATAGATTAAAATGATAGATCCGTGTATAAAAGTATTATAGTATGATCGAATATATATCTATATGGAGATAAAATATTTTTGAAATTCAAATTAAATAATTAATAAATGAAATTATTAAGATAAAGTAAAGTCTGATATTAGATACTTTATGATGATATATTCCAAATAAGGAAATTTTAATAAATTTATAAGAAGAAAACGACATAATAAACTTCAGTAAGATAAGACCTTGAAGTGTGCTTTAATTTTTTGAAAAAGGGCAAAATGGCATTTCGGTAAAAATCTAAACTTTCTTAGATCTCAAATGACAAATGGATCTCACTGGCTGAATCGTTCCTCGGGGCAATCAACAGAACATCTGGGTTTCATTAATCTATGACGTCAATTTCACAATGCTTTTTTCAGACACTAGGTGTTTCAAACAAGAACGGCTTTGAGAGACATGCGACAAAGACAAAGTCACCCACATACGTACCTTACGACACAAGAAAGATTAGAGAGATGATAAACTATTTGCCTGTATTAAGCTAAGTGTCAAAATTAAGAAAATGGACACAAACTTGACTTCACTTAACAACATTTGATAATACATAACCTGACAATACCTTCCTCAAATGGAAAGAAAAAGGTGCAGATGAACAAAACTGCATGGTTTAAGTATTGAGAGCTTTTTGTGAGAGAAAACACCTTTCTCTCTAGGATTCTCGTTATTCCACCACCACTTCACGAAAGAAGAAGTGAAGTCGCTTCACGCACGTGCCGTTATCGCCACGCGCACCTGATCGGCAGGTAGTCCCAACAACTCGTATGAGGCACCTTTTCCCACGGCGACTTTCGCAGAGTCATAAACGGCCAGGGTCGCCCGGAGGTCGTTTTAGTCAGAATCGGTCTCGTGCGCTGAACCTGAGAGAGTACCCTGATTCTATACGTCACTGAATAATAACTCCAGGAGCCGCGACACCTGAGTCTTGGCCTCCCACCTGATTGGCAAGTCCCCAACCGAACCCTGGTGAACGCCCGCTGAATTTTTTCTTTATTTGCGATTTATTTCGCTTTTTCGTGCGTCGCGACCGGTCCCCGGCTGACAGTAGAGAAAGAGCTGGATCCTGAACGGAACCCGATTTACCCGACGCTGACATCTGATTTAAAACATTTTCTAGGCGCTATTTCAGGTTTACCTGCACCACATTTTCAAATTAGAGCTCCATTAAGATGACATTTGATAGTAAATGTAACAAAGGAATGCATTTTATTCTTCAAAACGAAGAGAGAAAACAAAACACGATCGGCGCTCAGAACCGCTCGCTCATAAATATCCATGCTCAAAATAAATGGATACTACGGATACGGTATAGATTTATGTCGCAACTCGCTTCATGACTCGCGTCAATGATCTTGTCTTTCCTTCATTTACCTAAAATCCCCGGCGAGATAAAATTGAGACGCTGCCATCACGTTGAGTGTTCAGACGCTCCAAATCCCGGTCCGCTGGACCACCGTCAAACTTTAGAGATTATACGATACTGTCATCTGGATCCACACTTCAGAAAACGGTGAGCTCCTTTGTACCAGAGCTCTACCCAACACAATAATTGCATAAATCCCATCCCGTGCCAAATTAATATATCACATGAGTAAACGCGCCACTGGGCCCAATAACAATACTATCATAATACAAACACCATATCCACAGTTTCAAAGAGTTAATCAATTCCCTTTACGAAGATATATTTAAAATTTCAATATTCTAATACATGTATAATCACTTAAACCAAAGCCACTAATCCGGCTTTTCTTCTAAACTCAAATTTTTAGATCTAATGCTTCCTAGTGGCCCCAGTGAGACTAAAAATATAGTTCCTCAATAGGCTGAAGCAATGCCCGCAGTGAATCACCCTAAGGGCTACTCTCCACCCAAAACAAGATACTTAACGTCTAAAATAAACACATTATCCAAGCAAATGCATGATCCTACTTGAATGTCTAACTTGTTCATCTCATATACTCCCAGTCCTCATCGACTCCCCCACACCTCGGCCGCTTTATGAGAAAACTAATTTCAAACAGTTATTTGTTTATATTTGTGAAAGCCTACTCCTCCGATCTAAGAATAATTGCTCCGGCGTTGAGATTTAGTATGGACGACCTCCTGATGTATACTAATTGGCCGACTCAACGACATTATATTTCTATATGGACTAATTAAGACATTTAATTTGGCTGACTACGATTGATATTTTATATTTACTGTCTACCTTCTTGAAATGTTTTCTTGGAGAAACTACCTATGATCACTTATCTGTGGTGTTCTAGCGGTATAAGAAATCTATCAGATGTTACTTCAATAACTCATACCATGAAACAGGTCACCATGTATATATTCATTAATTTAAATCACACAATCACGTTATGTAATTTCACAATCACACCCATAAATTAGCTCATCGGCATCGATTGCAACAAGCATAAATTCCACTCAATCAATTGACCAAACACATATTTTCGGTAAAATTATTTTGTAATCACGCCAGAACAAGAAAACCTTTGCGACGCTCCATCAAAATAAATGGTTCACCTGTAACCTCGGTATTTCGTTTATTCTAATCATTGCATACACATCAAAGCATTACATTCACTGGACATATTTCAACCATGGCACTCTATAATCACTTATGGATGGGTCATGGATTGGTCCACGGCTTCAAAATTCAACACCCTGCTCCAAGATTTGGAACCGATCAAACCACCCCCTCACGGCCCTTATATTCAGTCCAAACATTAACATAGCCTTAAACAACAAAGAATAAAACCCAAGTAGGGAGAATCCCCAATTACCCGAGTTTGGAGGAAACTCCCTAAATTCTGGTACCCACGCCAGCCTTCCGCTGCAGACAACTTTCTTTCATCTCGAAGACCCCACTCGGCCTGATCGCCCAGAAACCCAGAGAGAGCCACACTCTCTCTCTAAAACTAAAAGATTTAAGAACCTCCTGCTTAGATTTTTTTTCCCCTTCAAGACGCTTGGTCTTTTCTAAGGAAGAAGAAGACCACTATTTGGACTTTTGTCTTTATCTCTTATTTAAGATTTCAAAAATGTCATCTATGTCATTCTTTTCCTGCTTGATACTTCCAAGGATTATCTCACACCATTTTTATCCTTTCTCTACTTCATAGTGGTACACTGGTTGGGTGATGATATGATGTTATATGCGATTAAGTCACATCGAATATGGGTTTTACAGAATTCGAATGCGATGCCTCAAAACGTGCCAACTCCGTCGTCTTACTCTCGCTGAATTTTACGTGGAAGGTTAATTCTCATGAGACGCATCTGGAATAGTATAAATCATTTACCAATCCAAGATCCAAAGAATAAATTTCATATTTTTAACCTAAATTACAATTTTGTAAACTCTAAATTACGATTTTGCTCTATTTCCGTAATTGAAAATTTCTGGGTCTTATTGGTGTTCTATACAGCTTCTATTTCAATATCTGAATTTAACTTGGCATGCATTTAAATATTAATCATGCCTATTATATTTAATATATATATTTGATACATTACTTACATGCTTTCATTTTACACCATTATTTATTATCAAGATGTGACTCTCAAGAATGTAACAATTCACTATAATTTTTACTATAGATTTTAAAAGATACATAAAATCCTGATTTTACACTTTGAAGCTATCAGTTGGTTATTTCACTTTGACTATTCAAATCACATTAGACGATTCGCTTGATGAATCATGCCCTATTATTTATTCGCAATGTGTTTACATTTAATGTAATCGATCTCCCATCAGGATTTGATGTCGCTTATGCACCCCAACATGTGGTATCACTTAAATGTCATACGCCATCATGACAGATACCATTGGCACTCACTAGTGTGGACATTTCTTCAATGTCACACATTATCATGATTTAAAAATTATACATCCTGCACTTCATGGAATGATCGATTTAATTTTGAAAGCCTTTCATGATTTGATAACATCAAAAGACTCTGGCTTTGTCATTCGGTATATCATCTGACTCATCTCGCTTTTCAAATATCACATTCAATTCCATATTCATTCTCTTTATTATCTTTTTCAAAGATATACTTCATCATATGTACCTTATATTTCATATACCATTCACAGATTTATTTGGTATAAATTACTTCATATAATTATCTGATAAAAATTATTTATAGGTTACTTAGGGGTAACCAACGTAAATACCAAATAAGAATAGAGTTTTATAGAACAAACCATTCAATTATCATTCCTTTCTTTCAATACCACCTAGGTTAGGTTGTCGTCTTTCACCCACTTTAGTCAAACAAGGGAATTCCTTTCTTTCACTTTAGTTAAACAAATAATCATACTAAACGAATATCGCCGAGGCGGCGAGGTACTGTGACGCCACTTAGTCTCATTCATTCGAACTTCGATTGAACTGCTTTTTATAGGTTCCTAAACAATCGGTGTGGCGAATACGGGACTTAATCTGCAAAATATGTAAAAACAAGGTCGCCGAAGCAAAGGGTACCTGCATTCACTTTGATTCAGTAGTGACCGCGATTAGTCCTCACCGCCGGTAGTGGGTACCTGTGAGCCAGCCTGAGGCGGGAGACGCGATCACTGCAACAAAGAACAAGATCAAGGGGCAAATTCCATTCAATACGATTTCGTTTAGAAAACGTTGGATTTTTGCATTTTCATCCATTTTCTTCCACAAACCTTCTCCAATCCATCCCATATCAAAATCCCCATGGAATCCACCCAAACAACTCAAAGGGGGTTTAATCACTTGAAAACCTTTTTTCCTGGTGTTGTGGCTTTCTTCCCAAATCAGTTCCACAAAAGATGAGGGCAGGCCTGATTTTCTCTACTCTTTTAGCATCTTCAAATCTCCTTTGTATTACCTGGATCCCTTAGGAGGAAGAAATGGGAAACAATCCCACTAACATTCCCAAATATAACTAAAAGAGTTTTACCATGTTAAGGTATTGTGAGGCATAAATTAAAACAAATTAAATGCGAAATGAAAATGAGAAACTAAAATTAGATGAAGATTGAAGACAAACGACTGCATCCAAAAGGCAGCATCAAAAGATATAGATTAATAAGATTAGAGGCCAAAAGAGCAATTATAAAATTAGAATACAAATAGCTTAAAAGTGAAGTGACAAAAGCTAAATAACCAAAAAACTGAATTATATGAAGGAAAGAGACTAAAAATATTTAATTTTATTTTGTTCCAAAACAAGGCTATGAAATAGAAAGAATAATATAAAGAATATAAGAATATGAGATCACATATGACTCTTCTTTGTATGGATGCTAATTTTTAGGAGTTTAGGACTTAGTGCATGATTTTTGTACACACCACTTTATATACTGTTGTGGCTTCCAAGATTTGAACTCATTCTCAGGTTCTTGTTGTAATACATCCAACTTTCTAGGATTTATGTTTAAGAAAACCCAGTTGAAAATGTTAGATATGAATCCTTCAGCACCAGTGTTTTGTAGAATTTGGTGAACTTTGGTATGAATCTTGGATTCTCGATTAATTAAAAGTAATTGTGGAGGGATTTCATGTTGATTTTGATGAGGAGGAATAGAAGTGGAATCAAGGTGGAAATAGTGTAAATGCACAGAAAAATGCAGAAATCACCATTGGGTGAATCTCTCGAGACCACATCTGAGACACTTTTGAACCGCATCGGGCACAAAGATGCAAAAGAGAACCAGATCGGCATGGGCCTTTAAAATCTCAGGGCACCGTGGGTAATGTTCTTCCAGAACCGAACTCGTACCAAGACAGTCGCAAATGCACGTACACAGGTGGTCCCCGTAAATTCCTCCGTGTTTTCTTATATTATATTTCTTGCATTTAAGCCAAAATACTATCCTAAGCATAGAAAAGTCACAGGCACCATGAGAAATGTAAATCACACTCGATAATAAGATAGGAATTGAACACATACAACTTAGTGAACGGAAGTTCAAGACTAAGTATTAAATGACACCCGGCACTTCTTTGTTCACGAGCGTGGGCAAGGCACGTCCTCGCATTAGGCACTTCTATTCCCGACGTCCGCACACCTTGATTAGTACTGACATCCTCGACAGCGCTCCCAAGACTGCCCTCGTTAGTGCTACGGCACTCCACCCAGTTAGTGCTAGCGGCACTCGTCCTTTGAGCCACTGCTAGACACACACTCGGTCCCAATTATAAAAAGCAGTTAAGACCCTGTTAGTCCCGTGCATTCCATGCCAATCCTCGCCAGGCTATGGCACTTCCACATCGTATAGTATCTCTGATACTTATTGTAGTCTGTCTTACACTTTTATTATCACTGGTTCAGGGTACTCTCAAGAATATATGATAATAACCTGATAACAATAGTAGGAAACAATGTGTATCGTTTTATCCACACTTCAAAGTATCAACAGAAATAAGCTCAGAATCCCATGAGGACTCGAATAAAAATAAGACATGAGTGAGCAGAACTGGTAATATAAATAAGCCTGAGAGAATCTTACAACAGAGACCCGAATAAACATGTCTATGATAAGATAAGCTTTCCAATAAGGTTATGCCTGGATCTTACTGAGATCCCAATAAGTATAAGTCTCATGAGAAGTTATACATCAGATAAGTCTAAGACAATAATCATGAATTGATATTCATATTGTTATATTGAATGATAAATGAAAATATGATATTATATAGTTTCCACTAATGGAAGTTTACACGGTTTAACCCGCAGTGATAGATAAGACGCCAAGAACTTCCATCCTACAAAGCCAACACACGGTAGTTCATGACCTGGAGGTTCGCTTCATCGCACTGTAAACGAAGGCTGAGTAACATAAATTAGAAAACCTGGGGACGCATATAAGACACTCCAGAAAAAACCATCACTGTGTGTTTGATTTAACTTCAGATAAGATAGTGTTGATATATTATAATAACTGTCGCACCCAATGTCCGAAAGCAAGAAGAGTCCCAAGATATGGTCTCAGCACCAGACTCTACTTCATCACCAACTGGTCAGACTCTGAACTCCGAGAGACAATCACCACAACATTCCTTCTCAAACCCCAGCTTTCTCTCCCTTTCCTCTCTTCTTCTCCCCTAAACTGACTGCCCATACTGATATGATCTGGCATTGTTTC
Source organism: Tetrastigma voinierianum (assembly GCA_016808115.1). NCBI lineage: Eukaryota > Viridiplantae > Streptophyta > Magnoliopsida > Vitales > Vitaceae > Tetrastigma > Tetrastigma voinierianum. The sequence goes on along the minus strand of JAEQBH010005512.1, from coordinate 278,606 downwards.
GTCTTTTAAATCTCTTAAGTGTAAGGCATGTTTTATCAGTTAACCTAGCTTTCTTCCTTTTCTTGATTTATCTATTACTTAATCTTCATAAGGCCTTTGTTTTACAATTAATAAACCAATTCTTCCATTTTTGATGGATTCTCGAACCCTGATTTCACTTTTCCTATCGATTTATCTGTTTATTTCCATACATTAGTATCGGTTTACCATTTGACCTTGAACCCTTATCTTTACACCCCTACAAGATTTGGTTCTTTTTTTTCAGCCGCAATTATTTCCGGTTCAATCACTTCACCTGCATATAATATTCAATCATATGTCACCTTCGAATTTACACAATCTTCTTGATCACACTCATCAAATTTTCCTGAAACTAAGTCGTATTCAACGATAACCAACATAATAAAATATTATAAAATTGATGGTGTATTAAATGCCAAACAACGCCCAATGAAGACACAAATTTTGCCAAAACTGCTGGTTGGCCTAATCAAAACAAATCGTCTTCGTTAATTATCTATTATAAATGAATTTTTAAAACATTATAAAATCGTATAACATGATTTATGTGATTAATTATGCTAATATATGGTAATAAAGAATATACTAATATGAATGTTTTCTTGAGATACATCATACATTCCATATGCATCGGGGCAATCCTAAAATGACAGACTGAGTGCACATAAATGAAACAAAAATGAAAATAAAGTTTTACAAACACTCTCTCATAAAGATTCTTCCATAATGTTCTGAGAGTTTATCTAATGAATGATCCTTAGTATGATCTCAATAAAATTAGTTTGAGAATATCCAAATAATCGCCTCTTTGAGGCAGAATTTCAATTTGTATTTGAATCAACACGAAGGAGTTTCATAACAGCGCCTCTTGGTTTGAAAATCGGATATTTCACTCACGATTCGCCAGAAGATAGAGGAGCCTATGTAGGACTCCGGACACAAAGATCTGGGTCACGTGATTGATTCAAGGAGCCCAATAAAATTGTCTGAACGTGATTGTTTGCCATGACATGTGCACTTTAAGTGGGAGTAACCCATGAGAATTATCTCTCACTGAGCTTCTGCTCACTTCCTGTTTGAGAGATCACCATCTCAGACAGTGAGTTTATTTGAAGGCACTTATTAGAGCTCGCTTGAAAGAAACACTCTATGGGCTGTGACGTTTGAAGAACAATGCATGGAGAACTGCACTTAATGATATGTTAACTTATTTGATCATCTCACTCTGAACCATGGTATATAGGTTTGTGATTTTGACAGAGTACCAATGGTAATCTTGCCCGCCTGTTTTATCATGTTCCCACACATGAACGCTCGACAGTGTCAGAGTTTGAAGTAGCCCCCGCACAGCTGGTGCTCACCAGACATTTTCACGAGTGGTAATGGGCCACCAGATCACCACCGTATTATCTTGTGTTGATGAGGCGTTGTCTCAACTTAATCTCCTTGTTTGGGAAGGCCACACATAACGAGTCAGGTTGGACTTTTGATCAATTACTTTGAGATAAGAACATTTTGAGTTTAGGCTCACTTTTCAGCCTAAATTTTCAAATTGAAATGGCATCAACATGTCATAGACTAAACTGATATGCTCATGCTGCACACTCTCAGACAACTCGCCCTTTGATTTGCCATGTTTCCAGCCTTCCACTTGTCTTCGCTATTATGTTTGGCTTCACCCACACACTGATTACAAAAAGAACCTCACAAGAGAACACTAAACAGCAAACCCATTAAAAGAAGAACTTTACAATGATAATTGATCACATCCTTCATTTATCACAAGTAATTTTTTATCCTTCCTGATTATGTTAACTCTTTGAATAACCTTCCTCACACAGCCTCATACAGTTGAGGGAAGATACCAGTTTTTATGAAATGATCCTCAACCGATTTGTAAACAAACCTGTTAAGTAATGCACTTCAAACATACAAGAGTACAAATAAAGAAAATTAGGCACACTCTCTAACCCTCTCAAAGAGATCATCCTTTATGATTTTACGTCAACACAACCTCGCTTACTCTTCCACAGTCTGCTCCTCCTCGTGTTTCATAATTTGAACCCACCATGATCTAAAATCTGTTCAATCCCAGTGATGGCCTGAACTTGAACTCGCTTTTCAAATTCAACTTACACTGCAGGTCGGTAAGAGGGTGCATGTCCACATGGCGCACTTCACGGAACTGGTGTTGGTCCATCGATTCCAACATAATCACACTAGTTATTTGTCTTGGTTTATTATTTAGTGCCCTCATAGGTCTACGCCCCCATGTGTCTGGCACACCTACGGCGCCCACCTCCGATTCTAATCAATAGTCTTCCTCAACTTTGGCTGTTTCAAAACGACGCCACCACCTCTTATTTATAATTTTATGCACCCATTTATTGCCACAGTAGAAATTTTCAAGATTCATTATACCAAGAGAGTTTCTGCATTTTACTATATAATGTATTTACAAGAGGTCTCTAGAAGACTCTAGGATAATCTCTACTCTTCCTATTTTTTCACATAAATGTGAACTTCTTCGAAATCTTCTAAAACCTTCCACATTTTTTTAGTAAAAGACATATTTTCGAGTCTTTAGAATCTTCTCACCTCCCTATGTAAATCCCTTATGGTCATTTATACTTATCCATTCTTAAGTGGTGTTTCTCTTATAAGCGATGGTGTGACATGTAGGCTATAACATAGATTTCGTTATTTATTTTAGCGAACGTTTGTTGTGAAGCAGGTAGGAGAAAGAAAAGTCGGATCCAAATTGAATTCGTTCCGTTTAAAATAAAAATGAAAAAGTTAAAATAAAATATTGTGAGGGCTCAGACGCGTAGAGCGCGCACCCTGGCGCACAATAGCAATGCCAACGGAAGCCCTATAAACTGTCCTTATGAATTGTAAGTCTCATCCGTTGTCTCTTTTAGTGAGTGTGGAGGCAACAAATGGCGGCCACAACTTCCTTTGCAACATCGGTGCCGTCAGCTTCATCATCCCTCTCTAAAACCCTAAAATCAGACTCCAAAAGCTCAAGTCTGAATCTTGGATTTCTGTCTTCCAAGGCCTTTGAGCCTCTCAGAGCTCGAGTTTTGCCCCCCTGCGACAACGTCGGCGGAACTGGTTCGGCTCTCGCTGCCAGGATGGTGTCTACTCCTTTGATCAAGACTCCCGTTCCCCTTGATTTCGAAACCTCCATCTTCAAGAAGGAGAAGGTCTCCCTTGCTGGTCACGACGAGGTATTTCTCCCTCTTTTTCTTCCCCTGCGGTTTTCTGATTGGTTCTCGTGAAAATGCTCGAGAAATGATTCATTTCTTGAGCATTTTTGCGCGTTTTCCCTCGATTCCCTAAATTCTATTCGGAAAGCGAAATGAGATTTGAGTTTATTTGCGAGTCTTTGATTTTTTTTTTTTGTAGTATATTGTGAGAGGAGGACGGGATCTGTTTCATTTTCTGCCTGATGCGTTCAAGGGGATTAAGCAGATTGGTGTTATCGGTTGGGGCTCACAGGTACCTCCACTGATACAGGATATTTAATAATTTGTTTTCAGTTATGTTTTAATTGGTGAACCATGGTACCATTTCCCGCTCTTAAAGTTAAGAGTGGAATGTGAAACTTATATTTTTCTACATTCTTTCACGTGTCCATGAATAATTCTAACAAATCATTCTTGTAAGTGTTAAAATTTACCTGGTGAGCTACACCTAGATGCTGAATAAATTGAGGATATGTCTTGCTATACGGTACATTGTTCACTGAACTCTGACTAAGAATTATACGCAGTATTTGACCTATTGATGAATGTCTCTTGAAGTGCTTAATGGTTTTTGAATGTTTAATTTTACCTTTTCGAATAAGGTTATACACAGATACTGAAGAAGTCAAGTGTAATGTACATAAATTATTTTGCTTTCTGTTTTTTTTTTTTTTTTTGTAGATTTGAGAATATATACTTATTTATTCTACATATAAAACCCACTTATCCAGCACTATAATTCATACAGGGTCCTGCTCAAGCTCAGAATTTAAGGGATTCTCTTGTGGAGGCAAAATCTGATATTGTGGTCAAGGTGGGTTCTTTTCATTTTTTTTAGCGTGTGGCTGATTTTTAATTTTTGGTGGCGGGATGGAATTAGCCTATTTGTGATTGATCTTATTTTCTCTATTCTGAATATATTTACTTTTATGTGGCTGTTTTGTGTAATTCAGGTAGGCCTTAGGAAGGGATCCAAGTCATTTGCTGAAGCTCGCGCTGCTGGGTTTACTGAGGAGACTGGAACCCTGGGAGATATATATGAAACTATTTCAAGCAGTGACCTTGTCATGCTATTGATTTCTGACTCTGCACAGGTTATAATTTATCTTAGGAAAGTAATTGCTTCCCTTTCGATGGCGTGTGTGGATGATATGGATTCTTCCCATTCTCTCTCATGTCACTGTAAATCAAAGAAAATGAGGAATAGTTACTGACTGGATTTTGATATTTCATGTTGATGATCTCTTGTGTTTAAAGGTGTTCTGTAGAGTCTCTGAGACTGTAACCAATTGGATTTGGAAATTAGTTCTAGATTAACAATGCTATTATGAGAAGTATTTGACAATTTGTGCATCTTGTGCACATTGTGTGTTTATTTTGTTCTTGATCCCCATTCGTTTTCGAGGTCTGTATTCTTTTAGCTGACACTTAATTTCATCATGCATTGCAGGCTGACAACTATGAGAAAATATTCTCACACATGAAGCCAAACAGCATTCTTGGACTTTCTCATGGGTTCCTTCTTGGCCATCTGCAGTCCTTCGGCCTTGATTTTCCAAAGAACATTAGTGTGATTGCAGTGTGTCCTAAGGGAATGGGCCCATCAGTTAGGAGACTCTATGTCCAAGGCAAGGAGATAAATGGTGCTGGAATTAACTCCAGTTTTGCTGTCCACCAGGTATTTCTCTCTCCGATCCACACCTTCTCCTCTCTCTCGTATCTCTCTTTCTCTTGTTTGGTGATGTTTTTCTTCATTGTAGCTAACCTCTTGAACATTAATATCTGTACTGATAGGATGTTGATGGTAGAGCCACAGATGTTGCCCTAGGATGGTCGGTTGCCCTTGGTTCACCTTTTACATTTGCCACCACACTTGAGCAAGAGTACAAGAGTGACATCTTTGGGGAGCGAGGTTTCTATATCTTCTTTGTTTTGACCTATTTTGACCTTCACTAGACGTGTGGTCCTTCACTAGACGTGTGGTGTTTGATTTTTGCTTTTCTGTTCTCCAGGAATTTTACTTGGTGCTGTTCATGGAATTGTGGAGTGTTTATTTAGAAGGTACACTGAGCATGGAATGAGTGAAGAGCTGGCTTACAAGAACACTGTAGAGTCCATTACTGGAATTATATCGAAGACCATTTCAACTCAGGTTGCATTCTTGTGATTTAATCCCGTATTTTTGTTTTCCGCTGTAAATCTCTCCCTTTTGGGACCCCACAGTGTTAGTAATTAAATGGTTGGATTTGCTTCTTTCGACAGGGCATGTTGGCTGTGTACAATGCCTTCTCAGAAGAAGAAAAAAAGGAATTTGAGACTGCATACAGTGCCTCATTCTATCCTTGCATGGACATTTTGTACGAGTGCTATGAAGATGTAGCCAGTGGAAGTGAAATCCGCAGTGTTGTGTTGGCTGGGCGCCGCTTTTATGTAATGTGTTTTTCTCCCATCTTTTGTTCTCATTTATTTTTTAATCTGTTTGAGAATGCAGTGGTATGCTATAAGTTTGTGTTCTGAATGTTACACTGCATTATATTGAACTTGAACTATCATATTATTAAGTAAGTTTAATTGAACATCCCACTGAATTTTATGTTATGCCTTTGCCATACAGGAAAAAGATGGTCTACCAGCTTTCCCTATGGGTAAGATTGATCAGACGCGAATGTGGAAAGTTGGTGAGAAAGTGAGATCTGTGCGGCCTCCTGGTGACTTGGGTCCATTGTACCCCTTCACTGCCGGTGTGTATGTTGCTTTGATGATGGCACAGGTTAGAATTTCCTTCTTGGAGTTCCAAGTGGTGTTTCGTATTGTGTTAGAAAAAGGCAAATTACATTGCTTGAAATTTCAGAATGGTTCCTGAGAGTAGTTCATACCATCATTTAAAGGTTTTTTCTGTTGGCATTTCTAGGATAAAGAAGTATAACTGTTACACTTCAATTTATGTGACATTTCTTCTTCAAAATACTATAAATACAGATTGAGATTTTGAGGAAGAAAGGGCACTCATACTCGGAGATCATCAACGAAAGCGTGATAGAGTCAGTAGATTCTTTGAATCCATTCATGCATGCTCGTGGAGTTTCGTTCATGGTTGACAACTGTTCAACGACAGCACGACTGGGATCAAGGAAATGGGCGCCACGATTTGATTACATAATCACCCAACAGGCGCTGGTGGCAGTGGACAATGGTGTTCCCATCAATAGAGACCTAATCAGCAACTTCCTCTCCGACCCTGTCCATGGGGCCATTGAGGTTTGTGCTCAGCTGAGACCTACTGTCGATATCTCAGTGCCACCAGATGCAGATTTCGTCCGCCCAGAGTTGCGCCAGTCTAGCAACTAAATTAAACTCAAATTTCGGGATGTTTCATGGTGTTTGATTTTAGGTGTTTTAAGAGCGCTTGCTATAATCCTGTTTTCTTTTCTTTTTCGGTATCCTATTGCATGCCAATATATGTTATGATGTTCTGAGGGTAATGGAGACAATCACGCACTGCACTGCGCTACCTGTTAGTTATTTTCGGACAATAATAAATTAGTATATTATGAAAGTTGATGGACTCATTGGAGTTTCTTTGCAAGTATACTAGGCCTTGCCTTGGTGGAGGGGTTTGCATTAGGGATGTTAATGGGGTGGGTTTGGCTCGATTCGACAAGCTAGAGGAGCTTGGCTCGATTAACTTTTGAGTCAAATTCGAGTATTCTATGGGTCGAGCTCGAGTAGTTTGTTTTGTTTAATCCTCTAGTCCTATCCTTGGTTCAAACCCGTGTTGGATCAATGATCAAGGTCTTCTGCTCTCATCCCGGTTTTCACAGCAGGACTGACAATTTCATTCCCTGTAAGCCCTAGATCTAATTGGGATTCCCCTGCATAACACTGTGATTGATATCAAGTATGAAAAAAAATGCAATATCACCAACCATTAACAGTCTTGTGTAAATGGTTGAAAAATTAATGGAAGAAAAGAAAGATGAAAATTTATTGAAGAGTGTTTGAGCAAAAAGATTAAGAAGAAGAGTTGTTTTGTTGAAAATTCGAAAGGAAGTAGAAATAAGTTGCGATTTGGGAAGAACTCGCTCTATAAAGCTACTCTAATGCAAACGCTCTTTTGTGCTATTTGTCGAATCCTAAGTTGGCTTAACTACAGACGTCAGTACTGACAGAGAGCCAGCCATCCTTTACATCTAGAAATTCGGTTGAGAAACTTGAAGAAGAAGAATAGGTTAAAGAAGGAACAATAAAGGCCATCAATGAGAGGTAGGGCAAATGTGGTTGATGTGTTTAAGTACGTACACCTGGGCATTTTTGGGATTGAACTGGTAATTGAAGGATAACTTTGTAAATGTGTATTAGTCGCGGGCAGGTGGATTGAAGAAAAACAAAAACCATACTCTGTTTCGAACCTGAATTGGATTTGCATTCCAAACTTGATTTAAACTCAATTTAAAATTTTATTTTCATACCTGTCCCAAAAGTGAGGTGGGCTCGTAAAATTGCCATCCCTAATTTGCATTTATCTCGAGGATTGCTAAAAAAAATGATGATCTTTTAAATCTTATGGTTTTGGTAATTTTCTACCGCTGCTAGAGTCTTTGGCTTTGGTTAAGGTTTCACCATTTTCCTAGAAGAGCCCCCCATACCCCTCTATTCCTTTTTTGTTTCAGATTTTTCATAAAAAATAAACGGCTTTTTTAAAAAAAAAATTAAATACGAATATTAATATTCTCTTCTTTGTTTCGTATATTTTCTTCTTTTTGTTTTGTCAACAAGAGAGGGTTTTTTTTCTTTTCTTTTTTTAAATGGAAATTAATACCAAGTTTTCTGCTACTCATGCTGTTAGAGGGTTGGGTTAAGCTCCTATCGATGGTTTCTCATTATCCAATGAGTTTAGGGCATACAAATCTGAGTTTTAGGGCATTAGATATTTGATCTGTTCCCTTACAAATTTGAAATCACCACTCAATTCTTGGAGAAAGAGGGTTATGATGAAGTGCGATTGTTCATCTATCTTCTCTTCAATGGTTTTACGTTGTCCTCTAACCTGGTGAGGCCTAGGAAACAATGCCCCCATTTTAATCAAAGGTATATTCGGATCTAATTAATCAAACCTAGTCGATATTTACATGCTATGTCTGATTCTCAGGGAAACTCAAAGAGAAAGAAAATAGGGAAGAACAGTAAAAGAAAAGAAAAAAAATGAAGAAAAATAAAAATATACTTAAATGTCACATATTATTTTTACTTACTATTTCAAAAAAAAAAATTTACCTTAAAGATTAAATAATTTAAAAATATTTGACACTTTTAAGTAATTTTATTTATATTTAACTTTCTTTAAAAATTTATTAGATAACTAAATATGAGAAAATCATTTTGGATTCTTAGCATTTTTTTCTTTCCTAATTACTTTTTGGCAACCAAATACAACCTAAATATTTGAATTTGGAGAGATCATATCACCATGTCAACAACCATTAATCAACTGTTATATAACATATTTGGCTTCCCACTTTTTTTTTTGGGTAAAAATATTCTGAAGAAACCCCTTCTCGAATATACTTTTACACTACATTTTGTGGTGCTGTTTCTTACTTCCTCATTTTCCTGTTTGTAATTCGTTGCTTTTTAGGCCTAGCATGAGATCTCATGATGTAACCCCGGCGCTCTCATTCAAAACACCATACAAATATATGTGACTAGCTACGAAGAGGCAGAAGAGGATCTAGTATTCATATGTATATTATATATGATGGCCATAGATAATTTGCAGTGCTGACTACTTATATATAAGCAATGTAAGCTTGGGGAAGTAATTATAACCACACATATTGTATATATTATCAACCACTTGTGTGTTGTAGTAGTGATTGTTTCTTTATATTAATTTTGAAAAAGTTTCATGCCGTGGGGTAAGATGCCTGCATTGCAATCCCACATAGACCTTCCTTTGCACTCACATCTCTTTGCATCCGAATGTAACCTTCTTCACCCCATTCTGTGCCCCATGAGTTCTTCACCAGCCAATACTTCATCCCATCATCATCGTTAGTTCCATAACCAACAGCAGCAACACCATGGTCCAGTTCTGTCCCACACTCTCCTGTGAACACCCCACTTGAATAGAATTGGAACTCATATCCCCCAGCATCAATGGCAACCGCTATTGGTTGATGGGAAACAGCCTTTTGTAGAGCCTTCTCATTGTTAGCAGGCACATCTTCATACCCCTTTATCTTGGCTGCAGGGTGGGATTCCTTCTTGCTGTTGCAGGTTCCATCATCTCCCTTGTAAGGGTAGGTAGCTTCAGAGGCAAGACCATGAATTTTGATGAATTCGAAGGCATCATCCATTAAACCGCCGCTGCAGCCTTGATCCTCTCCACCAATGTCACAGTCAACCAGCTCTTGTTCTGAAAGAGAGATCAATTTACCAGTTGATATTTGTGTAATCCCTTCAGTAGCTGCCACGGCTGAAAATGCCCAGCATGAGCCTGAAAGCGTAAGAAATAATGTCAAGTTCTTCAGCTATATATATATATATATCATTTTTAGCTGTTATAGCGTTGGATGACCTGAATTTTGTTCTACTGCATCCGAAAAATTTCCTAAGTGCAACATCATGAATTTTTTTAGGACTTTATTGAAGGATTAGGCTTCAGACCCACCAATGATCTTATTAGGTACTATATAGGTGCAATAACTCCAATACTCTAATCATGTATCTATATTTGAGATAGTAGATTTCCAAGTGGTCGTAATTTTCCCTACTTATGTCTTTCATGGAAACATATGTGTTTCTCCTCTTTTCATCTTTCTTTTCTTGTTGCCTATTCTCCTTTTTTTTTTCCTTTTAACATCATCTTTTAAAAAAATCTCACTTACCGCATTGTTGTTGGTCTTTGATGGGTGTTACAGCTCCTTTCTTCCTCCAATCAATAGAAGATGGGATTGCAGAAACATTTTCATATCTGAAAGTAGTTGTCTCAGAGCAAATATGGGTCTTGAATCTATTACGTGAGCTTCTGAACTCTTCATTGGTTAGGTCTGTAAATCCATTGACACTCAGCTTGTAGGTTTTGTCCATGTCCTTGTTGAAAGATTCTATAAGAGCCACGTTGTCCTTGAATATCTTGAAACGCTTGTCCTTCTCAATAGCATCCTTATACACACGGCCATGGCGAGCCATCCAATCCTCATGCGTCTCGTACATTAATGATGCCTCATGAAGGCTGCGGGATGTGGCTTGAGATGCCCAAGCACCCAAAATGAAAAGCAAAGCCATGGAGATATACTGGTATCGGTTTGTGGAAGCCATGATATACTGGCACGAGTAGCAGTAGGAGATGAATTCACTAGATGAGAGAGAGGAGATTCACCCTCTCGAGGTTTATATAGCTAAACATTTTTTTGATTAATTTGGACCCATCTCCATCAGCTAATTTGTTTAGTATGATTTCCACAACTTACTCTTTCAAATGCCTTGTTTTGTTTTTAACATATAAACCTTTCACTGATGGATGATGAATGACAACGTACGCGATCATTAAGAAAGAGTCATTAAGGTATTATATAAGATGGGATTGATTGCAAAGATGTCGTAAAAGGCTTGAAAGCAAGTCTAGGAATAAGCCAATAATACTTAAGGCTGCATGAGCAAACACTGAAGAATGATTAACATATGGATGGCTTTCCAAACCATTCAAATAAGTCCAAGCCAAAGATCAATGGCATGTTTGTTATGCATGGTTCCAATTAATCAACCAGAATTATTCACTTAGGCTTTACATAAATATTTCATTGGTGTTTATTAATTCACATGTTCCCAATGCATTGAAATGCCTATCCGGCACATGATAATGGAGAGTTCTTGACCAAAAATAGCACTGAAAAAAAAAAATTCCAAGAACTAAATTAGATTATAAAGTAATTTTTAATGTGGTGCATTTTTATGATGCAAGCATCTAAATTATAAAAACATAGTTCATGATCACGATTTTGATTTTTTTAAATGGTCAAAATCATAGTTATCCATTACCGTTTTACGTTCCTTTCAAAAAAAAAAAAAAAAAAGCTTATAGTCAAAGTTTAAAAGTTTAGAGGAGAGGAGTCTTAGTTTAGAGGAGAGACTCGTCTTAGGTTCAAATCTCAGTTGAGACATTTTAAAAAAAAAACAACTTTGACTCATTTTTAAATGGTCAAATATGTGGTTACCAACTTTAATTTTAAGTCTTAAATACAAAATTGTAGTTAGGAAAGTTTTTTTCTGAAATAAAAATAAAATTGTAATCATTAACAACTTTTTTATGATATAAAGGCTTTCACCTAGGAGATCCAATGGACTGAGCCTAGTGTTACTAGTTTTGGTCAAATTTTAGGGTATACATATTTTAATTAATCATGATAATTATGATTATATTAACAGGATGAACAAGAACAAAACTTAAAAGACCAATGTGTGTCCTTGATTATATTAATTGGCCTTTACTAATATAAATAATCAGTCTGCAGCTAGCTTCAGCAGAAACTTAAAAAAAAAAAATTATGCATTGACAGAGATAGCGAGATAGGCCAGTGTTTCTCATGTATGATGACAATTTGGGCTTGCCCTTGAAATTTGGGCTTCTACATTTAATGATGATCATTGGAATGATATTAATCTTGTTAGCCCAAGGTTTCCCTACCATCAATTTTGATGGTTACAAAACAAATATGATGACAATCTAACTGGATCTCAAGTTTTGCTTATCAAATCTAAATTTCCAAATCATATTGTAAAAGAGCAGTTAGGATAAAGACATCAAAACTCACGCATCAACAAGGATCCACTAAGCCATGGCATTTTTAGATAAAATGCTGCAAGTTGAAAAATTAATCAGATCATTGGATGAAAATAACTTTAAAGACATCTATTGATTCAAAATTTTATTTAATAAAAAATTAATTTAAAATAATCTTGAAAACTGGATGATGAGGAGGAGGAAAATCAATATTTTATTTTAAACAAGGTTTCCCCAAGTGTATTTAGTTTCAAATTTTGAAAATTCTCAGAATTGTTAAGAGTATTGATAGTACTATCTATCACCCAATCAACTAAGTCAACGCATTTCTAAGGGAAATCCTTAGCCGACTAGTCTGAAAGAGGCTAAAGAACCTTAATGAGTTAAAGACTTGCGAAGCTCAACCTAAATTGGTTGACAGATGGCTTGTGTATAAATGTTGGCAATATCAAATAATTGATTACAACTAAGGTTTTACCTCAATTAGTCAAGCATCAATCAATTAGCTTTCCAATGGTCAAAGTTTCTAACCTGCAATTATAAATTTAGCAAATTTCTTAGTCAACCCGTCACTTGAATGGTTGACTTAAAAATATTACTAACGATTAATTCTACAGTAAAACTCCTATATAAAGTTCTCTTTTAATCAATTATTCACGTATATACTAAATTTTAAGCAATCATCAAAATAATCCATTAAATAAATTTAAAACTATGACTACCAATTAATTTTACCTCAAATGCCCTTAAAAGTTCTCTTTAATAGTTTATTTATTCACTTTTACATATTACGTTCTATTATATTCTTATAAGGATTCGATCATGCGTTTTCTTATATATTTATCCCACATTTTTACTACTTAAACCAAGCTTTAGGGGCTTTCACTTTATTTAATAACTTTAAAAGTGTTTGTTGTAAACTTAATTTCCTTTCATTGCATACTTTTATTATGGTTTTTACATTGCATCGAGCCTCAAATTGCAAAACTAGGAAGTTAAATTTTTGTTGCAAGTACTCTTAACTTGTGAGATTTTTTTTTAAGCATTAAGAATAATTATGAAGGCATATTAAAGTCATAAATCCAAGTGCAAAAATTGAAAGCTTTGATTAGTATTAGTTGGGGAACCTCAAGCTCAAGTTGCATTAATAGGAAGAGGAAATGGATGTGGGCAATTGCTGAGACCGGTAGACACGCATCATTTGCATCTTTTTATCCTTTATCTCTATGCATGCAAGTAGACATGAGATAATGTGAGGTTAAAAAGAAGTCTTTTGTCCTTGTTTATCATTGTAAAGTTATGGTCTCCATCCTCACTCTATTCCTCATCTTAACCTAAGTGAATCAAGGACGAGAAATCCCATCTTAATGGGACAAATGCTCGATTAGGAGACAAGTCCATATTTATTTTTAAAATATTCTGAACGTATAAACTTAAATAATATAGGTCTCAATTCAGGCCTTAGTTTCAGCTGAATAAATTTTCCTTTCTCAAGGACCTAACCCCAAATAACACTCCCTTCCTCCTCAGGCACTTCACCTTGTGACTACTTTCCTATCTCTTTTACTTTGCAATTACTTAATTACTGTCTTCGTCTTTTTACAAATTGCTATAATTTGACATGTATACCATGAAATTATTTACCTTATCTTAACAATTCTAAGACTTTAAAAATGCATATCTTTTGCACTAGTACAAATTCCTTTAAGTTCACTAAAAAATTCACCTAGTCATCAACTTTAGGGTCTTATGAGATTAGTAGAGATATACATAAACTGACTCGAGCACCCACAATTATAAAAACAAAATGCTTTATGTCTTTTGTGAAAAGACAAAATGCAGGAATTAATAAGATGAAATATTATTATTATTGAATCGTGTATTATACATGAAGATTTGTATTCTTTCCTACTGCACTAATATACAGCTGATCATCTATTTCATAATGGAAGATTTAGGAATATTTGACTTTCCAACACTCCCTCTCTCAAGCTGAGAGGATATCCATTATCCTCAACTCATCTATTTTTAACTAATTTTTCATATATTTTTGAAGTTTATGATTCGTTATGTTAAACATGGAATATTCACCAACTTTTGTTTTGTAAGTTTTAAATGAAAAGAGATATCTACAAGAAAAGCTAAAAATTTAAGCTGGCGCACTTCTATCGCAACACAGTTTAAGAATGTCGCGACAGAATCCCAATAGAACCAACAAGAGTTATGCTCAACAAGGACTGCCAACTTCAAGCTAAAAAACAAGATCACCAAGGACATAATGTGTGTAGATAGATTGACCGATGATGTCGCTAATAGTCAGAGAAGTCCATGTGCTAAGAATGTCGCGATCTCACTGTCAGCGATCAGACAAGACACAGACAATGAAACTCATGTCATGACATCTCACAACTCTATCGCGACATAAAGATTTGAAGATCGCAGAAAAGCTTTGTCACCATAAAAGACAACTATGGCACGACACAAAATCCACAGTTAACTTTGAAGGCCAAGAAGATTATGTCACAACAAAGAAGTTTTATGTCGCGACAGAAAATAGCAAAACAATGAGACAGGTTAAGACAATGTGCTAGAGTTTCTATGTTGCGACAAACATTTCAGCTTATGACAAGACCAAGGCAGATTATTTTTCGTGACAAAAGAAAACTATGTCGCGACCCAACATTTAGAGTCAGCAATGAAGGATAAGAAGACTTTGTCACGATAGAGAATTTTTAAGTCGTGAAAAACACAACATAAGGTTGAAGTAAACTCTGTTGCGACAAAGACTGCCATCACATGACAGGTCGAAGAATCACAAGAAACTTATGTCATAAAAGAAGATTATGTCGTGCAACAATAAAATCACGAGTAAGAGATTTTGTCTCACCAGAAGTTTTAAGGCCCACGTAAAACGTACAGACATGAGACTAACCAAGACAAGACGCCATGACAAAGACTTTAATGCTACAAACAAAGACGCATTATGTCGCGGACAAAGAAAGTCCGGCCGCAACAGCCCCCGTGCAACTATGAGAAACTCAACACAACAGCTTCACTCCATTGCCACAAAGTTGAAAAGAACCACAAGAAGAATGTCACAACACTTTTTACTATGTTGCGACAATGAATGAAGAACTCAAGGAAAAATTCTTTGTCACAACAATTGGAAACTAGTTCGCAACATAAAAGAAAGAAGATCTGTACCTGCTATACACAAAATTTAAGTCGGACACAAAGTGAAGCCACGCCAGGCTAAAACTAAGTCGCAACAAAGAATTTTTCTATCGCGACATACTATTCAAGTATTCAAGCTGCAAGGTATCTAAGAATTGTCGCGACACAAGAAACTCTGGTTGCAACATAAACAAGACAACCTTAGTAGAACTATGTCGCGACATTGCCGAATCCATGTCATGATTGCCAATCATACCGCAATATAATCTGCCACAGCATAAAAAAATGGGAATGACAAAACTCAGATGCCAAGACAAGATCGGGCTTATTAAAGATGAAAACTTATGTCGCAATAGAATTTTCTATGTCACACAAAGCGCTGAATCGGGCCGCACTTTGAGGGATCCACAATTTGTGCCAGAAGCAAGGCCCATCAATTGGAAAATCTGGAGTAAATGTGACGATCTGGGCACTATAATACCCGACAAACTAGGAACTTCGGTAGTCATAATTTTGTATATTATTCTTTTGCCTAGTTTTGAGTACATTTGTATTTAGTTCTTTTTTGGGATTGAACAGTAATTTGGTGTGAAGTTTCGAGCTGGGTTCGTTGTAAAATTCTATTTTTCATTACTGTCTGATTAAATGAATTTGAAAATTTTATGGAGTTCATTTATTTTAGTTTGTTGCAATTTTAGTGAATTTACCTGATCAGTTAGTCACTGCTATTTGTGATCCAGTTTGAAAAACTGAGCTCCATCTGGGAATGGATCGATGCTGATTATCATTTTTTGCTCAACTTGAAAGAAGCACAGTTCAAATGTTTGGATTTATATAATTAGTATTTTTCTTGAAGCTACTTATTCAGAATATTAGTAGCGTGTACCCAGAAAATGGCCCAGCCCTCTTGCTGCGATTTCAAGAAGCCACTGCCGGAGTGGCGTAGAGATAAGAGAATGCGAGTGTGTGGAGTAGTTACTTGGGGGTATGTTAGACTAATATTATGAAACTACTGAACTCTGAAAGATCACTAACTTACTCATGGTGTGAGAATAGTTGGATGATGTATCAATTTAAATGATCATAGGTTTCTCCTCAATCTGATAAGAGAATCTTGATCCCGTGTTAGCATAGATCTGTCAGAGTAGAAGTCTTATCAATTAGATGGATGAGTTACAAGGTAGTTTGGAAGAGGAAACTACTGATATCTTGTCTATAAGGGCAAAAGTCTTGAGTCATAAGAAATGGGTATGAAGTATTGAAAAGAAAAACACCGGATCTTAGAAAGAGGTTTCTATTCTACAGTAATTGATTAGACCCATGTAATAGAAGGAATATGGATCTCTAATTAGTGAAATGTATGGTTTATGTAGAAATCCAAACAATATTACCTTGCATCTTTGACAAGTTCAGATTTCAAACTAATGGCTGAACTATGTTGGAAAATGATGCAGAAATTCATAATTATACATTGATCTATTTCCCAATGTTACTTTACCCAGTGAACTTTCCAATCCATTTATTTGAATTCTTTACATGTAGTTATAGAGTTTTATCTAGCTTTTACTTTTGTTTAAGTTTAGAACCAAACCATTTTTAACTTTGGAGTTCAAATAGCAAAGATCTTGAGTAGATGGGGTACTTGATCTTTAGATTTATCATCAATCTTTTTGGGAATGATATCTGGACTTAAATCCATTTTATTACTTATATGACCTATGCACTTGCAGTGATTTAGACCAAAATAAATTTTAATGAATCTTTCTTTCAAAAATGGCTAAACACATATTTTTATCAAAATTTAGTCAAACAAATTTTATGGCATTCTAGCTGGGGACTGAAAAGTCTTTGGATGGAATTGTAATTACTTCATCATATTTGGTCTATGTTTAAAAATCAATCAATCAAGTTTTTAGCGGTGTTGCTGAGGATTGAGAAAAATATGAATTTAAATATCAATATTCCAATCAAAGAGAAAATTGCTAATTTGGACATTTTTCTTTATTTTATCATAAATTTCTTAAATACACAAAAATAGTTTTTAAAAGTAGTAGCTGAGTAAGCTACTGAGAATTTTTATGAGCTTAATTGGACATAGTTGTTTTCCACTGATTTAATGTGATATCAGTGTGTTTCTATTTCAGGAAGATTTCGATGCATAGAAAACCAGAAGTAGAGCTGCTGCCATTGGATACAGAACTAGAAAGAACACTGAGAAATCTAAGAAAGGTTAAAGGTGCTAAAACTGAGAAACCTCAGAGGCAAATGACTGTGGAGGACTTTTGGAGGCCCGGTGATTTCAAGATAGATACTTTCTGGCTATGGGGCAATACGCTGTGGAAGCCAGACAATTTTGAGCCCGAAGCCGACTTTGATCCATGATAGTGCGGCGACACAAATTTCTTGGGCATCTGGTGAGACCCGACAAGCATATGGGAAGATTCGTGAGGATGGCTAATACAGTCAAGTTGAATGGGGTCAGACTTGAAGTGATCAAGCTACAACTATTTCCATTTTCATTGAGAGATGTGGTAGCAACTTGGTTTGAGTAACTGCTTGTTAGATCAGTGAACACTTGGGAAGAGTTGGTGGAGGCTTACATGAGCAGATTCTTCCTTCCTACCCTCACCTCTGAAATGAGAGAGGAAATTATAGTTTTCAAGTAGGGAGAGGATGAAAGTCTCTACAATGCATGGGAAAGATACAAAAGATTGCTGAAAAGATGCCCCATGCATGGAATAGATCTGACCACTCGAATAGATATTTTTTATCATGCTATGAATTATGAATTATACCTCAAAAGGTATAATTGATGCAACCTGTTATGGAGATTTTAAGAGAAAAAGTGCTAAGGAGGCAAAGCAATTGATAGAAGATCTTTCCAAATGAAATTATAAAGCTCCATCTGAAACTTCAGGGAACAGCAGCAGACTAAAAGGGAGTGGTATGTTAAAGCTAAATTGGATGACTATCATATGGGCAAAATTAGATGCATTGATGAGCAAAATGGGGAATCAGTAGAGAAGAATGCACTCAACAAATGAAGTGGGAATAATTAATGAAATTGAGAAGAGGTATAGTGCTGAAGAGGGACTAGCCCATGAGGGTCCCTATCAAGTTGAGGAGGCACAATTTCTTAATGCTACTAGAAGTTACAATTTTAAGCCCAACCTCAACTTGCCAACTCATTACACACCAACACTCTGGAACCATGAGAATTTCTCTTATGGAAGGAGCCTGACAAAATTGAACACGGGAAGAATTTTCAACAACACTATGCTTCACGGGTTCAATGTGAGGGAAGTTAGAGGGCGAGAAAATCGGAATGAGGAGATCTTCTTCATTTGAAGAATAGATCTTGACTTTCACTTAGGAGAAAATAGAGTTGTTGAACATCCATGAGCGAAAATTTGTGATGCGGTATTTTCGATGAGCAATTTGTGTTTCAAGCCCGTCGAATCGCATCTCTAAAGAAGGTGGAAGCAAGTAGAGGCCGGTGGCCACAGCTATGCGAATCGGTCAAGGGGATGCATTTCAGTGACACAAGGAAGAATCCAAAGGATTGTATGGGTAGTTACTAAGAGAGAAGTGGAAGGAAGAGAGAGATAGAAGACAGAAAAGAAGAAGAGAAGAAAATTGAGGAAAAGAAAGAAGAAAATGGAGAAGAATTGAAGCAGTACAGTTCAGAAGTTGCTGAAGAAGAGAGAAGTGCAAAAATGTAGTAAAAGTAGCAGCGGAAAGAGGGAGTTCCAAAGAAGGAAGGGTTCAAACACAGCACCAAGTCCCATTCGCCAGGCTGCAAAAGGCTAAGTTAAGAAGAGCAATTATCCGATTCTTGAACATGTTGAAAATGGAGGTTAATATCCCCTTTTTTAGGCATTGGCTCAAATGCCTCACTATATAATTCATGAAGGATATTTTGAGCAAAAGAAAAATTGCTGAAGAGGAGTAGTGAGCCTAACAGAAGCGACCTCTGATGTAGTTATTCGGAGGTCCTACCCGGAGAAGATGCGGGATCAGTGGGTTTCACTATTCTCTACACAATAGGGAATTCTTTGATGGGAAAAGCACTGTATGATTCTGGAGCCAGCATCAACCTGATGCCTTTATCTGTAGTTAAGAGATTAAGTTTGGGGGAGCTCACTCCCACAGCCATGACCCTGCTGATGGCAGACATAACCTTAACTCAACTTGAAGGTATTCTTGAGCATGTGCTTATCAAAGAGGGAAAGTTCATTTTTCTAGTGGACTTTGTGGTTATTGATATTGAAGAAGAAAAACAAGTCTCTCTACTGTTAGGAAGGCCTTTCCTTGCTACAGGAGCAGCTTTGATAGATGTGAAGAAATGAGAGCTTACTCTAAGGGTTGGAGATGAGGTAGTGCACTTCAATCTCAATCACAGTTTGAAATAGCCATAAATTAACAATGTTGATTGTGGGTGTAAGCAGTACCCGTAAGTTACAGCGATAAATTATTGTAAGATTCAGAATTCAATGAATGAAAATGAGATGAATTTCCAGTATCTTGATGTTGAATTTCTAAACTCGAATTTTGAATCAAAGAAGCGTGCTGATATTGATGAAAGCGATGCAGAAAAATGCGATAATAGGCATAAATAGAAGAAAGCGAAACATGTTGAGGTTAGCCGGAAGTGCCCAATCAATTAAAGTATGCTTTCTTAGAACAAAAAAGAGCAAAACCAATTATTATTTATGTTGCATTGACTGAATCTGAAAAACATAGACTGCTTGAAACTCTTAGAAAATACAAGGAAGCAGTGCACAGTTACATAAAGAAGATTTAAAGGAATCCATTCCTTCCATACGCATGCATGAGATCCTTTTAGAGGATAATGCGGAGACCTACAGTAACATCGAGAAAATGAATCAATAATGAAAAGTTGTCGGGGAAAAGAAGTGCGAAGTGGTTGGTCATAGGCTTCAAATATGCAATCTCAGACAGCCCTTGGGTGAGCCCGGTTCATGTGGTCCCAAGAAGGGTGGATTCACTGTGATAAAAAATGAGAAGAATGAATTGATTCCTACAAGGACTGTGACAGGATGGAGGGTGTATATAGACTATAGAAAACTAAACACTGCTACCAGAAAGAATCATTATCCTCTACATTTCATTGACCAAATGCTGGACAGGTTAGTAGGACATCCCCATTATTGTTTTCTTGATGGATATTAAGTTTATAAGCGGTGCTATAATAGCCCTTGAGGATCAGGAGAAGACTACATTTACATGTCCTTATGGCACCTTTGCTTTCAGAAGGATGCCATTTGGATTATGTAATGCTCCTTCCACCTTCCAAAGATGTAAGATGTCTATGTTTTTAGACTTAGTGGAAGAGGCTATGGAAATCTTTATAAACGACTTCTCAGTATATGGATCCAGTTTTGAGAATTGTTTGGAAAATTTAGAAACAATACTTCAGAGGTGTCTGACAGGTGGCCTTAAATTTAGGAGAAAAATGTCATTTCATAGTGGCCTGAGGATATTGTCTTGGGACACAAAATTTATGCAATTAGATTAGAGGTAGACCAAGCAAAGGTTTCTATCATAGAAACTCTCCTGCCACCTATAACAGTCAAAGGGATAAGAAGTTTCCTAGGACATGTTGGTTTTTTATTGGAGATTCATAAAGGACTTGTAACACCCCAAATTATGCCATAACAGTTTTATAACATATTTAGGGTATAATACAAGTAAAAGTATATATTTTTCCAGAAATAAAATAAAATAAAGATAAAAATATATATAGATATATAATCAAGAAACCAGAATTAATACAAAAGTCAAGGGTAAATTAATAATTTACTAAATCTTAAAGTTCCCAAGTGTAATTTAAAAATAAATGTCTGTGAGTAGGAATATGTAAGTTAAAGTAAGAATAAGAAAGAGAGAGAAATGGAGGGACCTAAAAGTAAAAATGAAAAGAAGGATAAGATCAAATCTAGATAAGACCAAAAGAAATATCTCATTTTGGTCTTGGAGAAAGAGAAAAATGAGAGAGGAAGAAGAAAGAAGAAAGAGAAAAGAAAGAAAGAAAGGAAGGGAAAAAGAAGATCACAGGTATGAAATTTGAGTATGGAATTGTCTAGTTTTGGTATAGAAACTATGGATACATGGTTTGGAACCCTCATGGGTTGGGTTTGGAAACTCCCAAACTCATTTCTTGTTAGGGTTGATTTGAGAAGAACTCTAAGACTTCTATATATGTGTTTTGGGAAATGTTTGGTTGCATTTTGAACTAAGGTAAGCTACCCTATCTTGATCCTATGCATTAGCCGGGTCTTAGGATTAGTTTTTGAATAATAAAGAAAGGGAATTTGGTAATGAATCCTTCAGGTAAATTGTAGCCACATCAGTGTAGTTGATGTTAGGCTTTTGAATTTCTCAATTCGGACCTCTGTAGCCCAAGTTACGGTCCGTTTACCCTAAGCAGTTTGGAAAGGCGTTCGACTGGGTTCGTCTGGCGGGGTCCGTTCGGCTGGGTTGGTCCGATGGGGTCCGTCCGGCTGGGTCGGTTCGGCTGGGTCCGTCCGGCGGGGTTGATCCGGCTAGGTTGGTCCGGCTGGGTCCGTCCGGCAGGGTTGGTCCGGCTGGGTCCGTCCGGCGGGGTCGGTTCGGTTGGGTCGGTCCGGCTGGGTCGGTCCGGCTAAGGTCCTGCATGACCTCCAACTTCGGAAGGTCATAACTTCTTCGTCCGAACTCCGATTCGGGTGTTCTTGGACTCTATGGAAAGCCTATAGAGTCAAGATTGCATCCATATTCTTGTAGATGACATTGGATACTGGATCCGGCTGGAAAGGGGCAATTGGGAAAGACTGGTCGGATAGAGTTAGCCGGGTAAGGCTGGTTGTTCATGTGAGACTTCCAACTTCAGAAGGTCATAACTTCTTCGTCCGAATTCCGATTCAGGTGTTCTTGGACTCTATGGAAAGCCCATTGAGTCAAGAATCTATCCATATATAGCTTGATAAAATTGGAAATCATATTAGGTCCAGAAATCATGAAAAACAGTAGGATCTGCTGTTAACCATAGTTATTCATGCATATAATGAGATATGAAAAATGCAAAGATTCGAATAAATGAGTATACATATCACATATGATTACCGGATGACTATAATTATTGGGGAATATGAGATATGTACTGAACATAAAATATACACGGTTAATGCCGCAGAACACAGGTAGAAGGATAGATAGGGCATGCCTATAGGGACCGCAGTTGATCTGGCGTCACGAGTTTATAGATATCGAGGCCCGGATTTGGGTCGATGACATAGATCCGTTTGGATCATTACAGGCATGAGTCAGCTGTCTCGTACGGTGATGATGCAACTCCGGGTATATACAGGATAGAATCCTTTGTCTCGTCACGGTATTAGTACCTTCGGGTACATACAGTTATTTCCCGTATCCGCTTCTAAGGTATTTACAGACATGAAACCTAAAAGAAAATGACAAGGATATGCAAATGAAATGTATATAATATATGACATGATATGAGAAGCATAGCACTACTATGCGAGGATAGTACACAGTTATAAGAACAAGAAGTAAAGTACAAGATGACATAAAGAGTATATGAAATATGATAAATGAAACATGTTATGAAAAAAATATATATATGCGAAATGATAAGTATATGCATTTGTATAGAAGTGTGGTGACCCTTAGTAGAGGTCATCCATATGTATTAATTCCCACTAAAGGCGTGAAACGCACGAGGTATTTTCATCGGGTGTGGAGTGCGAAGAGGAAACCCCGGGGGGCCAGGACAATCCACATCCCGGTCGAGGCCGCATCATTAGGTGCCCATTGGAAGACCTTTTGGTCTAGTTTTGTAATAGTACAAGTAAAGGGACTCAAGTATATGTGTATAGAATATAATGAATGCCACTATGGTGGTATGTATAATGTATATGTAAAAGAATTTTTGTTATTACAAAAATTGCGCATATGGATTGAAAACGAATGCAGTGCAGTGCAGTGCGTCGACTTTGAAAGAAAGGTTAAAAGAGTCCCAGTCCCGAAGTGTGACACCCTCGCTTGACACCCATCGGGTGCCGGGTTGGGGGCGTCATAAGTAAGTGGTATCAAAGCATCCCGGATTCGGTTCGGACTCGCCAATCGGGTCGGATTGGAGAAGGGGTGCTTCAGGACTTCTCAAAAATCTCTAGACCATTATGCAGATTGCTTGTAAAATATGCAAAGTTTGATTTTGATGAATCATGCAAAGATGCATTTGATGAAATTAAATACAGATTGGTTATAGCCCACATCATGGTAACACCTAATTGGAACAAGGAGTTTGAAATTATGTGTGATGCCAGTGGCTTTGCAATGGGAGTTGTATTAGGACAAATAACAGAGAAGATATTGATAAGTATCTTGTGCGACAAAACCTTCAATGAAGCATAAAAATTGCTCTATGGCGAAAAGAGATGTTGGCAATGGTGTTTGCTTGTGAAGAAAAATTAGTCTTACATATTGGGATCCATGTTATAATACACTGCGCTGATGATCATGTTGTAATTGATATCTTATGGCAAAGAAGATGCGAGCGAGTGATCAAATGGGTATTATTACGCAAAAGTTTGATCACGGAAATTAAAACGAAGGGTAGTATTGATGTGATGGCCGTCCTTGTCTAAGGTGAAAAAATGCGAAGAAGAAAAATGAGGTGAAAGAGCATAAAGTTTTCCTGATGAGCAAGTATTCGTGTTAGTAGTCCAAACACCCTGGTATGCTCTAGCCTGTGGAATTATGCCATATGACTTCAGCAACCAGTAGAAAAGAAAGTTAAGGACTGATAACAGATTCTATATTTAGGATGATCCACTACTTTTCAAAAGATGAGCATATATGATTTTAGAATATGTGTACCAGAAACAGAACAAGGAGAAATTATTGATAAATGCCATGCATCACCATATGGAGGACATTTTGTTGGAGATAGCACTGCCCATAAAATTCTCTCCAGTGGGTTTTGCAGTGGCTACCCTATACAAGAACTGTTTTGAATAGGTAAAACATTGTGATAAATGTCAAAGAATGGGCAACATAAGCAAAAGAAATGAAATGCCCCTGTAAGGAATCCTGGTAATGCAAATTTTTTATGTTTGCGGAATAGACTCTATGGGACCTTTTCCAACATCATTTGGAAATCTATACATTCTCCTAGCTGTGGATTATGTATCCAAATGGGTGGAAGCAATAGCTTGTTCTAGAAATGATGCTAATACAGTTGTTGGGTTTATATAAATAAATATTTTGAGCTGGTTTGGAGCACCCAGAACAATTATTAGTGATGAGAGAAGCCACTTTGCAAACAAAGTTTTTGCAAAACTCATGAGCATATATGGAATCAAACATGTAATGGGATAGGCTTACCATCCTCAGTCAAATGCGCAAGCAGAAATTTCCAATAGGGAGATAAAGAAAATGATTGAGAAAACAGTGAATACAAGTAGAAAATATTGGTCTATAAAGCTAGATGATGCATTGTTAGCTTATAGAACTGCTTACAAAACTCTCATTGGAATGTCCCCATACATAATTGTATTTGGAAAACCTTGTCATCTCCCTCTAGAACTGGAATACAAAGCTATATGGGCCATCAAGAAACTGAATTTTGATTTTCAAGCTGCCAAGGAAGAAAGATTACTCCAAATGAATGAACCGGAAGAGTTGAGAAATGAAGCTTATGATAATGCCAGAATATACAAAGATAAGAAAAATAAGTGGCATGATCAGAAGATTATGAGGAAGGAATTCAAAGCGGAGAGCAGATCTGTTATACAATTCCAAGCTCAAAAGTATTTCGGAAAGCGGAAGTCAAGATGGAGTGGTCCTTACATACTAGTAACAAGTACACCCTTTGGAGCAGTGACACTAAAAACTAATTATGGATGTGAATTTAAAGTGAATAGTCAGAGATTGAAGCATTACCTTGGAGGGAAGTTAAATGAGGATTGATCCAGATTTGAAGAGAGAAGAGAATTTTGCAGAAAAGAAAACATTTTGCAGCAAATGTCTAGCTAAAGACATTAAACTAAGTAGCTTCTTGGGAGGCAACCCAAGCAATTTTTAATTTTCATAACTAGCTTGTTTTGGTTAAATTTTGTGTGTTTGAAGTTTAGTTTTAATTTTATTTGAATTTTCATGTGTTGTTTTTACTAATTTTTCAGGAACAATGAAGCTGAATTAGAAATGGACTTTATTAGAAAGCATGCTCTCTCAAACTAATTATGCAGAAAATGCTACAATGGGGAGTATTTCGATTTCCCTAACTTACTCTTTAATGATAATGCATAGTTGAAGTTTAGGGGAATGTAATTTTTTTTAGAGCAGAAAATGGATAGTAGCTTTGTTGTTCTCATTCTTTGAATACTCTGAGTATCTTCCTATTGAATCATCTTGAGTGAAGAAATGAAATGTGATTGTTCATACTTGAATTGAGGTTCTTTAATGATTAGATGTGTTTTCACAAGTATGTTGTGATTTGTATGAATGAATGCATAATGTTTTGAATGTTACTTGATTGAAAAATGTGAATTTTGCAACTCTGAGAAAATTTTTTTTTTTTCATTATCGCAACATATTTTTCTTTGTCGCGACAATATCACCAAAACAATGTTGCAACATTGTTTCTTAATAATAAATGACAAAGGCTGAATGAAGTATCTAGAAGCGTAGCAAATTTTTTCGCGACATAATTTTCTATGTTGCAACATCATTTAACTGGAGGAGCACAAACTATGTCGAGACAATGTTTTTCTCTGTCGCGACATCATTTGATTTGAATTGATCCTTGTCTTTTCTATATTGCGACAATTTTTTCTCTGTGTGACCCGAGTTAACTTTAAATTGATATGCCGAGAGTTTTGTTGCGGCTTGATGTGCTCATTGTCACGATATAAGTACACTTGAACATCACATTTTTATGTCGCGACATTTTTGCTTTGTCGCAACAATGGACTTACCTAGTTTTAATTGATTTCATAAAATATGTCGCAACATTACTTTTCTATGTCGCGACATAAAATTAAAAAGGGAATAAACCCTAGGTTAGTTTTGTCGCGACATTTCATGTGATTAAACATAAACATTTGGCACATAAATAGATGAATTTTAAGAGCCAAAGAGTGACTGCACCGGCAACAAACCACTCACTTTTCTTCACCAAATCACTTCCCCTCCTTTCGAAAACCCTAGATCCCTAAAACCCTCTTCTGACAATGTCTGAGTCGTTGAACCTTATTCCAAACCTAAACGAAATCATGGAAGATATCTTTTGAGAGGGAGGAAGCGATCAACTGACTGGCGAGAAACATGGCAAGAAGAAGAAAGAGCTGAAGATAGAGCTGAGCCTGAGCAGCCAATGGAAGAAACAAGAAAGTGAAAGAGGGGAGCTGAAGAAGGGAAGGCTAGAATTTGGCCTTGATGAGAAAAAGCGACGGTGGGTCTTAGGCGGCTTATTTCACTTGGAGAGATATTATGCCACGAGACATTTCATAGGCGAAAGAGGTTTCAGTAAGTAGATCTCCCCCTTCCAAGAAGTCATTGAGAGTAAGGGATGACATATTTTCTACGAGAACAAGGCTCCTAGGTTCGTAGATGTGGTGAAGGAGTTCTATGCTAATATGGTGGGAATGAAGGATAAAATAGTATATGTTAGAGGAAAATGGATATCCTTCAGTAGGACGGATAGACCCGAGCCTACAATGCGAGCGAGGAAAGAATGGTTTGACGTTCGAAACTATTGAAGGAACGACTTCGGAAGATTGTAGACTTGTTATTTGATAGCGAGGGAAAGTGGAATACCACCGAGAAAAAGAATCCATGGTCATCGCCGGAGGAAGCAGGTTTGGTTTTATTTCATTTGTTCAGCTATATTACCATCAAAGCATCTAAGTACCATAAGGGAGAAGGAGGCAGTACTGTTATACGCCATATTAAGAGGGTATAAGTTTAGTGTTGGGAAGATAATTGAAAACTCAATCTTGAGTTATTACAGAAGTGGATACAGGGGATTGATTCCCCACCCAGCACTGATCACTAGGCTGTGTATCCTGGGTGGTGTAGAAGGAGACTGAGAGGAAGAAGAAAATTGCCCTAGAACCTCACCCTTATCTTGTGAGGGGAATCACCAAGGGGCTTCGCAGGAATTGAGGAAGCGAAGTGGAAGAGAGGGAGGAGATGACGTAGAAATACATCAATTACATATTGAAAGTGTTTCAGGGCAATATACTTGAGCGAGAAGTTTGAGCCAAATTTTGACCCTCTCCCTAGAGGAGAGACAAGTTGATCAGGAGCAAGCTGGAAGCTTAGAGCATCAAGGTAATAATGCTGAATTTATAGATATGTTGAAAGCAATGAAGCAAGAAATGCAGGAGAGGGACAAACAACTACAGATCCAACTCCAACTAAGAGATGAATATATGGATGCAGAGCTCAGAATAAGGGATCAGAATCTAGAAGAAGCACTGAAGCAGAGAGGTGAAGAGTAGAAGAGCATATGGGAAACAAGAGAAAGAGAACTAAGTGAAGAACTCAGGGCAAGAGAAGATGTCTTCCTCTCAGATCAGCTCAGGAGGGACAGTGAGTTAATAAAGATCATGAAATAGAGAGAAGATGCTATGGAGCAGAACTTGCTACATAAGGCAGATGCCTTTGGGTATCTGTATAAAGAACATCAGAAGGAGATTAGGCTCCTCATAGAGAAAAGGGACAAGGAAATGGAAGCCACCCTAAACTATAGGGAAAAATGTTGGACAAAAACCTTAGATATGATCAACAACAGCCATGATGAAATGTACTCGCCCGGGGTGAGTTTAAGGAACTCTAAACTCACATTGGCGAGGAAATGAAAATGATCTCATTAAGCAATGACCCTTTCCATGGGTGAAATTATTGCATTCATAAATGATGAACAAAGGCGGCCAGGTCAGCGACCACAAGTCCACATTCTTGAGTTCTCTCCTTCTGCAACTGGTTACAAGTTTGAACAAGTGAATTTTTATCCCTCCCATAGGCATGATAGAAGAAGAAAATAGTTTGCCCTATAGTTCTTCCCCTTTTCCCTCTTTGTAACCAGATGCCTTACACTTAAAAACTTCAATGAAAGATTCTTTGCAAAAATGGGTGTTCACTCTCATTTTGCCTTTCTTGTGTGTTTATTGACTATTTTTTTTCCTTTATGTTCAATAATTAGAAATTGATGACCTTTAGTAAATAGCTTTGTTGAATAATGGAGAACCCAGTTTTTGTGGTTTAAATTGCTGAATAGCTGTGAATTGTTTGGTGGACTTGGAATGATTGTGGAATTGAAATGGTTTTGTGTTAAGCTTCTCTGAATTAAATGGATGAATTAGGGTAGGATGCATTGAACTGAAAAAGAAAGTTGTGAAGATATTGATGAATGTGTTGAACTTCAAGAATAAGGAAGATTGCAACCAATTGATGGAACAAATAAGACTTGTAATTATGTTTTTGTAAACATTTTAGTTATTATGAACCTTGATGAACACTGTACATGGTCAAAAGTATCTCTGAAACAGATTGTGCTAAAGATTAGGGACATCTTCTGGAATCTATAACAGTTAAATCTCCAAATGTCTTAGAACTTGTTAGATTATTAGTCAAGGCGAAATCCTAAGCAATACCATTAACAGGAAGTGATATAGGCCAATCTTGGAAGATTGAGCCTTTCAAAGCCTACCTTATTAATATGCATAAGCATACACCTTAGTTCCTTGGCCCAGGCTAATAGTCTACTTCATCATCAGCGACAAATGACAAGAAAGCCTAGATCCTCCCTTGAACATAATCCTACGATAAGAGCAACTGTTGCCCGGATTACATGACAAATACATCAATGATGGAAGAGGACAAGTTTGGGGAATATTGTTTCCAAAGAAATCTGAGAAGGATAAGAAGGGTTGAGACAAAAAAAATCAATTGAGATGAGAAAAGATGAAAAGAATGAAGAAAAGAAGATGTGAAAAGAAAAGTGTTAAGGTGGAATAAGTTTGGTGTTGTAGCCTTCCTCCCTGAAACAATTAAGTCCTTAGGGGTGTTCCACATCTAGTACCGTAATGCCAACTGGTATTTGAGTTACTGACCCAAAGTTCGTTAAGGGTGGTAGAAAGTATTAAAAGATAAAACATTGCACTATTCCATAAACCTTGATAGAAGATGAAAAGTGGAAAAGCTTCTAAGATAAAGAAGAGAATTTATAGTATGAACGTGGTCAAGAAAAATACCATCATAGAAAGTATGCAGAAAGATGCACCAAGCCAAATGGGAGGTTAGAGAGTTGACATGAATGTAAAAAGTCAAGAATGCATATGAAGGTAAGTATGTAAAAGTGTAAATGAAATTTGGGTAAAATTGAGCCTAAATTGTCTTATTATTTACCCAATTACCTTAGCCTCACATTATAAGTCTAAAAGACCTAATTGATTTTGAAGGTGGTATATGCTTAGATTAGTAGAGATTAATATGACAAACAAGCATATGAGACTTTAAAGAATAAAGGAGAAGCATGCTATCTGAGTAATATCCCAAAAGATTAACTAATCTGCCAAGGAAGAAAAGAGAAGACCATCACATACTCACAAGGTTACACACATGAAATTTCTCATGTATGATGACAATTTGGGCTTGCCCTTGAAATCTGGGCTTTTACATTCAATGATGATCATTGGAATGATATTAATCTTGTTAGCCCAAGGTTTCCCTACCATCAATTTTGATGGTTACAAAACTACCTGGATCTCAAGTTTTGCTAATCAAATCTAAATTTCCAAATCATATTGTAAAAGAGCAGTTAGGATAAAAGACATCAAAATCACGCATCAACAAGGATCCACTAAGCTTAATGACATTTTTTAGGATAAAATACTGCAAAGTTGAGGTGCACCAACTAGATCATTGCATGAAAATAACTTTAAAGACACCTATTGATTCAAAATTTTATTTAATAAAAAATTAATTAAAAATAATCTTCAAAAACTGGATGATGATGAGGAGGAAAATCAATAGTTTATTTTAAACAAGGTTTCCCCAAGTGTATTTAGTTTCAAAAGTGAAACGTTCTCAGGGTGTTAAGAGTATGATAGTACTATCTATCACCCAATCAACTAAGTCAACGCATTTCTAAGGGAAATCCTTAGCCGACTAGTCTGAAAGAGGCTAGAACCTAATGAGTTAAAGACTGCTGCTTCAACCTAAATTGGTTGACAGATGGCTTGTGTATAAATGTTGGCATCAAATAATTGATTACAACTAAGGTTTTACCTCAATTAGTCAAGCATCAATCAATTAGCTCTCCGATGGTCAAAGTTTCTAACCTGCAATTATAACTTTAGCTAATTTCTTCGTCAACCCGTCACTTGATTGGTTGACTTAAAAATATTACTAACGATTAATTCTACAGTAAAAACTCCTATCTAAAGTTCTCTTTTAATCAATTATTCACGTATATACCAACTTTAAGCAATCATCATAATAATCATAACAATTTAAAAATATGACTACCAATTAATTTTACCTCAAATGCCCTTAAAAGTTCTCTTTAATAGTTTATTTATTCACTTTTACATATTACGTTCTATTATATTCATACAAGGATTCGATCCTGCATTCTCTCGTATATTTATCCCACCTTTTTACTATTTAAACCAAGCTTTAGGGGCTTTCACTTTGTTTAATAACTTTAAAAGTTTTTGTTGTAAACTTAATTTCCTTTTATTGCATACTTTTACTATGGTTTTTACATTGCATCGAGCCTTAAATTGCAAAACTAAGAAGTTAAATTTTTGTTGGTAGTACTCTTAACCAAGGATCAAAATATCGGTAAAACACTTATTATATCAGAATCAATTCTACGGAAATATCGAAAATATCTAAGAAATACTCCAGGATATTTTTACAAAATACCTGCTATTAAAATTTTCATATTTTAATTATATGATTACGAAATTATTCTTATCTCGAATTAAAGTAGATTAAAATCAAATGGATTAGTAATTAATATTAAATTAAATATGTTATATTTAATTATTATGTTAAAGAGATATTATTTATTTGCTTTTATATTATTATAAATATTATGTAGATAATGAGGGAGATTCAAAATATTATATATTATAATTTTAAATTTTTAAATGATATTATTTATTTCTTTTTCCTTTTCAAATTAATATTTGATTTAAAATATTATAAGTTATAATATAAAATAAAATAAAAATAAAATATTATGCGACTATGAACAAATAAATAATAAGAGAATATAAAAGTTTGCATTATATATAATGTTGCAATCACTACACAAGTTGAGGGCGTCACTTCCAGCATTTTCGCGGCTCAAACCCGTCGTAAGAATTTTTCTTCATATTTTTGGAGCCAAGGAAAAAAGGGACTTTTTATCGGAAATCGGCGATTTTTCCTCCGATTTTTCACCAAAATCTTTTCCAAGACTATCGAACCGATTTTTGTCGAAAATCTACCGAAAAACGATTTTTTTGTCCATGCTCTTAACTAGTGAGATTTTTTTTTTAAGCATTAAGAATAATTGCGAAGGCATATTGTGCCTATAAATCCAAGTGCAAAAATTGAAAGCTTTGATTAGTATTAGTTGGGGAACCTCAAGCTCAAGTTGCATTAATAGGAAGAGGAAATGGTTGTGGGTAATTGCTGAGACCGGTAGACATGCATCATTTGCATCTTTTTATCCTTTAATTCTATGCATGCAAGTAGACATGAGATAATGTGAGGTTAAAAGGAAGTCTTTCGTCCTCGTTTATCATGGTAAAGTTATGGTCTCCATCCTCACTCTATTACCCATCTTAACCTAAGTGAATCAAGGACGAGAAATCCCATCTTAATGGGACAAACGCTCGATTAGGAGACAAGTCCATGTTTATTTTTAAAATACTCTGAACGTATAAACTTAAATAATACAGGGTCTCTACCTGCGGTTTTAGTTTCAGTTTTATGAAATTTTCCTCATGCTGGACCTTAACCCTAAACAGCACTCCCTTCTCCTCCTCATGGGCACTTCACCTTGTGACTACTTCTACCTGTCTCCTTTACTTTGCAATTACTTTAATTACTGTCTTCTGCCTTACACATTGCTATAATTTGACATGTATACCATGAAATTATTTACCTTATCTTAACAATTCTAAGACTTTCAAAATGCATATCTTTTGCACTAGTACAAATTCCTTTAAGGTCACTAAAAAATTTACCCAGTCGTTAACTTTAGGGCCTTATGAGATTAGTATATATATACATAAGCTGACCCAAACACCCACAATTATAAAAACAAAATGCTTTATGTCTTTTGTGAAAAGACAAATGACAGAGGGAATTGGTTGAAAATGAATATTATGAATATTGAATCATGTATTTATACATGAAGATTTGTATTCTTTTCCTACAAGTCAGCAATTATCTACTACATTATAGGCTATCTAGCTATAAGTCAGGGATTATAATAGGAAGACTAATATACAAAGATCATCTATTCTTATGATGGAAGATTTAGGAATACTGAATTTCCAACACTCATCCTCAAGTTGGAGAGTGGATATCTGATGAGTCCTAAACTCATCTATTTTTAATCCATTTTTATGGTATATTTCTAGAAGTTTATGATTCGTTTTTATGCTGAATTATGGAATATTCTACCAAATTTTTTTGTTTTATGTGTTTTAAATTGAAAAGAGATAATCTCAAAGAAGAAAGTCTAAAAATTAGCTAGGGTAAAATTCTCTGTCGCAACACAGATTTAGAATGTCGCGACAGAATCCCAATAGAACTAGCATGAGTTATGTCGCAACAAGGATTAAGCTGAACTCAAGCCAAAAATGAAGATTGTCGCGACAGAATTTTAGATAGACTGACTGATTTATGTCGCGATGAAGTTAGAGAAGTTCATAAAGAAGAATGTTGCGACATTCCTCACTCTATCGCGACACTGATCAAGCACATGGCAATGAAACTCATGTCGTGACATCTCACAACTTTGTCGTGACATAAAGATTTGAAGATCGCAGAAAAGCTTTGTCGCGACAAAAGACAACTATGGCACGACACAAAATCCACAGTCAGCTTTGAAGGGCAAGAAGATTATGTCGTTACAGAAAATAGCAAAACAATGAGACAGGTCAAGAGAATGTGCCTACGATAGAGTTTTCTATGTTGCGACAAACATTTCAGCTTATGACAAGACCAAGGAAGATTATTTTTCGCAACAGAAGAAAACTATGTCGCGACACAACATTTAGGGTCAGCAATGAAGGATAAGAAGACTTTGTCTCGACAGAGAATTTTTAAGTTGCAACAAAGAATTTTTAATTTGCAAAAAACACAACATAAGGTTGAAGTAAACTCTGTTGCAACAAAGACGGTTACTGTCGCGACAGAATTTGGGAAGAATCACAAGAAACTTATGTTGCGAAAAAAGAAGATTATGTCGCTACAATAACAATTGCTGAGTAAGAGATTTCTATCTCGACAGAGAAGTTTTATGTCGCGACAGAAAATGGAAGAAACATGAGACTAACCAAGACAAGTATGTTGTGACAAAGACTTTAATGTTACAATAAACAGTTCAGCCAGCGACCAGGATCAAAGACGATTATGTCATGACAAAGAAAAAGTCTGTCGCGACAACAGACCCAAGCAACTATGAGAAACTTAGTCGCGACAATGTTTTACTCAGTTGTGACAAAGGTTGAAAAGAACCACAAGAAGAATGTCGCAACGTTCTTTACTATGTCGCGACAATGAATGAAGAACTCAAGGCAAAATTCTTTGTCACTACAATTGGAAGCTAGGTCGTGATATAAAAGAAAGCAGAAGACTCAAAAACTCTGTCGCAACACAAAAATTCTATGTCGCGACACAAAATAGTGCAGCAAAAGGAAACTTAGTCGCAACAAAGAATTTTTCTGTCGCAACATACTATTCAAGTATTCAAGCTGCAAGGTATCCAAGAATTGTCGTGACCCAAGAAACTTTGGTTGCAACATAAACCAAACAACCTCAATAGAACTATGTCGCGACATTGCAGAACTATGTCGCGACATTGCCGAACTATGTCGCGACATTGCCAAATTATGTCGCGACATAATTCAAGAAGAAAGCATAAAAAATGTCGGGACAAAAACTGCATGCCACGACAAGATGCCAGGCAACAAAGATGAAAACTATGTCGTGACATAATATTCTATGTCGCGACAAAGCTTCTAATTGGGCCATAATTTTTAAGGATCCACAATTTGTGCCTAGAAGTGTGGCCCATAAATTGAAAATCTATAAATAGATGCATCTAGTGGCATCAGGCACAACTTCCGTCTCAAACCAGAACTTCTCGGTAGTCGAGACTTTCAGATATTATTTTTCTTTTCTTTGTTTAGTTTTAGAGTAGCATTTTAGCTTAAGCTCTTTTGGATTTAATAGTAACTGCAGAAGTTTTGAGCCGAGTTCGCTATAAAATTCTATTTTTCATTACTGTCTAATTAAATGAATTTAAAATTTTTATGGAGTTCATTTATTTTAGGTCACAAGTTCAAGTGGATTTACCCGACTAATAGTCATCACATTTGTGATTCAAGCTTTTGAAAAACCCAGCCCCATCCGGAATGGATTGATGTTGATTATCATTTTCTGCTCAACTTGAAAGAAGGTCACAATTCGAATGTTTGGATTTATTTAATTAGTATTTTTCTTGAAGCTACTTGTTCAGAATATTAGTAGGGTGTACCCAAAAAATGACTGATCTTGCTCTGATTTCCAAGAAGCCCTCTGAGTGATATAGAGATGGAGAATCTTGAGAGTGTGGAGCAGTTACTTGTGGGTATGTTAGACTAATATTATGGAACTACTGAACTCTGAAAGATCACTTAGATAAATCACTAACTAACTCATGGTGTGAGAATAGTTGGATGATGTATCAATTCTAATTGATCGAGGTTTCTCCTCAATCCGATAAGAGGATTCGATCCCGTTAGCATGGATCTAATAAGGAAACAGAGAATCTTATCAAATTAGAGATAGATGAGTTACCAATTAGATCGAGAAGGCTTGCAATATCCCTGTCTATAAGTGGAGAAGAAGCCTCACCCTGGCAAAATGGATATGAAGTACTAAAAGGAAAAACACCTGGTCTTAGAAAGAGGTTTCTGACTTACAAGTAACCGATTAGACCCATGTCCTTAAAAGGAATATGGATCTCTAATTAGTGATGTGACGCCCCAAATCCCTAAACCGTTGACTAATCGGGTCAACCCGAATACCTATGTCTCATCGCGAGACCTATACATGAGCAAATGCCACATCGGGCCCACAACATCCATACTCACAAAATGTATATTTTATACAAAAAGAGTTAATTTACAATTATCAAAAATTGGGTCTTTACCTTATTTTTAAAGGATATAATAAGGCCATATATGGCCATTTCTTTTGTCTCTAAGACTTTCTGGAGCAAGGTCCCATCCCTGTGAACCCTTCAGATTTGAAATAATTTTCCTCGACGTGAGCAATGTCCAAAGAAGGGAATTATCCTACATGGGTTACTCACCACCTAAGTGCACATGTAATGGTAACCAAACACATTCAAGTAAAACATGCAAGTTCCTACTCAAATGTCTACATGATATGGATGAGAATGTGACTCACCCTTTCCCACTTCTCGAGCCCTACTTGACTCTCTCACGCATGCCTAAGCCAAGTGTGAGAAAACACTGTTTTCAAAACAAAAGATTTGCTCGAAACATACTACCGAAGTTTTTAAAATCTATCGCACAACCCTCAGAGGTAATTGTTTGCAATTTTTCAAATGTATCATGGGTCCGCTCCGAGATGAATTGTCAGAAAACTCTCCAAGGTAAATTCTTCTAAAATCTTCCTTGAAATCCTTTCATAACCATTTTTCTTTTTTATTTTTTCATGACATGTACTTACACCTGTCATTTAGGTTTTTGCATATGAAATATATTGTTATTTTTCATACAACACATGCCAATATATCAATCATGCATATATTGAAAAAATTCACATACTAACCACATGTTATTCATTTATAGCAATAACATCAAAATTAGCTCACATGGGCTAATAAACAATTTAATTCCAATGGCTCACACACAATTATATTTTATATAATTCAAACATCATTTTAACACATTAATTCATATGCATTAACAATTCGTTTCCGCACACATTCCAAGCCATTCACTCTTCAGCAATATCATGCAAATAACACATGGACATTTTCGGCCAAATCAAGAGAAACCGGATCAAGCTTTTAACAAATTTCTAAAAAACAAAGACGTGGGTTGTCCATGGATAGCCCCCTCCCCCGCCCCTAATCAACCTCGGCTCCACTTCTTGGAACCGAACCATGGCCATTTTCCGCCCAACAACACCCCAAAACCACAATATAACACACATGTAAAGCACACGGGGATCTATTTTTATCCAGATCAACTGGATCAGCTCCAAAACAGTCCCGAAATTTCCAAGATGCTGGTCCCACTTCAAGATCGATTAAACGCCACGGCCTCATACCATCCAAATCATTAAACAAGACTCTAAATACAGGATTTAAATCAAGTAGGAGAAACCCTACCTCCCGTGAGTTGTCGAAACTCCACAAAACCGTAAGGCCCACGCTTAAATTTTTACAACGAGAACTACTTTGCCTCTCGCTCGCCGGATCCGACGGCCCAATCACCGGAATTCTAGAGAAAGTACAGCTTCTTCTCTCTAAAATCTCTACTCTTTTTCTCTCCTATTTACTGCCATTCTTCCCCACCCAAACCTGGTCGGGAGTCAACTTGGTCAAGAGAATCGTCCTCTGCCACATGTCCAATTGTGCAATTAGTTCCTCGATTACACCTTATCCTTTTATCCACCTACTTTGGATTTTCATCCAATGACATCATGCCATATGTCCACCCATGGCCCACACTTGAGCTCATGTTTGATTAACTGCATGACACATGGCACCTTCAGCCACCAAAATGTGCCAAGTGGGTCCCGTACTACCCTCTGTCTCAAAATGTAGTACCCGACCGTTCTCTCGAATTCTACGAAATTCGATGTGGTAGCTAAATTTCGCGAGACGATTCCAACGGTGAAGTCTGTTTCATCATCCGAGATATAGAAAAATTCAGGATTTTGACCGAAATTACCATTTTACCATTTTTCAGAAAATTAGGATTTTCTCGGGGTTTCATAAGTGAAATGTATGGTTTATGGAGAAATTCAAACTATACTACCTGGACCTACAAGTTCGTATTTCAAACTAACGGTCGAACTATGTCAGAAATGATGCAGAAATTCATAATTGTACATTGATCTATTTCCCAATGTTACTTTACCCAGTGAACTTCCCAATCCATTTATTTGAATTCCTTACATGTAGTTATACAGTTTTATCCAGCTTTTACTTTTGTTTAAGTTTAGAATCAAACCATTTTTAACTTAGGAGTTCAAATAGCAAAGATCTTGAGTAGATGGGGGTACTCTGATCTCTTTAGATTTATCATCAATCTTTTGAATGATATCTGACTTAAATCCATTTTATTACTAGATGACTGTGTAATTTGCAATGATTGCATCAAAATTAATTTTTAATGGATCTTCTCGAATGGCTAACACATATTTTTATCAAAATTTAGTCAAAAAATTTTATGGCATTCTGAAATTGGACCAAAGTCTTTGGAATGGAATTGCTAATTACTTAATTGGTATTTGTGCATGTTTAAAAATCGCTCAATCAAGCTTTACGCCTTACCTGGATCGAGAAAACATAATTCAAATATCAATATTCCAACCAAAGAGAAAATTGCTAATTTGGACATTTTTCTTTATTTTATCATAAATTTTAGAAAATCACAAAAATAGTTTTTAAAAGCAGTAGCTGAGTAAGCTACTGAGAATTTTTACGATCTTAATTGGACATAGTTGTTTTCCATTGATTTAATGTGATCTCAGCGTGTTTCTATTTCAGGAAGATTTCGATGCATAGAAAACCGTATAGTAGCTACGCCTCTTGGATACGTAATCCAGAAAGAACACTGAGAAATCTAAGAAAGGTTAAAGGTGCTGAAACTGAGAAACCTCGGAGGCAAATGACTATAAAGGACTTTTGGAGGCCACTGATTCAAGATGAATACTCTGCTTTGAGACAGCTTGCTATTGAAGCCAACAATTTTGAACTGAAGCTAGCTTTGATCACAATGGTGAAGAACACCACCTCCACGGGCATCCTGAGCAAGCACCCCTAACGAGCATATGGGAAGATTCATGAGGATATTAATTGAATCAGTTCAGATTTTAATGATCAAGTTTACAATCCATTTTCTCACTTTCAATGAGATGTGGTTTTCTGCAAATCATTTGAGTCATTGGTTAATGGATCTGAGTGAAATTATTCAAGAGTTTGTGGAGGCTCACATGAGCAAATCTTTCTTCCACTCACCTCTGAAAGTAGATAAATGAGAGTTTTCTACAGTAAGAGGATTATCTACAAATACGTATGATATAGATTATTAAAAACATTCCAAGATGGAATGACTACCACTGAATGATGAGATGGACATGCTATGAATTATACCCTCAAAGCCAATTGATAAACTTCTATGAGATTTATGGGAAAAGTGTTTGAGGAGGCAAAGGCTTGATAGAAGATCTTCCTAAACGTAATTATAAAGCTCCATCTCAAACTCAGTGAGCAAAGAAAGTACGGTGCAAGGAGGGTATGTTAAAGCCGAACTGATGACTCGCTATAGGCAAAATTATGGTATCGATGAGCAAAATGGGGAATCCATGAGAGAAGTTGATGCACCAACAAATGAAGTAAATAATTAACAGAAATTGAGAGTGAATATGTTTAAGAGGGACTAGCCCATGAGGGAAACCCATCAAGTCGAGGTGGAGTAAACAATATCCTTTAAATGTTACTAAAGAAGCAATTTTAAGCCCAACCTCAACTCTGCCAACTCATTACACACTAGCACTCAGGAACCATGAGAATTTCTATAAAGAGGTGCACATCAAGGTCAGAAGATCTGGAAGAAATCCTCAACAAAACTATTTCAATTGCATTCTAAATAACAACAACAAGAAGAAGGAAGCAGATTAGTAAAATCCCAGTGATGTAAAGTGAGATTCCTCTTCACTAGCGAACAGATGTCACTTTCACGGAGAAAAATAAGAGGGCTGCTGAAACATCCTATGAGAAGAAATTTGTCGATCTATAATATTTCAAGCAAACACAACCAGAGCCGCCAGCCAATAATGTCTCTCTTAGCAATGGAAAGACAGTAGTGCGGCCGGGCCCTATCTATGCAATCACCCAAGGATGCATTTCCAAGTGACACAAGGAAGAATACAAAGGATCGCATCAAGTGGTTACGTAAGAAGTGGTAAGAGATAGGCTGGCAAGAAAGAAAAGAAGAGGAAGAAAATCGAGAAAAAGAAAGAAGAAATTGGAGAAGAATTGAAGAATATGGGGTTTAAGTCGGGCTGAGAAGGAGAGACAAGTGCAAAATGTAAAGAAAAGTGAATAGTAAAATAGGGAGTTCTAAAAAAGAAAAAGTGAAGATGTTTAAGCTATGTTTCAAAGTCCCATCCCTTTTAAAAGGGTCGTGTGCGCTGGGTTAGAAGAGTTAATTTCCATGGCCCTGAACACACCAAGAAAATGGAGGCTGAACATCTCTTTTCAGAGCATTTACTCAATCATTCACTATGCTAAATCACATGAAGGATATTTCGGTTAAAAAAGAAAATTCATGAAGGAAGATAGTGAGCCTGGGCTCAAGAACCCCAGCAGGCTATATCTCGAGGTCCCACTGTAAAAGATGCAGGATCCGACAGCCTTCCACTAGGCCCCTCCCGCATTTAGGGAATTTGAGATGGGGAAAAGCACCGGTGATTTTGGAGCCAAGATCAACCCGATGCCTTTATCCAGAGTTAAGAGACAAGCCTGGGGGGGGGAGCTCACTCCCACGCCTACGACTTCGCCGACGGCGCATAACCCAGCTCAACTCGAGGGTATTCTTGAGGATGTGCTTATCAAAGGGAAAGTTCATTTTTCAGTGGATTTTCAGGGTTATTGATATCAAGAAGACAAACAAGTCTCTCTTATCAGTTATTTAAGGCATTTCCTCGCATGTGGGGCGCAAATTTTGATAGATGTGAAGAAATGAGATTTTACTCTATGGGTTGGAGATGAGGTAATGCACTTCAATCTCAATCACAGTTTGAAACAACCAAAATTTAACAATGTTGATTGTAAGATTGTAGAAACGAAAGTATCCATCATTCTAAATCGGGATAAATTATCAGAATATCTCGGTAATTCAATGAATGAAAATGAGACAGGAATTTCCAGATTCTCATGTTGAATTTCCAACTCAAATTTTGAATCAAAGAAGCAAGACTAATATCGATGAAAATGTATGTAAAAAAAAGTAGAATGAATAAAAATAGAAGAAGTTAAAACAAGTTCGTATAAGAACTTTGATTAATTACCTAATCATAATTAAAGTATGCTTTCTTAGAACAAAAAGAAAGTAAACCAATAATTATTTCACGTATCGACTAACATGAAAACGTAAACCCGCTTGAAACTCTTAGAAAATACAAAGCAATTGTCCGTCTATAGATTAAAAGAATCACCCTTCCATCTCGCATGCACAAGATCCTTGAGGATAATGCAGAGACCTCTATCGGGAACATCAAAGAAGACTCAATCCGAATAAATATATTAGGTTGTCGAAAAGGCATCATGGTCAGAATGTAGCTTCATATATGCAACTTTCGCACAAATCCTCAGAGCCCGCTCATGTGGTTCCCCAGCTGAATGTGATTCACTGTGATAAAAATGAGAAGAATGAATTGGATTCCCTATAAGAACTATGACAGATTGAGGGTGTGTATGTATCATAGAAAACTAAACACTGCTACCAGAAAAGATCATTATCCTCTACATTTCATTGACCAAATGCTGGACAGGTTAGTAGGACATCCCCATTATTGTTTTCTTGATGGATATTCTAGTTATAACTAGATTGCTATAGCCCCTGAGGATCGGGAGAAGGCTACATTTACTACGTCCCATGGCACCTCGCTTTCTTATGACTACTTAGATTATGTAATGCTCCTTCCACCTTCCAAAGATGTAAGATGTTTATGTTTCAAGACTTAGTGGAAGAGGCTATGGAAATCTTTATGGATGACTTCTCAGTGTATGGATCTAGTTTTGAGAATTGTTTGGAAAATTTAGAAACAATACTTTAGAGGTGTACAGACAAGAATTTGGCCTTAAATTGGGAAAATGTCGTTTCATGGTAACTGAGGATATTGTCTTGAGACACAAAATTTATGTAGTTGGATTAGAGGTAGACCAAGCAAAGGTTTCTATCATGGAAACTCTTCTGCCACCTACAACACTCAAAGGGATAAGAAGTTTCCTAGGACATGCTGGTTTTTTATAGGAGATTCATAAATGACTTCTCAAAAATCTCTAGACCATTATGCAGATTGCTTGTAAAATATGCAAAGTTTGATTTTGATGAATCATGAAAAGCCGTGATTGATAGAAATTAATCAGACATATAAATGATCATGGTAACACCTAATTGGAACAAGCATTGAAATTATAAAGGATGCCGCATTTTGGCAATGGGAGCCATATTGACAACACAGAGAAATATATTCAATGCCACATACTATGCCAACAAAACCTTCAATGAAGCCAACAGAGACTACTTACAAATTGAAAAGAGATGTTGGCAATAGTGTTTGCTTGTGAAAATTCAGCCTTACATATTGGGGATCCTACAGTTATATCACACACCGATCATGTCGCACTAGATATTTGTAGGAAAGAAAGATGCCAAGCCAAGATCGATCGATGGGTATTAATAATGCAAGAGTTTGATGGTGAAATTAAAGACAAGAAGGGTAGATACGTGATAGCTGGATCACTTGTCTAGATTTAAAAAAAAACTACTGAGGAAGAAAAATGAATTGAGTTAAGAAAGCTCTCGATGAGCGTTATTCGTGTTAGTAATTAAACACCTCGTACGCCTAGCCTCGTGGAATCGCACTATCCGACTTCAAAGAACCAAATTAAAAGAAAGTTCGTGACTGAGTAGCGTATCTTATTTGGATGATCCTACTACTTTTCGACGGAGCAGATATGAGTATCAGAATATGTGTACCAGAAACATAACAAGGAGTAATTATTGATAAATGTCATGTAGCACCATATGGAGGACATTTTGTAAGAGATAGCACTACCCATAAAATTCTCCAATTTGGTTTTTTATTGGCCTACCCTATTCAAGGACTGTTTTGAATGGGTAAAACATTGTGAAAAATGTCAGAGAATGGACAACATAAGCAAAAGAAATGAAATGCCCCTGCAAGGAATCCTGGTAGTACAAATTTTTATGTCATGCATTAGACTTTACTATGACTTTCTATCATCATTCGAAATCTATATTCTTTAACAGATTATGTATCTAAATGTGGAATAGCTTGTCTTAAAATGATGCTAATAATTGCTTATTGTGGTTTATACAAAGAAATATTTTCGAGCAAATTGGAGCAATCTTAAAAATTATTAAATGACGAGAAGCCATTTTGCAAACAAAGTTTTCAGAAACCTCATGTGCGATATGGAAATCAAATTAGAATGGATCAGCTTACCATCCTTAGTCAGAACGCGCTGGGGCTAGTAAAATTTCCAACAGGAGAGAGATAAAGAAATTCCGAGAAAACAAAGGAATACAAGCGTAAAAATATGGGTTTATAAATTCAGATGATGCATCGCGAGCTTATTGAACCGCTTACAAAACCTTTACTGAATGTCCTCACAGGTTAATTGTATTTCGAAAACCTTGTCATCTCCCTCTAGAATTGGAATACAAAGCTATGTGGGCCATTAAGGAAACCGAATTTTGATTTTCAAGCCAAGGAAGAAAGATTACTCCAAAATGAAAGAACTGAAGAGCTGAGAATGCTTTACGATAACGCCGTATCATACAATGATAAGACAAAGAAGTGGCATGATCAAAAGATTCCGAGGAAGGAATTCAAAGCAGGAGAACAAGTCCTATTTTATAATTCCAAGCTCAAGCTATTTCCAGGAAAACTGAAGTCAAGATAGAGTGGTCCTTACATACTAGTAACAAGTACACCCTTTGGAG
This sequence comes from Tetrastigma voinierianum, assembly GCA_016808115.1. Taxonomy (NCBI): domain Eukaryota; kingdom Viridiplantae; phylum Streptophyta; class Magnoliopsida; order Vitales; family Vitaceae; genus Tetrastigma; species Tetrastigma voinierianum. The sequence continues at coordinate 235,122 of JAEQBH010005512.1, read as the reverse complement.
CAGTGACACTAAAAACTAAGTATGGATGTGAATTTAAAGTGAATAGTTAGATATTGAAGCATTAGCTTGGAGGGAACTTAAATGAGGATTGATCTAGATTTGAAGAGAGAAGAGAATTTTGCTGAAAATAAAACATTTTGCAAAGAAATGCTCCATTTAAAGACATTAAACTAAGTAGCTTTTCGGGAAGTGCAACCCAAGCAATTTTTAATCATAGCTAGCTCGCTTTTCGTTAAATGTGTGTTTGAAGTTTACTTATACCTTAATTCGAATTTTATGCTTTTACTAATTTTTCAAGAACAGTGAAGTTGATTAGAAATTGACTTTATTAGAAAGCACTCTCTCAAATTGATTATGCAGAAAATGCTACAATGGGGAGTATTTCGATTTCCCTAACTTACTCTTTAATGATAATGCATAGTTGAAGTTTAGGGGAATGTAATTTTGTTTGTATAGGCTAAAATGAATAGTAGTTTCTATGTTCTCATTCATTGAATACTTTGAGTATCTTCCTATTGAATCATCTTGAGTGAATAAATGAAATGTGATTGTTCATACTTGAATTGAGGTTCTTTAATGATTAGATGTGTTTTCACAAGTATGTTGTGATTTTTATGAATGAATGCACAATGTTTTGTTTGTTATTTGATTGAAAAATGTGAATTTTGCAACTCTAAGAAAAAAAAATTTCTTTCATTGTCGCGACATATTTTTCTTTGTCGCGACAATATCACCAAAACAATGTTGCAACATTGTTTCTTAATGTCGCGACAAAGACTGGGTTAGTCTTTTAGAAGCCGCAACAAATTCTGTCGCGACACAATTTTCTATGTCGCAACATCATTTAATTGGAGGAGCACAAACTGTGTCGAGACTATGTTTTTCTCTGTCGCGACATCATTTGATTTGAATTGATCCTTGTATTTTCTATGTTGCGAGAATTTTTTTCTCTGTCGCGACCAAGTTGGCTTTAAATTGATATTGCAAAGAGAGTTTTTGTTGCGACAATATTTCTCATTGTTGCGATATAAGTATACTTGAACATCACATTTTTATGTCGCGACATTTTTGCTCTATCGCAACAATGGACTGACCTAGTTTTAATTGATTTCAAAAATATGTCGCAACATTACTTTTCTATGTCGCGACATAAAATTAAAAAGGGAATAAACCCTAGGTTAGTTTTTGTTGCGACATTTAATGATGGTACAACAAACATTCGGGCCTATAAATGATGAATTTCAAACCCGAAAGTGACGCCCAAATCCCGGGTCCGTTGACTACCGCCAACCCGCAATACTGCGGAACGCCGTAAACCATTATTCATAAATCAAGCAGAGTCTCCTTGTACCGAGCTCTACCCAAGAAACAAACCTGTCCCAAACAGTTCAATATGACATATATATGAGTAAAACGGCCACTTAGGCCCACAAACTAATACTCATCCAAATAAATCCCAACTATATACAAGAGTTTCAAGAGGTAATAAAATTATCCTTATACATCATATATCAAACTTATAGAGTTCTAATACATGTGTACATAACAAAACCTAAGCCACAACCCTACTTTTTCTTCTAAACGGCCTCTAGATGAGCCGCTCCTCGAACGCCCTCGTGACCGAAAAATAATATCCTATTGCAGTGAGCTATCACCCAGTAGTGGAATCACCCTAAATGTGGGCTACTCTCCACCTAAGTGCATATGCACGTCTATCGAAAACATACATCTGCAAATGCGTGATCCTTTACCAATGTCTACATGATCAACTCATACCCCGAGTCCTCACCGACTCCCTCACACTTGCCTAAGCCACGTATGAGAAATATTATTTTCAAACAAAGATGTTTATTTTTAATTGTGAACAACCCTCCGATCTAAGTAGTGACCGACTCCGATGATCTTTTTAGTGGACAACCCTCCGATGTATATCAATTGGGCTGACTCCGACGATTGATATTTTATATGGACTACCCTCCGATATTATAATTATTATTAGTCAACCCTCCGAAACCACTCTCTCAATAAACCACCCCATGCACTCACTCCTATCGCTTTGGGTGCCCTAGCAGCATATGGAATGCATGATGCAAATCTAATGTTAATTTATCTAACACATGCAAATATATCATCATGCATATATTTACATAATTTAAATCACACAAACATGTTATGCAATTTCACAATTCATTACACCAAAAATTAGCTCACGTGGGCTAATTAACAACCACGAGCAATTCGATTTGAATTACTCAACCAAACACATTTTCACACAAAAATTTATTTTCGTGTCACATTCACGAACAAAGTGAAACCCCTCGCATCACCGCTCACATCCAAAGCCCCACAGCGGTTTCACTCGCGGAAACCGACCAGGCAGCCATTTCCGGCCTCATACACATCACAATACCATTTATTGCACAATTTACACAATTAACAACCCAAACAACCCGTAAAACTGATACGGACTGTCCAATGGGTCTCATAAATGCCACCACAATCTTGGAACCGATCAAACGGTCGTTCAAGGCCTCAAACCAACCGAAACACATAAGACTTAAACAGCGGTAAAACCGGCAGGATGAAACCCCACCTCACCCGGAGTTTGTCGAACTCCTGGGAAACCCACTTCCACGCCGTTGGCCTCGATGCGCAGTAACGACTTTCCTTCGTCTCGACGAATTCGACGGCGCCCTCTCTCTAGAAAAATAAAACTTCACCACCTAGCTCTCCATTACTGCTTGTTGCATGTTTTGGTCTCTCCCAATGTAGGAGATGACCACTATTCCTCTTTTTTGTCTTTTTCCTCATTTAAATTTTCCAAAAACGACATCTATGTCCCCAAAGTTCTGATTTCGACATTTAAAGACTACCAGACGACCGTCCATTTCCATCATTTCACTACGCAACATAAGTACATGAAGACACGTTATACGCCGACTTTCGCCACGTCAAATATAGTTTTACTAAGACCCGATACTCTATACCGAAAAAGTGCAAATTCCGATTATCTAGAAATTCAACGAAATTTGACGTGCTAGCTAGATTTCACGAGACGATTCCAACGGTGAAATCCATTTCGTCATTCGAAATCTAGAGAATAAATTTCGGATTTTTATTCGATTTTGACCGAAATTACAATTTTGCCCTTTTTCCATAAATTGGAAATTTCTGCCCTTACATTCTCCCTCTCTAAAAGGGAATTTCGTCCCAAATTTCTCGATTAATCACAATCACTCACATGCATATGCAACGTGTACTATACATACAAATTGCCATTTAAATATTAAACGACTAACCACGTACCTTCATCCTTTAAACAAGAAGGGATAGGTGGCCCGCATCATGTCCTCAGGTCCCACGCTGACTCCTCCACCTACAAGGTCGCCATAAAGATCCTCACTCACCTCACTGGCCTCATGCGGGCAAACCCCGATCACGCTATCCAATGCACACCGGTCCCTCCTCAAAGGTCCCATCGGGCGTCAACTCAACTGGTCCCTCAACCACCACATGAGCTGGATCCTATATACTTCCTGAGCACGGAGACGGAAATACCCATGGACACCCAACATGTCGGGCGGTAAAGCCAACCCGCACGCTACAAAGGCCTACCCTCTCGAGCATCCGAAAGGCCCAATAAACTCCTACGATACCTTCCGCGCTCCGAACCCCGACCACTCCCTCTTAGGCATCACCTTCAAGAAGACGTGATCCCCAACCTCGAACTCTAAGGGTCAACGTCGACATCAAAGATACTGGGCTTCGCCTCCGAGCCGTGAGAAGACGCAAGCCACAGATAAGCCCACCTTCCTGAGGTGTCTCAATCGAGATCAAAGATCAGCCGATGGAGCTCCTCTCCCCACCTCTCATTCAACATAACTAAGTGACTGCGACGCCTCCACATGCCTCATATGGTGCCATCCTCGTATACTCGCCCCAACTATCGCAGGCGAATCCACTAAGGGCCAGTGCTCTTCCTACCTACCCTTACGATCCAGATCGCATGCTCGCAAAGACGCCCTCTAACATCAGATAGTCCCTCCTCGTATCACCATCCGTCCGTGGGTGGAAAGTCAGACTATCGTCAAGTCAGGTACTTATACCTTTGGAAACTCTTTCAAAAGTGCGTCATAAACCTCGGATCCCTATCCAACACTATGGATACTGGTACTCCATGTAGCCGGACTATCTCTCGAATATACAACCGGCAGAATCTCTCCAATGTGAAGGTCATCCGCACGGCTAGAAAATGTGTCGACTTCGTGAGCCGGTCCACTATCACCCATACCGCATCATGTCTCTGCGGTGTCCGTGGCAAGTGGGTCACAAAATCCATAGTGACGTGCTCCCACTTCCACTCGGGCCTACCTCCACGACCGGGCAGCCTCGCCGGGCTTCCTGTCAAATTTCTTTACTTGCCGAACGTGAGACATAGCCGCACAAAGTCCCCTACGGCACCCTTCATTCCGCTCCAGTAATATTGACGACGAAGATCCTGATACATCTTCATGCCACCCGGATTTGACCGCGAAATCGAGCAAAGGGAAACTCCTCGAGAATCTCCTCTCAACCTGGGCCGAATTCGTGGAACCACCACCCATCCCCTATATCAAGACTAACATTCAGGATCGTCCGTACCACACTGCACTGCCCCAGACTTGGCCCCGATGGACACTATCTCTCGTCCCGCCACTGATTCCCGATCACTCACCGCAGACTGTAGCCACTAAACTCCCCACGCACTCGTGGCCTCGTCGCGACCGTAATCCAAACTGTCCCACAATCTCGAGCATCCGCCACTCCCGGGAAGCTATACTAACCAATACTCCCCGTGACTTCCGACTGAGTGCATCAACCACCACATTTGCCTTACCAGGATGGTAATGCAAAGTGAAGTCATAAACCTCTAGGAACTTTATCCATCTGTGTTGCCTCATATTGAGGTCCCATCATGAAGATATACTGTGACTTTTACGGTCCGACACTCGAACCCCGCCATATAAGTAGCGGCGCCTAAACCCACATACATGACTACAACGCCAACTCCATGTCGTGTGTGGGGTAATTTCGCCATGATTCTTCAACCTCCGGTCTGAACCATAAGCTACTACCCTCCTGCATCGTATTAAAACACATCCTAATCCGGCCCCTCGAGGTATCACAACACACCGTGTACCCCCGTCCCGTCTCAGACTATCAAGATGGGAGTCGGGCAAGTCTCCTTCAACTCCCGGAATGCCTCTCACACGGTCATCCCAATCGTAAACTCGACCTCCTGTGTCAACCTTGTCATGTGCCGCTTATCCGGAGAAATCCTCAATGAATCTCTCCTCCTCAGAATATCCACCAATCCCAAGAAACTGCTGCAGATCTCAAGACTAACTAAGCCCCAACTCATCACTACTTCAACTTCTCCAACGACTGACACTCCCGACAGCCGACACCACGTGTCCCAAAAATCTCACCTCGCAAGCCAAAACTCGCACTCATATCGAACTTAGCGCACACCGATGGTCTCTCAACAACCTGTGAAACAATCCTCAAGTGATACTCATGCTCCCACTGACCGGGAGTGTATCAAGATGTCATCCACGAACACGACAAAACTAATCTAGATAGGTCGAATATCCTACGATGAGATCCATGAATGCTGCTAGCGCATTCGTCAATCCAAAGGGCATCACCGTAAACTCAAAGTGCTCATAACACGCCCCAGCTGCCTTGTGGATATTCCGTCTCCCCTAACCCTCACCTGATGGTAACCAGTGCGAAGGTCTATCTGAGTAGACGGCTTCCTCTCAACTAGTCAAACAAATCATCAATCCTCTGGCGAATGGGTAACGATTTCGATCGTAACCCCGTTCAACCGTCCCAGAATCAATACACAAGGGTTCGGTCCTCTTTTCGCAAAACGTAACCTGAGCGCCCATGGTGAAGTGCTCTGGCCTAACGAACCCTTATCCAAGAGCTCCGCACTGACTCCGAGTTCCCGCAACCAAACCAAGGGCCATCCTGCGCGAGTCATAGAGACGTGGGCGAAGTACCGGTGGAACTCGATACCGGTCTACATCCCTCCGTGGAGGCAATCCCGTGAGCTCATCCGAAACATCCACATACTCGCAAACTACTCGAGGTAGATCTGCGTCCGGGTCTCACCTGGCCCCCAGTAGTAAGGCTCACAGCCAACCCGCTTAATCGTCCTCGACACTGACTCAGATAACGCCCTGGCAACATATCATGCCTGGCCCCCGAATACAACACGAGCAATGTTCCGCGTGTAGGCGGTAACCCTCCTACGCTCACAATCGATAATGACCCTGTAAGCTGTCATCCAATCCATCCCCAGGATTACATCAAACTCTGACATGTCCATGATCCTCAGGTCCACTGTGAGTAGAGTCCCCGAGATCTCCAACTAGCAACCGCGACATATCATACCTATTCTCGCCCTTATCCCTAGGGGAGAACTCACATACAAAGGCTCCTTTAAGGTCTCAACCTCTAAGCCCGACTTATCAGCACCGACGCAAAGAATGAATGAACGCTACACTGTAATCAAATAACACTCTCGCTTCATAAAGGAGATAGCAAAACGCATCTCATATACCGGGTCACGGATTCGTCGACTCAAATTACTGCAGGATTGCTGCTGGCAGACACGCCCCGGGACCCCCGGGATGTCCCCGCCGGGCCCCATCCTCCGCCTACCCATACTCCGCCTCTCTAGCCCGTCATGGAAATGGGGAGGTGCCCGTGGTAGCCCCGAACCGAGACTGCTCCTCTCGCCTCGTACCAGCCGTGGAGGAATATGTGATCAGATCCCTCTCATGTCCATCACGACTAGACCAGGCCGCCCCGAACCCCGGGATCCCCCCGTCTCCGGGGCAATCCTCCTCATATGTCCGGCCGCCGGGCAATGGTAAAGACACCATCTCGCCCCAAACCGACCCCAGAACTCCCCATCCCGTCCCTTCGGCCCCGGACGGGGCTCGCGGGCCCCAGGAACCCCGTGGAACTGTAAGCTCTCCGTCTTTCTCCCCGAACCGGAAGAAGACCGACTCTCCTTCCTCTGCGACACCCGCATCCCCGAAAGTGCCCGAGCATCCTCTATCTCTCTACGGTCGTGGTCGTCCCAACCACGAGTCCATATCCTATAGTGAAGCTCCCACGATTCCGCCCGAACGGACAACTTCACCATTCTCAAATCTCCAACCTTAGCCATGTCCGGCGGCCACATAATCATCAAAGAACCCGCTAGCTCTGCGGAACCTGTACCACATAATCCATCACCATCATCACCCTTGGCTTCAAATCTAGAACTCCCGAGCCTTCGCATGCCTCGCAAGATCCTGAAAGTACTTACCAACGCACGTACCTCGAAATCTCGCCTCTACGTCATAGCCTTTAAGTCTCTAGAGGTCCTCGCCTATCTTCCACCATACTGGGCCTCTACCCTGTACCGAACGCAGCCTCTAACCTCGATCCCCAAGCGGCCGCTACGAGGTAATCTCTACGCCTAACACCTTCTCTCGACCGTGATAAACCAACGGTCTCACACCACTCCGGGATCTCCTCCCTACGAATGCCTGAGGATGATGCCCCCAAACCTCCATTGGAGGTTACTTTCAGACTCTCGACTACCGAAATATACCAAACAGGCTATAGTCATTGGCCGCAATACCTACAAATCTACAAAGGTCACGATCGTTATCGTGGTCGGTCAAATGCCTATGGTGCTCGACCAAGCACTCGTGGACGCCCTCTACTTCCTCGTCCTCGACTAGCCATCTACACAATCCAAATTACGCTTTAACATAATGCAAGATTCTAAGGCATAAACACCGCCCCGAGACACTATTCATACTCATAATATACAGTTCATATTCTATGTCCCCGCATTTAAATGCAATGCGAGACAATTTATTCACATGTTAAATCATTTTTTATCCACAAAAATTTTATTTTTGAAAATTTCATTTTTTTTTTCAAAATTTTGTCTCATTTTATTTGATTTTATTTAATTAAAAATATTTTTTTCTTTCAGAAAATTTTCATGGATGAACAGTTGTTCATGAACCGGTCCAAACAAAGGACTTAAACAAGACTGAGTCAAAACTGGTCAAAACAGTCGGGCGCACCAAGTACACACCAAGCACCAACCATCACACCCAAAGGGGCCCCAGCTCAAGACGCTGGCCAGAGTCATGGCGCCGCTGTCAGAGTCGCAGCCTCGCCAGCCAGACGCGGCCTCGTCTACCGCAGATCGTACCTAGTGCCGCTGCCGCAACGGCCAGATGCACGGCCTAAGCTCATACCGGGGGCTCTTCCTATCACAATACACCTAGGTGTATCATGATACAAAGCCCAAATCTAAACCAACCCCTTTAGCCACACACAAGAACCGTGACGCGATACACCAAATTTCTTTGTTGTCATTACGATACAATTTATCAGATCGTGACACCTTTCCCTTCTAACCTACCGTCCTCGTCATTTACAATACAATTGTCGATGCGACATTCTCTCATGCAAATAAGAAAAGCCACCCCTTCCTCTTCAATACAATAAACTCAGACAGTAACAGCCCAGCCAGCCAGCCGCCATGTCACAATACAATGGTCAGACAGAATACAAACCCACAGCCATTCAAGCCCCTAAGACTTGCTGTTATGACACGATACACTCCCTTCTGTCACACAATCGGGCAAGACCTCCCTAAATCACCCCCGTAATTCAATTTTTTTTTTCTCAAGCCATTTTTTTTCTTATTTTTCCAAATTTATCGAAAACACTAAAATATATATATATACCTTATTTTTTTCATTTCCTGTAATATCAAAATAAATTTATAAAATTTATTTTATTCAATTTTCTTCACTTTACACGCATTTTCAAAACCTTAGAAAATGATTTTCTTATCCTTTTCATTTCTATCGCACTTTCTCCGTTACTTCCTACATGCTTAAATATCATACCATACAACTCAAACATTTTATGAGTTCAACTTTAAAATTTATTAAAATTTTATTTCATTATTCTATAAACCAAATAAATTTATAAAAATTTATTTAATTTATTTCCTTTTTCCAGTTTTACAAACTGTAAAACTCCCAAAAAATTTTCTAATACTCCTATGTGTTACACACTAAGCACACAAACCACACAATACATGATCACACATCATTCATGCTATGCATAATTTTTTTTCACACAATAATTCATCAAATCACACAAAACACACCAAACACATGCATGTCGTGTCCTAGTTTTGTCCCGTGATTTCCTAGGTAATCTCATACCTAAACCTACATCGAACCACACCAAGTGGTGATGGATACCCAAACCCGAGCTCCCAGTATTCAGATACCTAAGCTCCGATACTCAAGTCGCGGACGTCCCAAATCCCGGTCCGCTGACACCAACCTCGGCGGAATACTGAACGGCTGCAAACCGACATTATTCACAAAATCTAGCGCAGCCTCCTTGTACTGCAGCTCCACCTAAAACAAACCTCGTCCCAAAATGGGCCTATCATGACATATATATGAGTAAAATGTACCCACTGGGGCCCACAATCCAATACTCATCCAAATAACCTTAAACTATATATGCAGAGTTTCAAGAGGTAATAAAAATTATCCTCATCATATATCAAACTTATAGAGTTCTAACAAGAGCGTATTAACAAAACCAAAGCCACAACCCTATTTTCTTCTAAAACCCGCCCCTGGGGATGAGCTGCCTCCCTCGAACGCCCCACCGAAAAATAATATCCGACAGGTGAGCTATCGCCTAGTAGTGAATCACCCAAACGGGCTACTCCACCTAAGTGCATATGCAATGCTCCATCGAAAAACATACATTCAAGTAATGTGGATCCTACTAATGGTCTACATGATCAACTCATACCCCGGAGTCCACGACTTCACACTTTGCCTAAGCCACGTATGAGAAATATTATTTTCAAACAAAGATGTTTGTTTTTAATTGTGGACAACCCTCCGATCTAAGTAGTGACCGACTCCGATGATCTTTTTAGTGGACAATCCTCTGATGTATATATCAATTGGCTGACTCCGACGATTGATATTTTATATGGACTACCCTCCGATATTATAATTATTATTAATAACCCAATCGGGAACCACTCATTAAAAACCGCCTCATGCACTCACTCCCTATCGCTCTGTGGTGCCCTGTATATGGAATACATGATGCCAATTCCAATACAATTTATCTAACACATGCAAATATATCATCATGCATATTTACATAATTTAAATCACACAAACATGTTATAAATTTCACACCATTACACTCAAAATTAGGTCACGTGGCTAATTAACAACCACGAGCAATTCGATTTGAATTACTCAACCAAACACATTTTCAAACAAAAATTTATTTTCATGTCACTATTCACATGAACAAAGGAAACCCCGTCACTGTCACATCCAAATATTTCAATAGCGGGGTTTCACCTGTGAACCGGGAACAAAGTAGTCATTTCCTAGCCAGACACATCACAATACCATTTATTACTAATAATTTACACAATTAACAACCCAAAAGCCCGTAAACTGGAGCACTGGGACGTCCAATGGGTCTCATAAATCCCAACACTTCGGTTCCAAGATTTGGAACCGATCAAACGGCCGTTCAAGGCCTCAAACCAACCGAAACATTATATAGCACTTAAACAAAGTGTAAAAACCGAGTAGGATGAAACCCCTACCTCACGGAGTTTGTCGAAACTCCCAAAACCGGTACCTACGCGTTGGCCTCGATGTGTAGAACGACTTTCCTTCTTGTCCCGACGAATTCGACTATCGGATTGCCTGTGAACCTAGAGAGAAGGGCTCTCTCTTTAGAAAATCAACCACTCCACGCCTCTCCATTTCGTTGCCGCACGCTGTCTCCTCCTAATCTGTGAGATGACCACTATTCCTCTTTTTTTGTCTTTTTCGTCATTTAAATTTTCTAAAATGACATCTATGTCCCCAAGCTTTGGATTTTCGACATTTGACACTACCACAGCCGTCCATTTCCATCATTTCTCTACTCATGCAACATAAGTAATATGAGTACATGTTATATGTGACTTTCGTCACGTCTAATATCGTATTACGGTACCCGATACTTGGTGCCTCGAAAAACGTGCAAATTCCGACTATCTTGGAATTCGACGAAATTCGACGAAATTCTATGTGCTATCTAGATTTCGTGAGATGATTCCAACGGTGAAATCCGTTTCGTCATCCGAGATCTAGAGAATAAATTTTGAATTTTTGACCGAAATTACGTATTTACTTTTTCTAGAATTGAAATTTCTGTCTTGCATAATACCACTCAATCAGAAGTGATATAGGCCATTCGAAGATCGAGCCTTTCAAAGCCTACCTTATTAATATATAAGCATACAATCTTAGTTCCTTATTCGAGCTAATAGCCTACCTTATCATCAACTGAAGAAATTAGTGCCTAGGATTCTCCCTTTGAACATAATCCTATAATAAAAACTCTTATTCGCCTGTGATTACATGACAAAACATCAACATGGAAGAGGACAAGCTCAGGGAATATTATTTCAAAGTACAGCAAGGATAAGAAGGGTCAGAGACAGAAAATCAACTGAGATGAGAAAAGATGAAAGAAACGGCGAAAAGAAGCCGTGAAAAGAAAAGGTTAAGGTGGAATAAGCTCAGGTCAGAGCCTTCCTCCCAAACAATTAAGTCCTTAGGGTGTTCCACATCTAGCAATCGTAATGCCAATTGGTATTTGAAGTTATCAATCTAAAGTTCAAGCAGCAGATATAAAGCATAAAAAGACAAAACATCGTGACTATTCTATAAACCTCGATAGAAGATGAAAAGTAAAAGCTTCTAAGATGGGCGTAAGAGAATTTATAGTATGAACGTGGGTCAAGAAAAATACCACCATAGAAAGTATGCAAAGATGCAATCGTCAAATGGAGGTTAGAGAGTTGACATGAATGGAAAAAGTCAAGAATGCATATGAAGGTAGGTATGTAAAAGTGTAAATGAAATCTAGGTAAAATTGAGCTTAAATTGTCTTATTACCTACCCAATTACCTCAGCATCACATTATAAGCCTAAAAGACCTAATTGATTTTGAAGGTGGTATATGCTTAGATTAGTGGAGATTAATATGACAAACAAGCATATGAGACTTTAAAGAATAAAGGAGAAGCATGCTATCTGAGTAATATCTCAAAAGATTAACTAATCTGCCAAGGAAGAAGAGAGAAGACCATCACACACTCACAAGGTTACACACACAAAATTTCTCATGTATGATGACAATTTGGGCTTGCCCTTGAAATTTGGGCTTTTACATTCAATGATGATCATTGGAATGATATTAACTTTGTTAGAATTCAAGAAGTTTCATTTCATCAGTTTTGATGGTTACAAAACAAATATGATGAGAATCTAATTGGATCTCAAGTTTTGCTCATCAAATCTAAATTTCCAAATCATATTGTAAAAGAGCAGTTAGGATAAAGACATCAAAATCACGCATAAACAAGGATCCACTAAGCTTAATGACATTTTTTAGGATAAAATGCTGCAAAGTTTAGGTGCACCAACTAGATCAATGCATGAAAATAACTTTAAAGACATCGATTGATTCAAAATTTTATTTAATAAAAAATTAATTTAAAATAATCTTCAAAAACTGGATGATGATGAGGAGGAAAATCAATATTTTATTTTAAACAAGGTTTCCCCAAGTGTATTTAGTTTCAAAAATTGAAAATTCTCAGAATTGTTAAGTGTATGATAGTACTATCTATCACCCAATCAACTAAGTCAATGCATTTCCAAGGGAAATCCTTAGCCGACTAGTCTGAAAGAGGCTAAAGAACCTTAATGAGTTAAAGACTTGCTAAGCTCAACCTAAATTGGTTGACAGATGGCTTTTGTATAAATGTTGGCAATATCAAATAATTGATTACAACTAAGGTTTTACCTCAATTAGTCAAGCATCAATCAATTAGCTCTTCAATGGTCAAAGTTTCTAATCTGCAATTATAAATATAGCAAATTTCTTAGTCAACCCGTCACTTGATTGGTTGACTTAAAAATATTACTAACGATTAATTCTACAGTAAAAACTCCTATCTAAAGTTCTCTTTTAATCAATTATTCACGTATATACCAACTTTAAGCAATCATCATAATAATCCATTAAATAACTTTAAAAATATGACTACCAATTAATTTTACCTCAAATGCCCTTAAAAGTTCTCTATAATCGTTTATTTATTAACTTTTACATATTACATTCTATTATATTCTTACAAGGATTCGATCATGCATTCTCTCATATATTTATCCCACTTTTTACTATTTAAACCAAGCTTTAGGGGCTTTCACTTTGTTTAATAACTTAAAAAGTGTTTATTGTAAACTTAATTTCTTTTCATTGCATACTTTTACTATGGTTTTTACATTGCATCAAGCCTCAAATTGCAAAACTAGGAAGTTAAATTTTTTTTGCTAGTACTCTTAACTTGTGAGATTTTTTTTTTAAGCATTAAGAATAATTATGAAGGCATATTAAAGTCATAAATCCAAGTGCAAAAATTGAAAAATTTTGATTAGTATTAGTTGGGGGAACCTCAAGCCTGCTGCATTAATAGGAAGAGGAAATGGATGTGGGTAATTGCTGAGACCGGTAGACACGCATCACTTGCATCTTTTTATCCTTTATCTCTATGCATGCAAGTAGACATGAGATAATGTGAGGTTAAAAGGAAGTCTTTCATCCTCGTTTATCCTTGTAAAGTTATGGTCTCCATCCTCACTCTATTCCCCATCTTAACCTATGTGAATCAAGGACGAGAAATCCCTTCTTAATGGGACAAATGCTCGATTAGGAGACAAGTCCATATTTATTTTTAAAATATTCTGAATGTATAAACTTAAATAATACAGGGTCTCTACCTGCGGTTTTAGTTTCAGCTTTATGAAATTTTCCTCATGCTGGACCTTAACCCTAAACAGCACTCGCTTCTCCTCCTCATGGGCACTTCACCTTGTGGCTTCTTCTACCTATCTCCTTTTACTTTGCAATTACTTTAATTACTCTCTTCTGTCTTACAAATTGCTATAATTTGACATGTATACCATGAAATTATTTACCTTATCTTAACAATTCTAAGACTTTCAAAATGCATATCTTTTGCACTAGTACAAATTCCTTTAAGGTCACTAAAAAATTTACCCAGTCGTTAATTTTAGGGCCTTATGAGATTAGTAGAGATATACATAAACTAACCCGAACACCCACAGTTATAAAATGAATATTATGAATATTGAATCATGTATTTATACATGAAGATTTGTATTATTTTCCTACAAGTTAGCAATTATCTACTACATTCTAGGTTGTCCAGCTATAAGTCAAGGATTACAATAGGAAGACTAATATACACAGATAATCTATTCTTATAATGGAAGATTTAGGAATATTGACTTTCCAACACTCTCCCTCAAGTTGGAGAGTGGATATTTGATGAGTCCTAAACTCATATATTTTTAATCTATTTTTCTGGCATATTTCTAGAAGTTTATGATTCGTTTTTATGCTGAATTATGGGATATTCACCAACTTTTTGTTTTGCAAGTTTTAAATGAAAAAGAGATAATTCCAACAAGAAAATGAGAAAATTGGCCAAGGCACAATTCTCTGTCGCAACATAGTTTTAAAATGTCACAACAAAATCCCAATAGAACCAGCAGGAGTTATGTCGCAACAAGGATCAAGCCGAATTCAAGCTAGAAATGAAGACTGTCGTGACATAATTTTAGATAGACTGACTGATTTCTATCACAACAATGGATTTTTATGTCACGACAAAGCTGGAGAAGTTAAAAAAGAAGAATGTCACCACATTCCTCACTCTGTCGCGACACTGATCAAGCACATGGCAATGAAACTCATGTCTTGACATCTCACAACTGTGTTGCAACATAAAGATTTGAAGATCGTAGAAAAGCTCTGTCGCGACAAAAGACAACTATGTCGCAACACAAAATCCACAATCAGCTTTGAAGGGTAAGAAGATTCTATCGCAACAGAGAAGTTTTATGTTGCGACAAAAAATAGTATAACAATGAGATAGGTCAAGACAATGTGCCTGTGATAGAGTTTTCTATGTTGCGACAAACATTTCAGCTTATGACAAGACCAAGGCAGATTATTTGTCACAACAAAAGAAAACTATGTCGCGACACAACATTCAGAGTCAGCAATGAAGAATAAGAAGACTTTGTCGCAACATAGAATTTTTAAGTCACCACAGAATTTTTAAGTCACGACAAACACAACATGAGGTTGAAGTAAACTCAATCGCAACAAAGACGGTTACTGTCTCGACAGAAGTTGAGAAGAATCATAAGAAACTTATGTTGCAACACAATAAAGAAAACAAGGCAGAAATCTCTATCGCGACAATAAAAATTGCTGAGTGAGAGATTTCTCTCGTGACAGAGAAGTTTTCTGTCGCAACATAAAATGGAAGAGACATGAGACCAACCAAGACAAGTATGTTGCGACAAAGACTTTAATGTTGTGACAAATAGTTCAGCCAGTGGCCAGGATCAAAGACAATTTTGTCGCGACAACAGACCCAAGCAATTGTGAGAAACTCTGTTGCGACAAAGGTTGAAAAGAACCATAAGAAGAGTGTCGCAACACTCTTTACTATGTCGCGACACAAAGCAGCACAGCAGAAGGAAACTCAGTCGCTACAAAGAATTTTTCTATCGCGACCTACTATTCAAGTATTCAAGTTGCAAGGTATCCAAGAATTGTCACGACACAAGAAACTCTGATTGCTACATAAACCAGACAACCTCAGAAAAACTATGTCACGACATTGCCAAACTATGACATTGCCAAATTATGTTGTGACATAATTCAAGAAGAAAGCATAACAAAATGTCGCGACAAAACTGCATGCCACGATAAGATGTTGGGCGACAAAGATGAAAACTATGCCGTGACAGAATTTTCTATGTTGCGTCAAAGCTACTAATTAGGCCATAATTTTTGGGGATCCATAATTTGTTCCAAGAAGTGTACCATTAATCAAATCTATAAATGACGCATTCAGTGGCATTGTGCACAAATTCTTTCAATAAACCAGAACTTCTAGGTAGGCCGGGAGACTCTTGTGATATTATTTTTCTTTTTCTTTTGTTTAGTTTTTAGTGTAGCATTTTTAGCTAGTTCTTTGGATCGAACAATAATCCGGGCCTCGAAGTTTCCCCGGTCGAGGTGGCCAGAAATTATGTTTTTCACACTGGTCTGCTAAAATGAATTTGGAAATTTTGGCTGGAGTTCATTTATTTGGCTTGTTAGCCTCACAACTCACTTCACGCTTATTATCGCTATTTGTGATCCAAGCTTTGAAAACCGAGCTCCATCCGAATGGATGAGACGCCTAACCCAAAGACCCGGTGTTGGGCGAGGGTGTGTTCCTATTTTTATTTTTATTTTTTTCCTGTTTATTATAAACTTGTTCATTCATATGCTTTTAAACATTTAACTTGAAATATATTATGTAGCAGTGGATTACAAAATATATTTAAACTCCATAAATGGGAGTGTTCAACATATAAAACTTTACATTGTTTACAAAAACAAAGACATATACAAGTTAGACTAAAAGGTCATCTACGAAAGCACCCAAGGCGCCGACTCCGATTGCCGAGGCAGATTGTCCCAGTTGCTTCAACCAAAGATTTCTTTTAACCTGCTCAAAACTATTCGACATTTATCTGTCCACTCAAACTTTACTCATTTCCTGAGTAATTTGGTGAGTAGAGAAGCTATGACAGAGAATCCTTTCACAAATCTTCTATAATATCCTGCTAGGCCCAAGAAACTTCTCTCCTCAGTTACATTTCGAGGTGGTTTCATATTTACAACGGCCTCAACTTAATAAGGTCCACTCTTATACCCTCAGCTGACACAATATAACCTAGGAAGGAAACTTGTAGCCAAAGTCATTGTTGGTAGCTATGTACATAACTTTCTCTCTAACGCCTCCATGACTATTCCCTCATATATTCATGTTCCTATGCATCCTTAGAATACACCGTGATGTCATCGACAAAGACCACAACAAACTGATCCATTATAGGCTCCATCATCTCTCATCTTCATTAAATCCATGAATGTTGTTGGTGCATTATTCAACCCAAATGGCATTACCAAAAACTCATAATAGCCATATCAAGTTCTAAATGCAGTCTTCGACACATCGACATCTTTCACTCTTAGCTGATAATACCCTGATCGCAAGTCTATCTTCGAAAAGGCACCCTCTCCCTTTAACTGATAAAAATTCTACTCACAATGGGTACCTATTTTCACTGTCACCATTGATTCTGGCGATAATCAATGTACATCCCGTAGAGTGCCATCTTTCTTTCATGAATAAATAGGTGCAACCTGCATGCAACACTGGCCTGACAAATCCTTTATCCATAAGCTCAGAATTGACTTTAACTCTTTCAACTTCGCTGAGCCATCCCGTATGGTGCTCTGCATGTGGTGTCACGCTCTTCCATCTAACTTGTGACGCCCCAACACGGTGCCTGACACCAACAACTTCTCACTCACTCTTTCCCATCAAACTCATGGACACCCCAACACCCGGTGCCTCTAATACCACTAACTTGTCACTATCTTTTGCGTTTTATCATACCATTAACTTGTTCATTCATCTACTGTTATACATTTAACTTGAAATATATTCTATAGCAGCGGATTACAAAATATATTCAAAACCCCATAATGGGAGTGTTCAACATATACAAATTTTTTCATTGCTTACAAAAGCAAAACATATACAAATGTAATTCAAAGGTCTTCGCAGGACACCTAGTAGTGTTGGTCTGGCTACAGCGATTGTCTCAAGCCAGTTCCCGCTTCTCTATACCTACACCTGATGAAACACCCGCAAGGTTTATAGCTTTCATGGGAAATAATACATGTGGACAACCTTAATATACACACACTTTAGATTAATCAGATATAACTTTAACATTCATTCACATATACACATGTTTATTCATGTTTTGAACATATCATTATAGATATCATATGAAGCATATGAGAGTTACTGTCAAATATCTACACACTCTGTTTACATTTGTTCTTAGATTTATTTTATGACTATCGATGCAAATGACTATCATATCATGTCTCATATATTCTCGCTATTTGTCTATGCTTATGTTTATAAATATCTCAGATGCACAACGCGACTGGCGGCAAATACCATCGGATAGCGAATTGTAGACTGAGCTGCGTCGTTATCATCAGACGAGATGTTGACCATCTAAAGGGTCCGGAGCCGCCATTGTCATCAGACGAGACAATGACCATCTATAAGCGGCCCCATGCGCTGCTATCATCAGACAAACAATGACCATCTATAAGGTCCGAAGGCGCCGTATCGACCCAACTGGCCAACTGGACAAGAATGGCCGTAGCCTTTTCTCCCTAATAGCATGCCTATCTATCTCTCTACTAGGTTCTAAGCAGACAATCTGTTTCTTTTATTTTATTTACAATATATATTCCATATCCCCGAATAATCACGTATCCCAGAATCATATGCGATATTTTCTTATCATTTCTGCATGCATCTTTATTCTTGAATTATTTAGACATTTATACGTTTTTCTATATGCCTTCATTACACATTTATCTTTAAATTCCTTAACCAAGGAGTAACATTACATTTAAACACATTAGCAAATGAGGGCAAGAAAGAATGTTTGCCATTCACTTAGCCGAGGCGGCGAGGTATAGAACATTTTTCATATAAATTTTATACTTGTACGAACCCTTTCATTCACTTATTATGATCATCCTCATTGTGCCTGCTGCTTCTTCGTCAGTGAAGAGTTTGTCAGGTGGAGCATTTCAGCCTAGGCGGACTAAAAATTCAAAATCTAGGTTCAGCTCGTTTCTAGGTGAGTGTGCCCCCGCCTCAGCCTAGTGGGTGTCTAAGTCGAGTAGTAAATGGCGAGTCTAGCCATTTTCACATAAATTCTTTTAACCAAAACAAACCATTTCCAAAAAAACTTCAAAACTAACTTAAACCAACCAAAATACACATGTATTGAAGAGTTAGGGTCTTCCTAACCCAACTTAAACAAGTATTTCCTAACATATAGGTTCCAAACATCACAAAGGAGATGTTCCAACAAGATTTCCATACTAGTATTCCATACCTTGGCTTTTCTTTTGAATCTCTCTTCTTCTTCCTTTTTCTCTTCTTTCTCTTTCTCCTTTCCCTTCTCTTCATTGAATTTGCCTCATCCAAAGCCAAAAATGAGTTTCTTAAAGCCATGCTCGCTTTTATCCAAAATTTGGCTTACTTTTTACTTTTTCTATTCGTCCTTTTCTTTCCTTTATTTGCAATTCAATTCTCACTATCTCTATATTGGCATAATTTTATCATATGACCTTTTAGTCCTGACCAGTAAATTACTAATTTACCCTTAACTCTTATATTAATTTCGGATTTTTGCTTATTTTATTTTTAGCATTATTTTATTCCAAAAAAATATACATTTATTTTTATTATACCCAAAGTTATAAAACTGTCAAGGTATAATTTTGGGTGTTACATAGGGGTTGTTCCTAGTACAATCTCTATGGATAAGTCCACCTCCCTCTCAAGGGGAATACCTGATAACTCTTCAGGGAATACATATGGAAATTCCCTTACTATTGGAATCTTTTCCACATCAACTTGAACTCTCTTAGAGTAAAGTATCAAGGCCAAGAATGTCTCACAACCTTTCCTCATAAGTCTCCTAGCTTGCATAGCAGAGATCACAATGGACATTGCGCCTGATCTAATGCCCTGTATTATCAACTCAGACTGGTTAGAGCATCTTAACATTACTGTCTTTTGACCACAATCAACGATGGCTCGATGTTTAGACAACCAATCATTCCCGTAATCCGCTAAACTCGAATGGTAAGGTTATCAACCACGAAACTCTCTTGCTTGGATAACAATGGGGCAATTTCTGTATACGCTATTCACGCTAACACTGTGCCCCAATGGACTGGTCACATGCATGTCATATGCTAACTGTTCATTGCTGGTATCTTATCAAATACATGTTCAATGCATACATACGAGTGGATGGATCCAGGATCAATCAATGCATGCATCTCAATATCATAAAGAGAATATATACCAGCTATAACCTCAAGAGAATCCTGATCCTCACGAGCCTAAATAGCATATGCTCGTGTTGGTGCTATAGGTATAGGACGATCCACTGTCTCAGAGATTATGCTTCCTCGTCCTCTATGTTGAATCGGGCCACCTCGATCTCTTTCCGAAGGTAGTGTAACTGATTTTCCTCTGCCACTTTCTTGTAGACTTCTATTATCCCCTGACTCTCTGGGACACTGTGTTATCAAATGATCAGTGCTTCCACACCGAAAACACCCTCGTGTCAATAACCTGCAAACACCTAAATGTCTCTATGGCTCGAGGCACTTTAGATTTCTCCTGTCTAACCAAAGCACCTCTCTACCAGTAACTAGGTGCTGTATCGACCCTTCTCTTTGTCTTCTGCTATATCTCATAGCTGAATTGTATTCTGATTGAGTTGGAGACTCCCTAGCTCTTTTCCCTGAGGAGGACGAAACTCCTCTAGAAAACTTCTTCTTCTGAGATCTTTCTTTGCTACTTGTTTCAAGTCTCTCTACTTTCATTGCAGCTTGGACCAACTGATAGAAATTCACCTGTTGGAGAGAAGTCATAAGTGCCAAATATCTCTTGATGGAATCATGTAGTCCATCCTTAAATTGCCTACACCGAAATGCCTTGGTGAGGACCATTTCCGGTGCATACTTGCTGAGATGATTGAATTCTTTCTCATATTCAGCCACCGATAAGTTCCTTTGCTTCAAAATCAAGAACTGTTTCCACTTGGACTCCCTATACATCTCGCAGAATGTACTTTGGCTCCTAAACCCTGTTAACTCCCCAAGTCATGGATTTGGAACTCGACTTTCTCAACACTAGCTTCCACTAATCATACGCTCACTTAGCGAGATCGCACATGATACTTCGACGGAGGGCATCTAACTTCCTTCAATATACTTTGTAACTTTTCTAACTGCACTCGCTTTATTCCGACTTTCCATGTTTGTCCCATGGAATTCCTCAGCCCCATGTCTTCTTACCATGTCTATCGAGGCTGAGTCATTAATCTTTCCGACATTCGAGTCACTGCCTCGAGATATCCTCAAGAAAGCTTCATTTGGCTTAGCAGGGGCGTGACTCTCGCTTCTGACAGATTTAGAAGGGTCCGAAGCGGGTAATCCCTGATATCTAGGGTTAACACTCTCAGCTGCTTCTTCAGCGGGATTTGGAGGACGATCCATCTATACAAAACATAAGGACATCCACATCAGGCCAACAAATTACTAAACACATGCTTTTTCAATCTTATACTCTATCTAGAATCACCTAAACCTAGGCTTTTCCATAAACGCCTAAACCTGCTCTGATACCACTAACTTGAGACGCCCCCAACCCGGCACCCAAAGGTCGCAAGTAAGGTCATATTTTTATTTATTTATTTTTCCGTTTACTATAAACCTGTCTAATTCATATACTGTTAAACATTTAACTTGAAATATATTCTGTAGCAATGGATTACAAAATATATTCAAACTCCATAAATGGGAGTGTTCAACATATACAAACTTTACATTGTTTACAAAAACAAAGACATATACAAGATAGACCAAAAAGGTCCTTAGTGGGCACCTAGTGCTGTGTTGACCTTAATTGCTGATGCGGATTGTGCTGGCTTCTATTTCCTTCTTCTGTACCTAAACGGATTAAACACCCGTGCTAAACTTATAGCTTAGTGGGAATAATACCCATGGACAACCCCTAATAAGGATCATCACACTTTAGACATATGCATATACACTTAACATATCATATACTTATACACATGCTTACACATATTTCATACATATCATTTACACATACTTATACATATCTGATACTCACTATCATATCATGTTTCATTTCTTTTCATCGTTCATATACATTTTATGTCATTTTACACTTTGCTTCTTGTTCTTGTCACATTGTACTTGTCATCACATAGTAGTGTTATGCTTCTCATATCATGTCATTTATCACATTCAAATCATTTGCATATTCTTGTCATTTGTTTTTATGTTTCATGCTTACATATACCTTAGAAGTGGATACGGGAAACTATAAGGACCCGAAGGTGCTGTTATCATTGTACGAGACAATAAACTATAAGGGCCCGAAGGCGCTGTTATCATTGTATGAGACAATGACCTCTATAAGGACCAAGGTACATAATGATCTCTAATCTGGGATGCCGTGTACTTTATCCCTATCAGCACGCCACTCATCCTCTACCATGTTCAAAGCAACAATCCCTTTTATTTCCTCATTTCGCATATCTCATGACCCCGAATAACTATTTTCATCCGAGCAATCATGCGAGTATTTACTTATCATTTACTCTTATATTTTCATTTTCATGTATTTCCATATACTATCAAATATTTCTTACAAACATAGCTCCCTTTTAGACAAATTTTCTGAGTCCAATGGGGTCCAAATTTGAAGACACCAAATTCAAGGAGATTTGTTATCCTATAATTCTAGTTTACCCAGAATTTTGAATCACTCAATTTGGATGAGTGGTGGCTAAGTTATGGCCTAAACAACCAGGACTCCCCTTTGACGAATTTCTGGGTGCAATGGGGTCCAAAGGCTTCTCCTTCTTCTTCCTTTTCTTCTCCTCTTTCTCTCTCAAACGTGACCTAGCTCAAATTGGACAATTGCCCAAATTGCAAGACCAAATGTGGTCTTATCCACTTACATGGCTAAGGCCATGTTTGGCAAATGGCTTTTGTGATTTATTACCCATTTTTGCATTTAAGTCCTCCTATTCCCTTTCATTTACACATTCTTTTCTCACATATTTTAATTGGGCATATAATCTTATGATCTTATGATCTTATAACATTTGGTTCCTTAGTTGGCAAATTACTAATTTACCCTTGACCCTTAGATAAATTATGGGTTTTGATTATTTTATTTTTAGTATTATTATTCCCAAAAACTTTAACTTTTAACATATATTACACCCTCAACATGTTATAAAACTGTCAAGGTATGATTTGGGGTGTTACAATGGATCGATGCTGATTATCATTTTCTGCTCAACTTAAAAGAAGGTCACAGTTCGAATGTTTGGATTTATTTAATTAGTATTGTTCTTGAAGCTACTTGTTCAGAATATTAGTAGTTGTACCTGCAAATGATCAGATCTGGTTTCCGATTTCCGTGAAGCCCTCCGAGTGACATGTAGACGGAGATTCCTGAGTGTAAGCAATTACTGGGGTATGTTAAACTTAATATTATGGAACCACAAACTCGAAAGATCGCTAGATAGATCAATAACTCACCTTAGCGGTGTGAGGATAGTTGGATGATGTATCAATTTAATTGGTCAGAGGTTTCTCCTCAATCTGATAAGAGGATCTTGATCCCGTGTTAGCATAGATCTAATCAAGGAAGTAGAGAATGTTATCAAAGTAGATGGATGAGTTACCAATTAGATTGGAGAAGGCTTATAATATCCTATCTATAGGGGCAAGAAGGCCCACCCTAAGAAATGGGTATATAATCGAAAAAGAAAAACACTACATCCTTGTATTATGCCTCATCTGGCAACAAGTAACCACACCTCCATATCCAATAAGATGATCCCACAGAAGTATAAACATATCATGATAGTTCAACATACTGTCCTTATCAGAGTATTCAGATTTCCAACCAACATTAAACTATTAAGAAAATGATCCTAAATTAATTCAGATATCAAGATCTATTTCATTGTTACTTTACTCAGCGTTGAATCCTTCTAATCCATTTATTTACAATTCTTTACATGCGCTATAGAGTTTTATCTAGCTTTTATTTTTGCTTAAGTGAAGAACCAAACCATTTTTAACTTTGGAGTTCAAATAGCAAAGATCTTGAGTAGATGGGGTACTTGATCTTTAGATTTATCATCAATCCTCGTGGGAATGATATTTAGATTAAATCCATTTTATTACTTGTACGACCTGTGCACTTGCAGTGATTTAGACCAAAATCAATTTTAATGGATTCTTCTTTCAAAAAGGGCTAAACACATATTTTTATCAAAATTTAGTCAAACAAGTTTTATGGCATTCCATTTGGGGATGTAAAAGTTTTCGATGGAATCTAATTACTTCAATATTTATCATGTTTAAAAATCAATCAATCAAGTTTCAAGGCCATCGTTTGTGATCGGTAAAAAGCATTAATTTAAATATCAATATTCCAACCAGTTATAAAATTGCTAATCGGGCATTTTTCTATTTTATCATAAATTTCATAAAATCACAAAATTAGTTTTTAACAAAGAAGAGGTCGAGCCAACATCGAAATTTATGAGCTTAATCGACAGCAATAAGCCCAGATGAACGCGGATCTCGATGTGTTTCTATTTCAAGAAGATTTACATGCATAGAATACCAAAAGCAGAGCTGCTGCCTTTGGATACAGAACTAGAAAGAACACTGAAAAATCTAAGAAAGGTTAAAGGTGTTGAATCAACAACTATGGCAAATCAGAGAGAAAGAATGCAACCTATTCGAGAAGAAGCAGAAACTGAGAGACCTCAGAGGCAAATGACTATGGAGGACTTTTGGAGGCCAGTGATTCAAGATGAATAGTTGTCATCGTGGAGACAATTTCGCTATTGGTAGAAGTTTCAAAATTTTGAACTCAAGCCACTTTGATCACAATTTAAGGCAACAACACCAATTTACTAGGCATCCGGGCGAAGACCCCAACGAGCATACGGGAAGATTCACAGGGGATGGCTAATACGTTGTTGAACGGTCGATCATGATCAAGCGCAACTATTTCCATTTTCACCAGATGTGGTAGTAACTTGATCGAGTCACCGCCATCGATCAATGAACACTTCAAAGAGTCAGCGGAGGCTTACACGAGCGCATTGCACCCCCAACCACGGCAAGACTCTGTCGGGCGCAGGATGTCACTTTTTATTTTTATTTTGCTTACTATAAACTTCGCAAACTTTCTCTCAAGCTTGTTCATTCATATAATGTTAAACATTTAACTTGTACTATATTTTATAGCAGCAAATTACAAAATATATTCAAGATCCACAAATGGGAGTATTCGACTTATACAAAAACTTTACATTTGTTTACAAACAATAAAAAGAATATTACATATACAAAATATACCAAAAAGTCTTCTGGTGGGCATATAACTATGTGTTGACCTTGGAGACTGATGAGGGTTGCTCGCCTTTCTTGCCTCCTCAAGGCTTCCATACCTACACTGGCGAAAACCCGTGCTGCTTTTACGCTTAGTGGGAATAAACTCGTGGATCCACCACTAACACGATCATCACACTTATACACATGCATATACATCTAACATATCTTATCATTTAAACATGCTTATACATATCTCATATTTACTTATCGTATCATGTTACATTTCTTATCAACGTTCATATACATATCATATGTCATATTCAAGTCATTTATTTTATATTTCAGTCCACAGATAACCTAGAAGTGCATAAAGTGAAACTATATACTGCTGCCGTATCACCTGTATCGAAACAGTGGTTTATAAGGCCCGGCGCGTTGTTATCATCAGGCGCAGATAATGACCATCTATAAGGGTCCAAAGGCGGTGTAATGACCCAAATGGGGCCAATTGATCAGTATGCTGCAAACTTGTTTTTCCCTAATAGGCATGCCCATCTATCCCTCTACCAGGTTCTAAGAAGACAATCCATGTGTATTTTATGTTCAATACATATCTCATATTCTCGAATAATTATTGTCATCCGAGAATCATATGCGACATTACATCATTTATTCGTATCTTTGCATTTTTCATATTTCATTATATGCATGAATGACTATGGTTACCATGTATGCTTATGAGCTATTTACTATCATTCCAATTTCATCAAGATATATATGTATAGATTTTAGACTCAAAGGGCTTTCCATAGAGTCCAAGAACATCCGAAACGGAGTTCGGATGAAGAAATTATGATCGTCCGAAGTTGAAGACTTCCTATGAACAAAGGATCACGAGCATAACCAAAGCAGAGCTTCACTATTTTTCTCATGATTTTAGACCCAATATGAGTTCTAATTTCATCAAACTATATATTATCGGATTCTAGACTCAAATGACTTTCCATAGAGTTTCAATAAACATCCGAAACGGAAGTTCTGGATTTAAGAAATTATGACCGTCCGAAGTTGAAGACTTCCTATGAACAGTGACTACGAGCATAACCAGCAGGGCCTACTATTTTTCATGAATTCTGGACCTAATATGAGTTCCAATTTCATCAAACTATATATGGATGGATTCTAGACTCAAAGGGCTTTCAATAGAGTCTAAGAACATCCGAAACGGAGTTCGGACGAAGAAATTATGACCGTCCGAAGTTAAAGGCTTCTTATGAATAGTGACTAAAAGCATAACCAACAGGGCCTACTATTCTTCATGATTTCGGGACCTATTATGAGTTCCAATTTCATCAAGCTATATATGGATGGATTCTAGACTCAAAGGGCTTTCCATAGAGTCCAAGAACATCTGAAACGGAGTTCGGACGAAGAATTTATGACCAAGACAAAAACATGGGTTTTGGATAAATTTTGAGAGCATCTCCCCTAAAACCCCAATATTTTCTTAATATAAATATTCCTCAATTGAGGATTACAATCAACCAACCCAAGTCCAGAACACAACAAAACAATTCCCAAAACACATATAGGGGAAGACTCATAGTTTGCTAACCTCATCCAACATAATAATGGGTTAGGAGAGTTTCCTAAGTCTCAAAATTTTGGGGAATCCATACTTAGTTTCCATACAACCCCAAATCAACCACAAAACCAAACCAAAACAACTCCAAATCTACTCTAAAACTGCCAAACACCACCAATATACTCAAGTAGGCTCTTTAGACCCAAATTCATCAAAAATGGGTTTATGGCTTGATTTTTCCACAAGTTCCATACAAAACCATAGCATCCATACTAGTGTACAAAATCCATACCTTTCGCTTTCTTCCTCTTCTTCCTCTTCTTCTTCTCTTCTTATCCTACTCGTATGAGCTCTCTTCCTTAGACCAAAAATGGGATATTTTTGATCTTATTCCCTTTTTATACTTAATTTTCCTTTGCACTTAGATCCTCAAAGTCCCCTTTATTTGCAAATAAAGTTATGCATATTTCACTTTAGCCTATAACCTTCTTATCTTATGACTTTTGTGTCCCGTCTTAACAAATTACAAATTTACCCTTGTATCTTGTACAAATTCCGAGTTTCGAATTTTCTCACTTAGCAAAATAATAATTGCGAAAAATTTTAAATGCACTTATAATATACCCTAATTATGTTTAAAAACGACTATGGTATATTTCGGGGTGTTACAAGATGCTTCCCTCCTACCCTCACCTCTGAAAGGAGTAGGAAAAATATAGTTTTCAAGCAAAGAGATGATGAAAGTCTCTACAATGCATGGGAAAGATACAAAAGATTGTTGAAAAGATGCCCCATGCATGGAATAGATCTAACCACTTAGATGGATAATTTTTTATCATGCTATGAATTATACCTCAAAAGGTATAATTGATGCAGCCTGTTGTGGAGCTTTTAAGAGAAAAAGTACTAAGGAGGCAAAGCAGATGATATAAGATCTTGCCAAATGCAATTATAAAGCTCCATCTAAAACTTCAGGGACCAGCAGTAGACTGAAAGGGAGTGGTATGCTAAAGTTGAACTGAATGACTGTCATAGAGGCAAAATTAGCTGCATTGATGAGCAAAATGGAGAATCATGAGAGAAGAATGCACTCAACAAATGAAGTGGGAACAGTTGATGAAATTGAGAAGAGGAATAGTGCTAAAGAGGGACTAGCCCATGAGGGTCCCTATCAAGTTGAGGAAGCACAGTATCTTAATGCTGCTAGAAGTTACAATTTTAAGCCCAACCTCAACTTGCCAACTCATTACACACCAGCACTCAGGAACCATGAGAATTTCTCTTATGGAGGAGGAGCATAACAAGGTCAAAGACCTGGGCAGAATTTTGAACAACACTATGCTTCACCTGGGTTCCAACAACAATAACATCAAGGAAGTCAAAGGGCAGAAAATCAAGGACAAAGGAGATCTTCTTCCTTTGAAGAACAAATGCCGACTTTCATGGGAGAAAATAAGAGGCTGTTGAACATCCATGAGCAGAAATTTGCTGATCTAGCAGCATTTTAGGCAAGCACATCTATGTTTTAGGCCAATATTAATGCCTCTCGGAAGAATCTGGAAACACAAGTAGGGCAGCTAGCCCTAGCTATGCAAAATCAGTCCAAGGATGCATTTCCAAGTGACACAAGGAAGAATCCAAAGGATTGTATGGTGGTTACTCTAAGAAGTGGAAGAGAGATAGAAGGCAGAAAAGAAGAAGAAAAGAAAACTGAGGAAAAGAAAGAAGAAAATGGAGAAGAAAGAAGTTGCTGAAGAAGAGAGAAGTGCAAAAATGCAGCAAAAGCAGCAAGCTGAAGAGGGAGTTCTAAAAAAGAAGGAAGAGGTTCAAGCTTAAAAGCCTCAAGTCTCATTCACTCATAGGCTGCAAAAGGCTAAGTTAGAAGAGCAATTCTCCTTATTCTTGAACATGTTCAAGAAAATGGAGGTTAATATCCCTTTTTCAAAGGCATTGACTAAAATGCCTCACTATGCTAAATTCATGAAGGACATTTCTGGCGTAAAAAAATTTGTCAAGAAGGAGTAAGTGAGCCTAATGAGTTAACTCCGCAAAACAAGGCAGCTATTCGCAGGCTGTCCTTACCAAAGAAGAAGCAGGATCTAGGCAGCTTAACTATTCCTTGCACAATAGGGAATTTTGAGGTGGGAAAAGCATTGTGTGATTTTGGAGCCAGCATCAACCTAATGCCTTTATCTGTAGTTAAGAGATTAAGTTTGGGGGAGCTCACTCCCACAGCCATGACCCGCCGATGGCGCATGTAACCTTAACTCAACCTGAGGTACTCGAGGGATGCTTATCAAAGTGGGAAAGTTCATTTTTCCAGTGGACTTTGTGATTATTGATATTAAAAAAGACAAACAAGTCCCTCTGATGTTAAGAAGGCATTTCCTTGCTACAGGAGCAGCTTTGATAGATGTGAAGAAAGGAGAGCTTACTCTGAGGGTTGGAGATGAGGCAATGCACTTCAATCTCAATCACAATTTGAAAACAAATTTAATTTGACATCATTGGAACAGAAGATCGTAGAAATGAGTACCCACGCTTGAACTGCTATATGATTGTAAGATTCGTAATTCAATGAATGAATGAGATGAATTTCCAAGATTCTCACGTTTTGATGTTGAATTTCTGAACTCCAATTTTGCATCAAAAGAAGCAGCACTTAGTATTGACGAAAACATTATAGAAAAATGCAGTAATTAACAGAAAGCAGAAGAAACATAAACAAGTTTAGAAGGGTTAACCTTGAAGGAATTACCCTATCAATCAAAGTATGCTTTCTTAAAACAAAAAATAGCAAAACCAATCATTATTTCAGCTGGATTAACTGAATCTGAAGAACAAAAACTGCTTGAAACTCTCATAAAATACAAATAAGCAATTGTCTGGTCTATAGAAGATTTAAAAGGAATCAGTCCTTACATCTGCATGCACAAGATCCTTTTAAAGGATAATGCAAAGACCTCTATTGAACATCAAAGAAGATTGAACTAAAAGAATGAAAGAAGTAATCATGTTAAATACAAAGCCCATATATGCAATCTCAAACAACCTCGGATGAGCCCAATACGGGTTCCCAAGAAGGGTGATCTTTCACCGTGATCATAAATGAGAAGAATGAATTGATTCCTATAAGAATTGTGACAGTATGGAAAGTGTGTATAGACTACGTAAACCAAATGACCGCTACTGTAAAGAATCAAGTATCCTCTACCTTTCATTGATCAAATGCTGGATAGGTTAGTAGGACATCCCCCTTACTGTTTTCTTGATGGATATTCTGGTTATAACCAGATTGCTATAGCCCTTGAGGATCAAAAGAAGACTACATTTACATGTCCTTATGGCACCTTTTCTTTCATAAGGATGCCATTTGGATTATGTAATGCTTCTACCACCTTCCAAAGATATAAGATGTCTATGTTTTCAGACTTGGTGGAAGAGGCTATGGAAATCTTTATGGATGACTTCTCAATATATGGATCCAGTTTTGAGAATTGTTTGGAAAATTTAGAAACGGTACTTCAGAGGTGTCAAGACAAGAATTTGGCCTTAAATTGGGAAAAATGTCATTTCATGGTAACTGGGGGTATTGTCTTGGGACACAAAATTTCTACAGTTGAATTAGAAGTAGACCAAGCAAAGGTTTCTATCATAGAAACTCTCCTGCCACCTACGAAGGGATAAGAAGTTTCCTAGGACATATTGGTTTTTATAGGAGATTCATAAAGGACTTCTCAAAAAACTCTAGACCATTATGCAAATTGCTTGAAAAAGATGCAAAGTTTGATTTTGATGAATTATGCAAAACTACATTTGATGAAATTAAATCCAGATTGGTTATAGCCCCCATCATGGTAACATCTGATTGGAACAAAGAGTTTGAAATTATGTTTGATGCTAGTGACTTTGCAATGGGAGTTGTATTAGGACAAAGAACATAGAAGATATTCAAAGTCATATACTATGCTGGCAAAACCTTTAATGAAGCATAAGAGAATTAATTTATAACTGAAAAAGAGATGTTGGCAATGGTGTTTGCTTGTGAAAAATTTAGGCCTTACATATTGGGATCCCATGTTATAATACATATTGATCATGCTGCAATTAGATATCTTATGACAAATAAAGATGCCAAGCCAAGACTGATCATATGGGTATTATTACTGCAAGAGTTTGATCTGGAAATTAAAGAGAAGAAGGGTAGTGACAATGTGATAGCTGATCACTTACCTAGATTGGAAAAAACTACTGAAGAGAAAAAATGAGGTGAAATAGCAAAAAACTTTCCTGATGAGCAGTTGTTTGTGTTAGCAATCCAAACACCCTGGTATGTTGATATTGTGAATTACCTAGCCTGTGGAATTATGCCATATGACTTCAGCAACCAGTAGAAAAGAAAGTTGAGGACTAATAGCAGATTCTATATTTGGGATGATCCACTACTTTTCGTAAGATGGCAAGATATGATTATCAAAAGATGTGTACCGTAAAATGCACAAGGAGAAATTATTGATAAATGCCATGCATCACCATATGGAGTGACATTTCAAGATATAGGAACTCCGCCCATAAAATTCTCCAATCGGGATTTTTATCGCCTACTCCTATTCAAGGACTATTTTGAATGCGTAAAACATTGTGATAAATGTCAGAGAATGGGCAACATAAGCAAAAGAAATGAAATGCCCCCATAAGGAATCCCGGTAGTGAAAATTTTTTATGTTTAGGGAATAGACTTTATGGGACCTTTTCCATCATCATTTGAAAATCTATACATTCTCCTAGCTGTGGATTATGTATCCAAATGGGTGGAAGCAATAACTTGTTCCAGAAATGATGCTCATACAGTTGTTGGGTTTATACAAAGAAATATTTTTAGTAGGTTTGAAGCACCCAGAATAATTATTAGTGATGAAGGATGCCATTTTGAAAACAAAGTTGTTGCAAAACTCATGAGCAAATATGGAATCATACATGTAATGAGATTAGCTTACCACCCTCACCAAATGTAAGTGCGTAAATTTCCAATGTGGAGATAAATAAAATTCTCGGGAGAAACAAGAAAACAAGCAAAAAAGATTAGTCTATAAAGCTAGATGATGCATTGTGGGCTTATAGAACTACTTACAAAACTCTCATTGGAATGTCCCCATACAGAATTGTATTTGGAAAACCTTGTCATCTCCCTTTAGAACTGGAATACAAAGTTATGTGGGCCATCAAGAAACTGAATTTTGATTTTCAAGCTACCAAGGAAGAAAGATTACTCTAAATGAATGAACTTAAAGAGTTGAGAAATTAAGCTTATGATAATGCCATAATCTACAAAGATAAGACAAAGAAGTGGCACGATCAGAAGATTCTGAGGAAGGAATTCAAAGCAGGAGAACAAGTCCTATTATACAATTCCGGGCTAAAGCTATTTACAAGAAAACTGAAGTCAAGATGGAGTGGTCCCATACGCAGTGACAAGTACACCTTCGAGCGCTGATTAATCGAAACTAATTCTGGATGTGAATTTAAAGTGAATGGTCAGAGATTGAAGCATTACCTTGGAGGGAACTTAAATGAGGATTGATCCAGATTTGAAGAGAGAAGAGAATTTTGTTGAAAAGAAAACATTCTGCAACAAATCTAGCTAAAGACATTAAACTCGAAAGCAAATTTTTCTTAAGAGGCAACCCAAACAATTCTTAATTCTCAGCCAGCTTGTTTCAAGCAATTCTTGTGTGTTTGAAGTTTAGTTTTAATTTTATTTCGAATTTCTATGTGTTGTTTTGCTAATTTTTCAAGAGCAAGGAATTTCGAATTAGAAATGGACTTTATTAGAAAGCACACTCTCTCAAACTGATTATGCAGAAAATGATACAAGGGGGAGTATTTTGATTTCCCTAACTTACTCTTTAATGATAATGCATAGTTGAAGTTTAGGGGAATGTAATTTTATTTAGAGCAGAAAATGAATAGTAGTTTTGTTGTTCTCATTCTTTGAATACTCTGAATATCTTCCTATTGAATCATTTGGGGTGAAGAAATGAAATGTGATTGTTCATACTTGAATTTAGGTTCTTTAATGATTAGATGTGTTTTCACAAGTATGTTCTGATTTGTATGAATGAATGCACAGTGTTTTGAATGTTACTTGATTGAAAAATGTGAATTTTGCAACTCTGAGAAAAAAAAAATTCTTTCATTGTTGCGACATATTTTTCTTTGTCGCGACAATATCACCAAAACACTATTGCAACATTGTTTCTTAATGTTGCGACAAAGAATGGATGAGTCTTTTAGAAGCCGCAGCAAATTATGTCGTGACACAATTTTTCTATGTCGCAACATCATTTAACTGGAGGAGCACAAACTGTGTCGCGACAATGTTTTTCTCTGTCGCAACATCCATTGATTTGAACTGATCCTTGTCTTTTCTAAGTCGCGACAATTTTTTCCTCTATCGCGACTAAGTTGGCTTTAAACTGATATTGCAAAGAGAGTTTTTGTCATGACAATATTTCTCATTGTCACGACATAAGTACACTTGAACATCACATTTTTATGTCGCGACATTACTTTTCTATGTCGCGACATAAAATTAAAAAGGAAATAAACCCTAGGTTAGTTTTTGTCGCGACATTTAATGATGGTACAGCAAACATTTAGCCTATAAATAGATGATTTTGAACCTCAGTATCACCCGGCCTCAAAACCATCAAACCACTCACTTCACCCTCAAATCTCTTCCCCCTTTCGAAAAACCCTAGATCCCTAAAACCCTCTTCTGACAATGTCTGAGCTATCGAACCTTGTTCCAAACCTAAACGAACCATAAAGAGGAAACAGCGGAGCAGTTGTTTATCTGCGACCCCAAGTAGAAACTAGGCAGGAAGAAGAAAGAGCTAAAGCTAGAGCAGAGCTTGAGTAGCCAGTGGAAGAAACAAGAAAGAGGAAAAGGGGAGCTAAAGAAGCTAGAGCTGAGCGCATTGAGAAAAAAGCGAGTGATTGGGTCTTAGGCCGGTATTATTTTTCGCTTCCGGGAGGGATAAATCGTGATCACGTAGATTTAGGCTAAAAGGGTTCAATAAGCTCATCTCCCCTTTCAAAGCTGAGAGCAAGGGATGACATTTTACAATGAGCACAAGGCTCTGGGTTCATAGATGGTGACAGTTCGTTAATATACTGAAACGAAGGATAAGACTGTGATATGTCGCAGGAAAATAGATATTCCAAGTAGGGGAGAAAATATCAAACCGGCAATCTAAACAAGAGGAAGAATGGTTCAAAGTTCAAGAAACTGGTGAAGGAACCTGACTTCCAAAAGATTATAAACTTACTGACCGATGGCAAGGGAAAGTGGAATACCACCAAAAAAAAATCCACATGAGTTCATTGCCAAAGGAGCATTAACTGAACAAGAAAAGGTTTGGTTTTATTTCATTTGTTCAATTGGTACAAACACCAAAGCATCTAAGTAAATTATAGAGAAGGAGGCAAGATCGCACGCCATATCAAAGGTATAAGTTCATTATTGGGAAGATCATTGAAAACTCAATCTTGAGTTATTATAGAGGTGGATACAAGGGATTGATACCCTACCCAGCACTGATCACTAGGTTGTGTATCCTGGGTGGTGTGAAAAGAGATTGGGAGGAAGAAGAAAACTGCCCTAGAACCTCACCCCTGACACTGACAGGAATCACCAAGGGGCCTAAAAACAGAGGCAGAGGAAGAGAAGAAGAAATTGAAAGAGAGGACAGAGATGATGTAGAAATACATCAAATACAGATTGAAAGTGAAGCCCAAGAACAATAACAGAGGCAGAGAAGTTTGAACCCAATTCTGACCCTCTCCCTAGAAGAGAGATGTCCATCAGAGCAACTCAGCTCGTGAGCATCATAACAATGCTGAATTGATAGATATGTTGAAAGCAATGAAGCAAGAAATGCAACAGAGGGACAAACAACTACAGATCTAACTCTAATTGAGAAAAATGAATATAGATGCAAGTAGATCGATAAAGGGATCAAAATCGAAGAAGCACGGGCGTAGAGATGAAGAGCAGCAGCATATGGGTCAAGAGAAAGAGAACCCATAAGAACTTTAAGGCAGAGAAGATGCCTTCCTCTCAGACCGCCTGAGGAGGGACAAAGAGTCACGTTGACTGCGAAGGAGAGAGGATGCTATGGAGCAGAACTTGTTGCAGAAGGCAGATACCTTTGGGTATATGTATAAAGAACATCAGAAGGAGATAAGGATCCTCATAGAGAAAATGGACAAGGAAATGGAAGCGACCCTAAACTATAGGGGAAAATGTCGATGTGAAGCTTTGGGAGATATGATCAACAACACTGATAAAATGTACTTCCGTTTGTATTTAAGGAACTCTAAACTCTATCAAGGCAGACAAAATGATCTCATCAAGCAAATGGGCCCTTTCATGGAGCGGTCTCGTGATTCAATAAGAAAATAAGGCAAGAGGTCCAAGCTGTGCCATAAGTCTCACATTCTCGAAGTTCTCTCCTTTGTACCGGTTACAAGCTCAACTGAATCAGATCCTCTATAGGCATGATAGAAGAAGAAAATAGTTTGCCCAGAGTTCTTCCCCTTTTCCTCTTTGTAAATCCGCATGCCTTACACTTAAAAAAACTTCAATGAAAATTTTCGCAAAATTGCGTTCACTCATTTTTCCTTCATGTGCCATTGTCTATTTTCTTTCCTTGTGTTCAATAATTAGAATGATGATCTTTTATTTAATAGCTTTGTTTAATAATGAGAAACTCCCATTTTCTTGGTTTAAATTGCTGAATAATGTGAATTGCTCAGACTGGGAATGATTATGGAATTAAATGTTGTCGGTTAAGCTTCTTTTGAATTAAATGGTCTAATTTAGCCAATCTTTGCATTTGTAAAATAGCAGCAACATATTCGTGTACCAAAACAAGAATTTGATAGATGAATCGGTAGATGCATTGAATCAAAAAGAAAGCTGTGCTTATTGATGAATGTGTTAATCTTATGATTACAAGATTGCAACCCTCCACCATGGAACAAATAAGACTGTAATTATGCCTTTGGTAGAGCAAGTAGCTGGTTATGAACCCTAATAAACACTACACATGGTCAAAAGTATCTTGAAATATATTAAAGCAAAGATTAGGACATCTTCTCTGATCTATACTTCGCCAATCAAATGTCCGAACTGTTGGGATTATTAGTCAAAGTAAATCCTACACAATACCACTAACATGCGAGTTGATATGTAATCTTCATTCCCGAAGATCAGCCTTCAAAGCCTATCAAATTTTATTATTATGCATAAGCATACACCTGAGTTCCGAGCTTATTAGCCTACCCCATCATCAACCAACAAATGAAAAGCCTAGATCCCTCCCTTTGAACATAATCCTACAATAAAGAACCCTTACTGCTCGATTATACGAAAATACATCAATGATGGTAGCTTTTAATTGGGGTGAATATTATTTCAAAGTACAAAGAAGGATAAGAAGGGTTGAGATAGAAAAAACAATTGAGATGAGAAAAGATGAAAGAATGAGGAAAAGAAAAGTGTCAAGGTGGAATAAATTTGGTCTTGTAGTCTTCCTCCCTAAAACAATTAAGTCCTTAGGGGTGTTTAACATCTAGTACCCTAATGCCAACTAGTATGTAAGCTTATCACCGAAAGTCTGGGCAGGTGGCAGCTTAAAAGATTAAACATTGCACTATTCCATAAACCTTGATAGAATATGAAAAGTGGAAAAGCTTCTAAGATAAAGAAGAGAATTTATAGTATGAATGTGGTCAAGAAAAATACCACCATAAAAAGTATGCAAAAAGATGCATCAAACTAAATGGGAGGTTAGAGAGTTGACATGAATGGAAAAAGTCAAGAAGGCATATGAATGCGTGCATAAAGGGTTAAAATCGTAAAATTTAGCCTAAATTATCTTATTATCACCACTTATTCTCAAATTTCACATTATAAGCCTGAAAAGACCAACTGATCAGAATGTGGCACATGCTTTAAGATTAGTGGAGAGGATTCATATGACAAACAAGCATACGTGAGACTTTTAAAACAATTGCATGAGGGCAATATCCTGAGTAATATCCAAAGACAATTAATCTACCAAGGAAGAAGAGAGGACCATCACACACTCACAAAATCGTGGTCAATTAATTTCAACGTTTTACATAATTTCATAGAAATAGTTTTGGGCTTTTAAAGAACTAAATCGAAAACTTTTGATTTGCATTGAAACATATTTAAATAATTTTGCAACTAACTATGTTTCACCAAATCGTGATCAACGAAAAATGTCCTTAAAAATAAAAGCCAAATTGTTTCAAGACAACAAAATTTTTCTCGTATATCAAGTTATGATCTCGCTTTCATGAATAATTGGTGCAATTATTCGTCTAACTTTACAGAG
The DNA here is from genome assembly GCA_016808115.1 of Tetrastigma voinierianum. Classification (NCBI taxonomy): domain Eukaryota; kingdom Viridiplantae; phylum Streptophyta; class Magnoliopsida; order Vitales; family Vitaceae; genus Tetrastigma; species Tetrastigma voinierianum. The sequence continues at coordinate 197,739 of JAEQBH010005512.1, read as the reverse complement.
GTTTAAATGAAAATGAGAGAATTTCAAAGAAGAAAGTATAAAATTCCAATTGCAAGTACAATTCTCTATCGCAATACGCTTCGTATCGTCGCAACAAAATCCTAATAGAACCACACAGATAACGCATCAAGGATCGCTTAAACTTAAGCCAAACATAAAGACCGTCATACGATAATTTAGATAAAGTGATCGATTTTTATCGCCATAATGAATCTTTATGTCAACGGTACAAAAGTTAGAGCGGAGAAGAAGAATGTCACGACATTCCTCACTGGTCGCTAATCACTCGCCATAATAATCACGTCATGACATCTCATTAACTCTATCAACATGCAGGATTCGGGGTTATTCGTAAAAGTCCCAGAGGGAAAAGACAAATCCATGGTCGCATGACAAAACCAATGTACCAGCCTTTGAAGGGCAAGAAGATTCTGTCAAGAATAATAAAGTTTCATGCCCAGAAAATTAAAAACAACGAGACGTACCAAGATGGCACAAAGCCCCGCGATGAGATTTCTATGTCATAAAGATCGCGGTGATAAGACTAAGGTGCAAACATTTGCTGCCACGATAAGAAAACCCATGTTCAGACGCCAATGTCCAGAGTCAAGAATGAAGGATAAGAAGATCTCATTCCACGCGAATTTTTAAGTCAACAAATATAAATATTTTAGGTTAAAGTAAAACCTCATTGCGACAAAACACCGCGATCGCCGCACGGTTTCCATAAGAATCAATAAGAAACTATGCCGCGGCCACAAAGAAAACAAGGCGTAATTTTCACAAGACAACAAAACTGTCGGCAGATTTCGTCGATGCAGGTTTTATGTCGCCAATAGAAAGTCTTGGAAGAGATTATGAGACCAATCAAGACAAGTATGTCGTGACAAAGACTTTAATGTTGCAACAAACAATACCACTAACAGATCACAAAGACATTATATCGTTAAGTAAAGCAAAAGTCTATCGTGACAACAGACCTGTGCAACTATGAGAAACTCAGAGATACGTTTACCTGGGCCATGACAAAGGTTGAAATAAAGACTTTACCCCAGAATAAACAGTTTCAAACAATGACCAGATCAAAATACTTTATTATGTCGCGATAAAGAAAAAGTCTATCGACAAATGCACCCGTGCAACTATGAGAAACTCAGACAATGTTTACCCGGTCGCAGTACAAAGAAATAAACCGCATGCCAAGAATGTTGCAACACTTTTTATTATGTCAGCACATCAGAAGAACTCCGCGCGCACTTTATCACAACAACTGAAGCTTAGCCTGACATAAAAGAAAGCGTAAACTCAAAAACTCGTCAGAACACAAAAATTCTATGTCGGGCGACACAAAGCAAAGGCAAAACAGAAGGAAACTCGCCGCTACTAGTGAATTTTTCTTATCGGAACATACTGTTCGCTATCTGCTCTAAGGTATCCATAACTGTTCTATACAAGAAACTCTAGTATCGGCATAAACCGCATAACCTCAAGGTAAAGATTTAACATTGTTAAATTAAGTGTCGCACATAATTCAAGAAGAATGATAAAAAAATGCGCATTTAAACCGCATGCCAGCCAACAGATAGTAATCGAGATGAAAAACTGCGCCTTACAGAATTTTCTTTACAATAAAAGCTACTAATCGGGCCATAATTTTGTGATCCACAATTTGTGCCTAGAAGTGTGGCCCATAAATTGAAAATCTATAAATAGATCGATTCAGGGGTACTTATATAATCTTCACAAACCAGAAACTCGTAGCCGGAGACTCTCAGATATTATTTTTCTTTTCTTTCGCTGGTTTAAGAGTAGTATTTAGCTTAGTTCTTTTTGGGATTTCTGAACAGCATAATCCAGTGTGAAATTTTGAGTCGAAAGAATGTGAAATCTCATTTTCAATATCACGATTGTTCACTCAAATTCTTTGAGTTCATTTATTTAGTCTTGCCGTGAATTTCTGAATTTACTCCGATCAATTAGTCACTGCTTATTCGCGATCTAGTTTTTGAAAACTCGAGCCCATCCGGGAAATGAGATCAACACACTATCATTTTCTGCCCAACTTAGAAAGAAGGTCACGCCTGAATTGCCTGATTTATTTAAGTAGTATTTTTTTAAAGCTACTGGTTCGCGTAAGATAAGTAGCGTGTACCCGTAAAAATATCAGATCTTGCTCGATTTTTGAAGCCCTCTTAAGTGACAATGTAGATGAGATTCCCAGAGTGGAGTAGTTAATGGGGGTATGTTACACTAATATTATGGAACTACCGAACTCGAAGATCGCAGACAAGATCACTAACTTACTCATGGAAGGAGGATAGCTTGACATATAAACACTCAACTGATTCAGCTGCTCTCCTCAATCCGATGAGAGAGCACCATCCCATGTTAGCACAATCTAATCAAGGTAAATGGAGAATCTACCATCAACATATTGAGTTACCAACAATCAATCAGAAGTGTCATAATATCCACATCTATGCAATAAGTCTTCACCATTTAAATGTATAAAGAACAAATGAAACACCCATATCTTAGAAAGAGGTTTTTATTTATATGAATCGATTGGACCTATGTATCCAAAGGAATATGGATTCTAATTATTTGAAATGTAAGGTTTTATGAGAATTAAACCATACTACTCTTGTATCTTTACAAGTTCCATTTAAACTAATAGGCCAATCATGTTAAAATGATGAGAAATTCACTCTTATTAATTACACCTATTTTCCAAATGTTACTTTCATTCAATAAACTTCCAACCATCATTGAATCTTTACATGAAGTTATAGAGTTTTATCTAGCTTTTACTTTTACTTAAGTTTATAACCAAACCATTTTTAACTTTGGAGTTCAAATAGAAAGATCTTAAGTAGATGGGCACTTTATCTTAGATTATCATCAATTCTTCTGTAATTTGATATAAGACTTAAATCCATTTTATTATTTGTAAGGACTCAGTAATTTTGTAGAAAGATTTAGACCAAAATTAATTAATGATCCTTCTTCAAAAGGGCTAAACATGATATTTTTATCAAAATTTATCAAACAAGTTTTATGGCATTCTAGCTAGTGGATCAGCAAGTCTTTGTAATTTAATTGTTGAATTACTTCATCAAATTTGGTCTATGTTTAAAAATCGCACCTGGCCGAGATCAGGTATTAACCCGCAGTTTTTAATAGTTTCAAAGAACTACAACAATCGTGATGCTTGTTTCAAACCGTAGAGTGATTTATGAAGGCAACATACCAAGTTATCCTCCCCCTGTTGCCGAAGCCCTGGTGGCGAAGACATATATAATTCCTCATGTAAATCATCGTGAAGAAAGGCGTTGTTAACGTCCATGTGATGAAGGACTAAATTACGTCGCAGCCTAATGCAAGCAAGCAACAATACAATGATATGCGATCTCTACAAAGGGGAAAGGCATCCCACAATCCACACCTTCTGATCAGGCCTCGCTACTAATCAGGTTATAATCCCTGAATAACTGATCTAATTTGATGACTGATACAATCATCACAATTAATCTAAGGGTTCCTCGCTTTCTTAACCTAAGTTTGGAGTGAGAGATCAAGCGTTATTAGCTTATGAGCCCGCAACTGCAACACATTGCCTCCCGCTACCTGTAGATGAGCAAATGCTGACAAGACCTGGTCTCTGCGACAACACTCCAGGTCGGCAACAAAACATTCTGAGGCATGAGATCCGTGACAAGAAACTAATCATGAAGTGATGAACATGCAATTTCTTTCATGACTAAACTGGCAATATTAATCGGTCGAGAAAACATGTGGAGCGTATATAATCGCTGAAATTTCATAACTGAAGGGTGATATGGTGATTGAGCCATGGGGCTCAAGCACCTGTTCCAGATATGCTTTGAAGGATGGCACAATGCCTGGCCAGAGGAGCACGAAGGATGGGGGCCTGTGATGGGCGAAGAAAATGCTGAGTGGCTGAGATGGTAGAGGATGTGGATCAACTCATAGTTAAGGATCAAGTTTGGGTATGAGAAGGTTTGTGCCTCTGGCAGTACATAATCTAATGGAGGGGCGCTAGTTTCTGACTGATAGAAGAGGGAGCGAGTTCCTAAGGTCGAGAAGGGAGTAAGGGAGGTCATTGGTTTCGATGGTGGATGTCAGGTTGGGTGGCCTGAAGAAGAGAGATGCATGGAGATCCGGGAAATGAAGAGCTATGAGGCAGATTGTCAGGGGCCACCGGCGAAATAAATTCATGGGATAACATGAGGGTGGTGGTTTTGACTTGAGGGAGTATATGAAAAATATCTTATAAATTTAATATCCTTACGCTAAAGACCTTTGGTTGATAAATCAAATAATTTGCAAAGCTTCTCAAATCGGCTAAAGACACCTAAATGAAGATGATTTGGCACTGCAATAAGAATAAATTCTGTGAGAGGTGTGAACATTGGTGGCATAAAGTTAAAACATCGAAACATAGAGATGAGAGTATAATGTGGTTTATATAAAGTAATCTCTAAAATGGAGTTCTTAATAGTACTAATAGGTAACCATTGATGATGTACCTGCACGAGACCACTCCAACCAAAACCCAGAGTGGAATTGGCATGGAAAACAAAAGTCAGTCACTCTGTGGGGCAGGATGATGGTCTGCTGCCCACAACCTGATTCTGTCTGTTTTTATAAACCGCATATGGTTTCTAAAGATGACAATCTAATATCTCTGAAAAATTCAACTAAGCGATGATGAAATCGCCACCACATTGTCACTCGGAAAAGTTTTTAATGCGAGATCCAAATTGTGTGAAAACATAGCCAAAGAAGCGTTTTTAAAAGTATCAGGCTTCATTTTGTGTTGTATTGCAACATCTATGTAAAGTTTATAATCATCATACAATAATAAGAAAAGAATTATTAACAACATGGTTGATATAACGACCTCCCAAATGTCACAATGAATAATCTCAAAATATTCGGAAGCTGAAATAGCACTAAGATCGAAAGGTAAATCCACTTTGCTTAGCCAAAGGACATAAAGGCGCATTATTGTGACTAGAATGGAAAATTCAAAAGTTCCTGCAATGAAACTCAAACGAAGGTGATACACGCCTAAGTGATCATGCCGCAGATCATGGAAGAGATGGCTAAGAGTGTCACTGGTTCTGTGGAGCTGAGAACACACAAAGATTTCTCTGGCTCTAGTGCCACCAAATAGTATAGTTCGTCACCTTGTTTACCCAAACCAATAGTCCTCCTCGTAATCAGATCATGCAAAATACACTAATAAGGGAAAAACATCACTAAACAATTCTAAACCTCATTAAACGACTAATCCATATCAATCAACTAACAGCACAGATAAACAACATCGCGGAGCACGAGATGGAATTCGTGAGGCATCTTCAATAATATCGCTTTTTCTCCGCCAGCACACGATGCGCAGAATCATCAATTTTTATTTTTATGAATAACTGATGATTGGCATATGATCCACGCACGCCATCACAATGATCCAGACCTAGAAGCGACTTACAAACCTAGCTTTACCGATTCTCTTTCGAATTAGCCTTAATCTCGTTATTAAGAAGTGACAAAAGTCGCTGAGTCAGGGCTTCCGATAATGCAATACCCGCAAGTCTCCCTTCATCCACTTTAGAAATCACAATGAGAAAAACTCTTTATACCACTTGAATTTGAAATCAGTTCACATTATCGCCTAGATTTGACCCGGTTTCCATGTAATCAAAGACTTTAACTAATGTATCATATCTCCACAATACGAGCACTAGGGGCATCCTCTTCCATAGCCCATGAGGCGCTGATCTTGAGCAAAGAAGCATCCACCATGTTGCCCCGGCGACTCGATCTGCCTGAGACCTTGATGATCCAAAGAGCCACCGCCGCCTTAATCCCTTCCTTCAGATTTTTGACTGACTGGTTCCAACCTTCGCCATCAAGACTTGCCATTGTTGTGTGGTATATTCGCTAGCAAAGACTTATTGCATTCCGCTTTTCCTCGCTCGCATGGCGGCGCGCCGCTTTCGAGATGAGGAGGCGTCGCTTACATGGCGAGAGATCCACCGTGGAGGATTCGCCTCTGAATAGCATCAAGATTCATTCAATCCCATTAGAAATTGCATCAATTTTTGTTGATCTTGTTGTGGCCCATATGCTACAAAATGCCAGGTAGTTGGTTCCATCATCCCTATAGACCTCTAATTTTATGTAATAGGTAAAAACAGAGTTGTCTTTATCAAAGACAAACTTCTAATATCTCGCTGAATTCCTAAAGATGCGAGGTGCATTGCTTGATAGGAACTGCTCCACAAGGTAAAGATCTTCCAAACTTCAAGTAGTAGAATAACAGATTACACTGTCCACATTTGACGAGTATTGGACGATCGTGGCGGAGTGAAACTTATGTTTAAGAAGAAAGTAATTTAAGCTCACAACCTGCGGATCAGTTTTTCTTCTGAAGGAGACTTGATCGAGTCATTGACAAAACCCAATTTGTTCTTGGAAGTCAAAGCTATTACCATAGCCCTTTTCCAAGCCGAATAATTGTCTCCATTCAAAGATTTGGAAATCAAAATCAAACCTGGGTGGTTTGAATGGTGGGTAAAATAGGGATCGGAGAGATATGCCTTTGTGAAATCTGCAAGAATATGCATTGGTGGTACCTCATCGTTGGCCATGATGATTGAAGAAGAGAGATGCTACAGGAGAAATTAGAGTGCAATAATGAGTTAGGATTCAGTCCCAGTTCCTGAGATTCATGAAAGATGAATAACAAAGGGAACATTAAAAATGAATACTATTATTATTATACAGAACTGTTTATTTATACAAGAAGATTTGTATTCTTTTCCTACAAGTGAGCAATTAGCTATTACATGTTAGGTTGTCCAGCTATAAGTTAGGGATTACAATAGGAAGACTAATATACACTGATCATCAAAGATTTAGGAATATTGACTTTCCAACATTTTGCTAATCATAGCCTTAGGAAGTAGTAGGAGTTTCAAGTGATCTGGTGATGAGTTTATTTATCTGTCATGGACAGATTTCTTTTTTTATTATCAGTTGCCTTGATGAACTCCAAATAAACCTGCAGCATTAGACATATGGTGTATCATATATCAGTTAGCAGAACCACCTCCCATTTATAATATTATGATCAAAACCATCTTTCAGTCAATTTTTTCTGCCAACCTTCCCATTGACTTTGCATTTTTCTCCATATGGTTGGATTGCACTCATCACAGTGGAAACCAAATTACTCACCTTTGCTTCATAATTGAATGTCCAAATGGGAACCTTTTCTGAAACTCTGTCATTTTTCTTGCCTAGAAAACTGACCCAGAAAAGAACATTTTGACTGTAAATGATGGTTATAAGCTGACAATTCTACAGGAGCCCTTGGTCAAGGCAAGAGAGTGCCCCCATTGACCATCCCTATGGGGGTCGGCCATTGGATCCAGTAGACCTCTTGATTTCAAGGAATTGGTTGGGAAAATTTAATGATTTTACTTTTTTCTAAAATTATGGGGCAGCTCTTTTTGACCATTTAAATTTGTTCATGGACATTTTACATATTCACACATATGCTGGTCCTCTGAGATTTAAAAGTTTTTTACTCCTGCCTTAAACCTGTAAGGGTGCCTTGATTCCAAACAAACAATAATGGTACGTCTCTTTCATGCTTTACCAAACAATTTTCTAAAATCTCATCCAAATTAATAGAATGATAGTGCCACAAAAAATAGATCAGTGAGCTCTCAATTCCCAATACCTGCTCCCAAATCATTAGTTTTCCAAGGGTTGAAAATCCAAACTCTACTCCACTAAATTTCTTGAGATAGTAGTGGTGACCGGTGGGTGTCAAATTGTCAATGTATAGCAGCAATATCAACAGTGCATGGCATGCATGCATGAATCTATGCCAGAGAGAAGGTTAGTGGTGTTCATATTCTCGTGGAGTTGAAAGTCACCATATGTGAGCCCATAACTCTGTCAACACAATGGGTCCAGTACTGGTCGTCGTGAGATTGAGCTTAGTCCAGCTTGTCGCCCAATTCATTTATCCCAGGATCAGTACAGTACTTCTCCCCCAGCTGCCCCCGCTTGGGCTAGGTCCACACTCCACAAGGCCACCCCCCATCAACTCTTGGATCCACAGAATTTTGGGAAGAAAATGTACACCAGTTTAGTCCTCGTGTCGCTCAGTTTGTCCTATATTCCTATGTTAGGGTTTTTTTCTTTTAATGTCACAAGTTCAAGTCCTCTTGCATAAGTCATGGGAGGATTTACTAAGTTGATGCCCCTTATAACCACTAGAGGATCTATCCGGAGAAACCACTGGAGGATCTGTCCGGATAATTCAGTTGGTCCAAATCGACTTGGACTTTTTTCTCCCAATGTCATCAGTTTCAATGCCCCTTAGGACAATTGGAGGATTTAACTAAATTCCATTAGGGTTATTGGAGAATATATCTGATCGTTAATTTCAAACTCACACACTATAAAAGGAAAATGTAAAGTAATTATTGTATGAATTCCTCAAACAAAAGGATAAGGCATTGGGATCCCATAGAAGCCTCTCCCTCAAGGTAAACAAATTAAAATGAGCAAAAAAATTTCTCCTAATGTCATCCATTGGAGTTCCATCATAGTTATTGAAAGATTTACCCAAGTCCCAATTGGACCACTAGAGATTGTATCTGACCGTCAATTTCAAGTGGTCACTAAAAGGTTTATTTGAGTCTCAATTGAGCCATTGAAAAATGCATCCGACCATCAATTTCAAGCCCACACACGATTATAAAAATAATTTTAAAGTGGTTATTGTATGAATTCCTTAAGTAAAAAGATTAGGCATTGGGATCCTAGAGAAAAGCCTCTCCCTCAAGGCATACAAATTAAAATGGGCAAAAAAAAAAAAAGGGAAAATCAAAGGGGCAGGAGCATGTAGACCGAGGAACAGTTGGAGAAAAGTACAAGGTTTGCAACTTTATACCATTTACTAGAAAGTCACTAATTTTGATCACAAGCATGGCATGTGCTTCTTCCTAGTGTTATGTACAGTCTCTTTCCCACTGAAAATGACATTACAAACTCTGCTAGTCGCTGTTTGAGATGAAAAATAATTATATTACACCCTAAAATTTATGTATGGATTTTAATGATATATGGCCAAATCTTTGGACCACGTTCTTTTGGATACCCATCTCTAATCTCTGCCCCTAATTAAAAACATGCTGACACTTCTCCCTTAAAAACACTTGTTGTGAAAGGGTACTTAATTTGTAGGTATATATGACATTATCCTGCAAATCGCACCAAAAATTAAAAAAACTTAAATTAATAGAGATAAATGGGAACATTCTAGACTTTGATTCCCATTGTTTGCATTTCACTACTAAATACATGTAAACTTATTTCACCCATTCCGGACAAAATAGCCCTCTATGTTTTTCTTCAAAAATAACCCATTTCAAATAAAAATATAATTTCTATTTCATGTATTTATTTGAAAGAAAATGCCCCCACAAAAAAAAAAAAATTATAAGAGAAAGGTACATTGAAATAGAGGTCAAAAGTTCAGTCCCAAGAGGTTTTTTAAATACAAATATTTTCTTATAATATAGTAGTAATAAATGTTGGAAGCAGGCAGAACTTTCCTTTCTCCTCTTCTGTCTTTTTGAAACATTAAGCATTCTATCATATGAATTTGGTTTTCAAGATGGGGTGAAAATTGATGAAGAGTTTGATTTATAGAATTGGAGTTTTAAAAGGCGCTCAATCAGTCAGCTCTTTCAAAAAAATTTCGAACGATACGAGGCAAATATAGATATATGATTAAATACTGTGCTTGCCATTAATTGTAATTTTGCAACACAACATTAAAAAGTGGTGAAGGAACCAACCTCTAATTTGAATGGGTCCAACATACCAAATCTGCAGGCATATATGCAAGGATGAAATGAGTTTTTATCATCACATTATGGAACATGGAAACTTATCCAAATGAGTAGCAAATCAAAATGGCCAATTTGATGGGTTCTTTTATCTTATTAATGAAATTACTCTGTATAATATCCATATACAATAGAAATTAGTTGAAGCAATCTAATGATCTAATCTAATCTGAATTTGGCCTAGAACATGGAGATGATAGAATATATTAGGGGTTGAGGATTATTTCAGTGAAAAAGGGAACCTCTCTAACTACTATTAATTATATATATATATATATATATATATATATATATATATATATACACACAGTGTTGTATACTGTCTGTTTGCCTCATTTCTTGCTGGCAAGGGAAAGTGATACCCCTGTATTCCATACTTGGGACTTCAGAATCTTTCCCATATCTAGTTGTTTCCACAATTGCCACTTCTTTGGAGGATATTAACAACTGGCCCAACAAGTAACTGTAAGAGAATTTTGGAAATTTGGAAATTGTCCACCTCCTTCAAGATTTGTTCCCTTCTCCATCTCCATGCACTATGATACCAAGAGAACCAAGGAACTAATTATCTAAAATTACTGTGTCTTTTATAAAATAGTGATTGAGGGTGCAGGACAGTGGAGAGGAACAAATGTAGATAAGGTATATAACAAGTTGAAGAATTAAGTAAATTAAGGACAGATCAAGATCTAAAATAATTATAAAAACATAGATTTAAACTCATCAATCATCATATAAACATATTTTTCTCAAAAGGAGTAAATCTACTAAAAAAATATATGAAATCTTATAAAGTCCAGAAGAGTATAAAGTAAGTAAATAAGTAAAGAAAAATGAATAAATGGGATCGAAATTTTGAAAGTACGGGGTAAACTTATCAATCATCACATAAAAAGGAAAAAAAAAACTCTAAAATGAGTTCTTTTTTTCAAAACAGGACATGAACTTAGTATTCTATAAAAATTATTCTTATTTTCTAGATTTCTTTTTCAAGATAAAAATAAAAATTGGAACCAACTGTTTTATGTTTTTTTTTTTTTTATTGTTTTTTTCTTTAAATGTTTTTAAAAATTGTAAACAAATAAGAAATATATATCCAGATTAATAGGGAACTCGCCCAGCACAAACTCATCAAGTAGTTTGAACTTCAAAAACTTGAACAAAGGGCAACAAAACTTATTCAAACTTTATAATCCTACAAAGTAATAAAAGCTGAATATTTTGTAGTATTTGACATATGATTAATTTGCTTGCTGGTGAAACTGTGAAATGTTACATTTTTTTTTAAAGGAAATATTCATTGCAATCATTGAAAAAAATATGATAAAAACTATTTTTTAAAAAATAAGACACCACTTTTATCCGCCGGTAATATCCGCAGTAATGAGAGGAACATGAAATTTTAAATTGGTAATTGGAATCATAGGATCCATTGGTATCTTCAGTAAATCAGTAAATAAGCGATAAAAAAAGAAATTAATTTTCCCAACTGAAATAATGTTCTGCCACCGTCCATGTGTATTCTAATTAACTAAAATAATACAATTTTGACTTTTGTCACAAAAGGACATATGAATTCTGCTAGAAATAACAAAGGCAGAAACTAGAAATATCAAATTCCTAATCTATGACATGTTTGTTTGTTGGCCACTTGCGTGCTCCCCATGTTGAAAATATTAATCGGATATGAAGTTGAATTATAAAATTTTAATTTTAGTTCAATTTAGTATTTGAATAAAGAATATTATTTTAATATTATCAGAATATGTGAATCCTCAAACCTAACCATTTTGCTTTGAAAACACCTCATATTTTGACCTATTCTAATAGTGGTTGCTTCCCATATTTGTTTATTTTATATTTTCTTTCGAAATCCAAATTTATAACATTTGTATTTCTTACATCTAAATTATCCCAGGGACTTGGTTTTAAATTTCGGAGTGTTACCCCTTTATTAGGTTTTCAATAACTATGTTTATCTCTATATTTGGAGTTAGTTTTATGTGCTACTTTATACTATTTAATCCCCCTATCACAGCTAGGAATAGCAATGGGACATGTATTTTTGGGTGTTCATCCAACCGTACTCCTAATGAAAATATGCATTGCAGAAAGCATTTATTTCTGCTCTAAGAGGCTGTGTTTATTCTAAGAATAATTTTTCGAAACATGTTAACATCATTTTCACGCTTGTTATTTTAATTTAAATAAGTGATGTTCTTTATGCTTTTAAACAAAAAGAAACCAAACGTTTTCGTTGTTTCTTTTGCTTCAAAATAAAAGAAGCCAAAATTATAAACAAACAACCCTGCGCTGAAGATTTGTTTTTAAATTGAGTTTTTTAGAGAATTTTTTTTGAAATTAGGTTTTCAATCAATTTAGAAAGTTCTTAAAAACCAATGTAGGTTTGGATGACTTTGTCTCATCTTTAACCCTTCCCACATTAAAGTAATTTTTTTTTACATCAATAGAAAGTTATATTTTAAATAAGAAGTTATTTTAGCTTTTTTGGCTTTTTAAATATTTTATTATTTTTCATAAAAATAAATTATAAATGTCTAGTATTCCTTATAAGTTATATATAATTTTAATAAAAATTTAAAATCTAAAAAGGAAAATTAAATAAGTGGTGAATAGATATAAATAAATTGAATAGGGTTGGGATGGGGTGACTTATACCAAACCTACCCTCCACCGTGCCTAACCGTAACATTGACTCTTTGTTGGTCACCATGACCTATAAATGCTTTACTTATTAAAGTCTACCCTAAATTAGACATGGGCAAAAAGATCTAGGAAATCGATCAACAAATCAAATCGTAATCAAATCGAAAAATAAATTAATCAAATTAATCGATTTGATTTTAATTTTTGTTTTATACAAATATCAGTTTCGATTAAAACAATGGTTTTGATTAACCAACCAAAAAATAAAAAATATACTAAAAAATAACTAACCAAAACTTAAATAATCTTCCTTCCTAACTACAACACTAAAACAAAAAAATTAATATCAAATTAATATCTCCCTGGATAAGTAGTAAATAAACCAGTTTTTTACCTTGACTTAATGCCTAAGAAAAAGGGAAGAATATATATAGTATGACTATGGCCATATAATTAAGATTTAAAATGTCTGTTACTTAGATAAAGTATGTGAGAGCGGTAGAAAAAAGTATATATGATCGGATATGATATACTAAAACCTTGCTTATGGGGAAAATCTATAAACAATAGTGTCTAAAAATCGAGGGAGGTGAAAAAGAGGTGTTTTTTGAGACCACTTCCTCCTCTCTTGTGAAGCACCAGTCAAGGCCTAAGTTATTTATGGCTAACCGAAAAACCAATATATAGTTAACCGAAAAAATGGTTAACTAAAGATTTGGTTAACCGCATCAATGATTAGGTTTTTAGTTTATATAAATAACAAATCAAAAATGGACGATCGATTTTTTTTTTTTTTTTTGTGGCACGGTTTCGGTTAACCGAATCATGCCCACCCCTACCCTAAATTAGTAGGATTATTTATTTATTGTTTAAATAAACATAATAACCTGATCAACTTTTCAATTTTAAGATTAAACACATCATTTCATTCTTAAGTAGTACAACAAATGACGTTTTAATTTTATATTTTTTAACGAGAGATAAATTTATTGTTTTGAGTTAATGTCTGATCGAAGAAAGCATAAAATCGAAAATCTTAAAGCGCTCAGATGATGTCGCGGCATTTAGGTTAAAGAAAAAGAAGCGGTCGAACTTTATCTATTTGGTAATCGTGTTTAGAATACGCAAATTTCGTATACGAGCGTCTTGGTAAACAGATTTTGATATAATGGCTGTCGAATCAAAGCATTCTGATACGAAAGTGATATGAAAATCGCGAAGCCGATTGTAAATGGCCAATCATTAGCCGCGTGTCGGCGTAAGCATGTAAAACAAAATTCGGCAACAACAACTGCGAAAAACAAAGGAAAATGAAGGAAAAGCTGAATCAAATTTATAAAGAAGTATTTTATTGAAAATAAAACTCATATATGGAATAGAATGATGGAAGGGGTGATGACTAAGAATGACAAAAAAATCACACTTCTTTTCGAATAAATAAGGATTTGAAAGAGAACAAATAAATGGACGGTTAGGGTTTCTAGAAAGAAGAGAGAAAAAGTGAATTTTGTATTTAGAAATCACATTACTTTCTTTACAATTCTTTAATCATCAAGCTTCTCATCGTTAATCTACATCTAATTTATAATGGTTTATAATTTAATCAATATAATTTGAGATTTTTCTTGTAAGGAGCATCCTTTAGTATTTACAATTTCATTCATTTAATACGATCATTATATTCATATAATTTTATAAAATATCCTCAATGATGTTTTGTTACAGATTGCCTGACTTTTTTAATCTTTACTTCAAAATTTTTAATAAATATATTTAAAAAGATAAATTTATTGATTAGTTAATAAATAAATTGATATAAACACATGTCGAAGTGTTAAATCTTTTCTAAAGGGTGATCTGATATTCGAGGTTAATGCGGAAATGATCGGGCAAGGCGCATCTGAGTTATTAATAAAAATCTGCCAAAATCCCAGATTAGGATGTGACAGTGCCAGCAAACGTGATTTGATTTAACGATTACGTTTTGCTCAGGCTTTGTCTCTAAACTATCAACAAAAACACAAAAGAAATGTCATTATTAATATATTTTAAATTGTAATGGTCGGCCCGACAAATATATGAAGAAAAAAAATGAAAAACAAAGACAAACCCAGATCGGTTGAATAAACCATTTTATTGGAAAAGAAAATCCAAATCTGAAGAAAAAAACGATGGAATTGGTGATTACATACCAAGAATGACAAAAAAAAAAAAGAGAACATAGGGAGGGACAGTTGGAACTTTAAGAGAAAATAATTTTTGCAAGCTAATAAATCTTTTTACTCTTTCATACTATCTCAATTTATTTGAGATTAGCCAATTTGTTATGAGTATTATTTATTACATATCATAAATTTTGAAAGCATGTAAGAAGAATTTGTTACTTAAATTTTGAAAGCACATAAAGAGGGGAAAAATAAATGAATGTTACTTAATTGATCACATAATATCTATCAAAACATGTTCTTAGCCTTTTTAGAATGAAAACATGGTAATAAATGAACAATTCAAAGAGCTATTTTATTTTATTTTTACAAATTTGTTGGACATGTAAGTTAGATTAAGGGTCCCAATTTATAATGGTATTTATGCTACAGGGTCCCATCTCATTATTAATAATCCTAGTCTCCGAAAAATGCATGGATTGCATCCTAATTGGGTGTCTATGCACCTATTGCATGCCAACCTTGAAAAATGATTTACTTGCTATAAGTGGAAATACCTTGCTATAAGTGGAAATACCTTAGGGAAGAGCTGTTTGAGCTAATATAAGTTTTAGTTTTTATCAAATTAAGTCTATAGAATTCACTTATGATTTTTGGGTAGGGTCTATAAAAAATGTCAGAAATATTTTGATGAATAATTTGAAAGGCTCGAGGCACATATAAGTGAGTTTTCTTGAAAGCCCAATACCTTATAAATGCATTTTACCTTTTTTGTCATAATTTGTGAAAATTTAATTCTCAAAATTTTCAACTTAGAGGAATGCTAAAACACTAGTCATATTTGCAAATTTTGAATTAGGAGTAGAAAATGTTCAATTATGTTTTCATTCATTAGAATAAAAATAAAAAATAAAAATAAAACTCTGTTAGGGTTTTGATTCTCTCCTTTTATTTATTTATTAATTTAAATACATAAGGCCCTGTTTAGTAGGTAGAAAATTTTTATTTTCTACAGTGGCTTTAACAAGAAAACGCGTTTGAATTCACGAGAATAAAATAATTTTAACGAAAATGAATTATTATTTACTGACATTTATATATGAATCGAGCAGTAAGTTATTTTCCTTGTTTTAATTAAAATTAACAAAATTCATCAAAATGGGGTTGAAAATGAAAACGTATTTTGACGAATTCAAATGCAAAGCGATATTTTTGAAATATTAAAGATTAAGTCATTGAAAATTTTTATGTGAATTTTGGATGAGTTGAAAATTTTGCAGATCGCGGGACAGGGATCTTGATTCATTTTCATACGTTTCATATATTTTAAAGACGGATTTAAAATTAATAAATCATTTTTGTCTACTTTCAAACTTACTTCATTTTAGTAACTGATTCGTAAAAAAATTTAAACAATTGAAATATATAAGTTTTTAACTACTATTTTTCTCTAGTGTTTTCCAAGAAATAAGTGTATAGGGCCCTGTTTAGTAGGTAGAAAATTTTACGTTCTACAGTAGCTTTTAAAGCAGGAAACGCGTTTAGTTACGAGAATAAAGGCCAGCAATTTTGAAAGCGAAAAAATGAATTATTCTTTCAAACCATTTTATATATGATGAGAAAGCAATTAAGTATTTTCCTTTGTTCAATTAAATTAATGAATTAATGAATGGGGTTGAAAGTAGAAACGTATTTTAATGGAATTGATCACGAAGCGTGTTTACTACGAGAATGGCTAAATATTAAGAATCATTGAAAAATTTTAAGCTATTAAATTTTGGATAGAGTTGAAAATTTTATTAGTAGCAGGGCCTAGAGTATTTTATAATTATTATAAATTTAAGGATATTCATTCAATATATTGTATCTTAGAAGAACAAATTTAAAAAGGAAACTTATCATAGAAATAACTGAACAACCATTAATTGGAAGAGATCTTTCTCTCCTTCTTTTAAGATGAATTTTTGTAAAACATAGCATGAGCTATTGATGAGTGATAGCTAGAAAACTCTAAGTCCAAAGTCTAAATACCAAAAATAGAAAAATAAAATAAAAAAAAGAAAAAAAATGTAAATAACTTTTTGTTAAGGTAATAAGGCATGAGTGGGGGGGAGGAATTGCCTTTGAGATGAGGCTAGATGGCACACATACA
The DNA here is from genome assembly GCA_016808115.1 of Tetrastigma voinierianum. Classification (NCBI taxonomy): domain Eukaryota; kingdom Viridiplantae; phylum Streptophyta; class Magnoliopsida; order Vitales; family Vitaceae; genus Tetrastigma; species Tetrastigma voinierianum. The sequence continues at coordinate 180,793 of JAEQBH010005512.1, read as the reverse complement.
TACTTCATATTTTGATGCTTCCAAGGATAAAGACATCATCATTTTAGGCTAATTGGTTTCCTTTTTTGGACCATTGATTTGGCCCAAACCCCCTTCCTCTTGTTTAATCCCTTCAACTCTCCTAATTATATCATATATATATGTACCATATATATATATATATATATATATATATATATATATATTTCTATACTCCAGTTGTCCCACCACCCTCTCTCTCTCTCTCTACTCCAATTATATTTTTCTCTCTCAAAAAACAACTATTTCTTTTTGTTGCATGACCTGTAAAATCTCACCACTAAACACTAATTCTCCTTTACGCAATTTACATCTCATTCTTTCTCATGGATGCCAAGCATGAAATAAATCTCTAATGACTTAAAATGATAATTTGAAAGCAAACTTAGGATCAGATCAACTCATAAACCACCTCTCAAATTTATTTTCAATCATATTATAGATACCAAATCTAAGAATTTATAGAACAAAAATATTTATATCAAAAAATTTCAACTTGAGTGGCATGTTGAGGGGAAGTTTCAAACTTTGACATTTTTGAATGCAATAATGTTGAGGGTGTGATTTTTGTCCTTTCAATCGATTAATTATTACTAGTTTCTTTGTCTACATAAAGGTATAAAGTTTATCAAATACTTGTAGAATCATGTGTATCCCATTTTACAATCATTGATTATTATTATTATTATTATTTTCAGTTTTACTATTTTAATAATATTTATAATAATTCACCTATATCTATATATTTTAACCAACAATCCCCAAAAAATTTAAAAATTAAAAAAAAAATCCCTTAAAAATAGCTGTTCTAAAAGTTAATAGCAGGAACTGGGGGGAGTAGGAAGGGCCGTCAAGCCGAGCTGATCCTAGCCTACAGCAACTCGGCTTAAGAAGAGGAAGAAACAATGCACAGCTGTGAGAGGTCAACAACGTCAACTCGGCTGGAAACAGAATATGCGGAGCAGCGGATGGAGGTGGAGGGAATATTCTCCCGTTTTGGGAGGGAGATGACGTAAGCAGCTTAGCTGGAAGGCGGTGGGAGTGCTTAGGGTTCCCTGAATGGCCCCCAGCTGGCATGGCACTCTGCACATGGCCAGCTGCTCCCCTGTCCACACTATATCACCCTTTATTTCCCTAATTTGCCCCTCATATTTTACCTTATTCACATTCCTACCCTTCTCCCTTTTTCCTTCCCATTTTCCTTCCACCCTATCTTCCTTTGGTTCTATGATCACCACTTTGTACCTAAATAAGTACTAATTAATGTTGGTTTCTTTTTCTTTGAATTTTTAATATTTTTCTTTTGTTTAACATAAAAACTTCAAAGTTATTAAATTAGTCTGACTCACCCCATCATACATTGTTTATATTTCAATAAGTTTTGAGTAAAGTCAATACATAAAAATAAGATTATTTTATGTAATTGTTAATGGAGTAAAGATAAATTATGTGCCATAAAGCATAAATAAATAAATAAATAATTTTTAAAATATGAAAGAAAAAAAATGAAACCATACATGAAGAGGGAAGGAGTGGCAGTAAAAGGTTAAAAGGTAACCAGGGGTGAGAATCTACTCATTAATTTCAAGCGTTGGAATGGTCAGCATAGATAATTACTCTACTTCTTTTTTATAAGATGGGACGATGATTACTGTTTTCCTTTTTCTTTTCTTCCTTTTCTTTTTTTCTTGCCATAAGGTAAATCGAATAAGGACATAATGGTCCTCCAATTCTACTTTCACTTTTTAGAAAAGTTTTGACTGCCTTTTACCAATTTTTTTAAAAATAAAATTTCAAAAATATTTCAATTTTATCTGTTTTTCGTTTTTAAAAAGATATAATATGTATATAAAAAAATATACATGTCCTCATAAGAATAGATCTCAAAAAATAAATAGATCTCAATATATATATATATATTATATGATATAAAAAGCAGAAAAATAGGACATAAAAATAGGGTCCATTGTTTTTTTAATAGAAAAATAATTTTTAATTCAAACTATTGATAAAAATCAAAATTGTCAAAAATGATAAAGGATGGAAAAACATCCTTAAACAATTAATAGTTGAACTTATATATTTAATATTGCTAGAATACACATAATTGAGTGTATTATATTAATGATTATCATTGATTTGATTTCTTATCATTGATTGGATATATCACCCAAATAACTGTTGTATTAAGACAATAAACAAATGTTGCACGAAAACGATGACAACTACGTACCGTATCAAAATAACGACGATAGGGCTCGGTTGTTAATTTGCTTTAAAAACAATTTAAAAATGGTTTTGAGAACTTAACCACTTATAGGTTTGTAAAAGCGCTTTTTTTTTAAAGATAATAATTTTATTGATTCAAACTAACAATATAAATAATAAGAATATAGGATCAAATTCGACAAAAACTTTAAAGTGTGTTTGAATCATGAGAATGGAGAGGTAATATAAGAATGTCACTACTCCTTCACCCCATTTCAGTATTTGGATGAAATATATGTAAGAAGAAATGAAATGAAAACTAATTTAAAGGGGAATTAAATTCTACTTCTAAATAGGATTTGGATTCCTTAGAAATATGTGGTATTCTAATTCCACATTCTCTTTACAAAAATACAAAAACATAAAATTATCATTTTATTCATAATTTTTTGTTCAATGCTCTAAGCTAAACCAAAAAACAAAAATAAAATAAAGTATTGATTTTTTATCTGGAAAAAATATAAACAAGTCAAAGATAGGTTGTATGCTCGTTTTCCATTCTCCTTAAAAATATATGACTTTTGTTTTGAAAAGAAAAAATATATAAAAACTTAAAATAGCTATTTTACCCATAATTTCTTCATCAAATATTTACATTTGTATGTAAATTCCTGAGTTTATATGCTTACTATTAATTTGCTTCAAAAATATTTACCAATTTAAATCTTGATTTTATAAATAAATCCAATTAAAGTAACATTGATTATTTTTTAAAAATTTTACCAAAAATATTATTTTCATCAATTTAAAAATATTTTAAAATTTATGCATTTTTTAGTCATTTCTGAAATATTTTTCTAACATAATATTAAATAAAATTGCATGAAAATAATTTATTTTTTAATTCCTTACAACTAAATACAAAATAATTTTATATTTTGTATTAACAATATAAATTCTTACAGTTTCAAAAATCAGATCTTACTATTAAAAAATGAGAAATAAATATGTAGCTTATTGTTTGATTAAGTAAAATAATTATTTCCTTAAATAATTATCCAACTTTTTTTTTTTAAACTCCAACATATAAAATTTTAAGATATTTTTAAATGGAAGAAATATAGGGTTACGTGTTTTTTTATGGTTATTTTTAAATTATATCTTGTTTGCTTAATATTATTATTTAGTAAAAAATTTAGAAGTTTATTATTGAAAATAAAATAAAAATTACTTAAAATCATGTAATATGATATTATTGTCAATCTATTTTCTTTTTCATTCAAATTCTTAATATTATAAAACACTGAAATGAAAATAAACAATAATTTTTTTTCATGTAAGATTCATAAACTAATAAATCTCACTAAAAATGAAATCAAATATATTCCGTATAAATAAGAATGAAATGGATTCTTCCAGTTCCCATTTCCTATTCCGATGTTAAGCGCCCAAAGATATTGCTTGTCTCCAAAGTTAATCTGCTTGATGAATCAGCACAAGCATGCAACGTTTGATAATTTTAAGATAGTTATAATATCATAATTTCGAGTTCTGCGACTATATTCTGATCGTGATTTGCGTTGATGTCTCTATTTAATCGAATATGTTTTTTCGTTTAAATCATCAACAAATAAGAAAGCATCATAGCAAAATGATGAAAACCAAACATTCATACTAAGACAACACAAACTACATCCATAGAAGACGACGACAATAACATGAAAAAATAAATTAAAAATCCAGATTTTATGGAAGAACCACTTTATTGAGAAAAAAAAATGATAGAAAAAAGACAGGGGATGATTTCAGGCCAAGTATGAAAAAAAAAAATCACCCCCTCTTTGTTTAAGGAAAAAGATGCGATAAAGGACAAAATGAAAGAAAGTGAGAGACAACTATGGTTCAAATTTAACCAAAATATATTTAAAAATTAAAATATTTTAAAAATAACATATGTATTTTCAATAATTTATTTTATAAAATAAATATAAAAAATTGAAAAAAACAAAGTTATTTTTAATATATATTTTAATTTTAAAAATAACAACAAAAATATTTTATAATTTTCAAATATATTTTCCTTGTTTTTATTTTAAGAACAAAAAACTTTATTTTTTGCTCATCATGTCAATTTCAAAGGACAGAACGTTCGCCATTTCATATAGATAAAACGGTATAAGAAGAGGTCCCAATTTCGATTTCACGTGGTAACAATTTACTACCTGTGAATTCAAAAAACAAAAAACTATTTGAATACATTCATCAAATATGTCATACATGAATCATGCTATCCATTAGAATTTTGTGGGGCTGTAATTTTTGGTATTAATTCATTTTCACTCATTTTAAGAGGATAATTAAATCTGTTGTGATAAGGAGAAAAAAAATGTCATATTCATTCGATTGATGAAACATTTACAGTTTAAAAAGATAGATGAGACATCAAGAGATAAGAAGGGTTTATGTTAATAGGCTTGTGTCTTAATAGAGACAATTTAATGTATTATAAGAAAGTATTTAGTTATTAAAAATATATAAAAATAAATAAAATATTTACTCATGAACAAAAAATGGAAAAAGCTGATAAATGTAAATACGAGGTGGCGTAAAGTGAAGAGAAAAGAGGCAAGCAAATTAAAATTTAAGACAAAAGGAGGGATGGCCTCTAACATCGGCAGCCCCGATGCTGCTGCCCTTTAAACTACACCCTCTGTTTTCTTTCACCTCCCTTCAAAGCCAAAAATTAAATGCTTTCATTGATCTCCTTGTGGTCCCATAAATTTGATAACAGAGACCCTCCTTGCGTTAACCTTAAATCCCCCAACCCTAAATTTTTATAAAAAAAACACCTTGTCAGTTATTCCCTGGTCAGGACATATGTCACAACAGTGGTTTTTATGAATTTTTCTTTTAATTTGTGGGAAAAAAGAATTATTTGGTATAAAAAACAAAAATATTTTTTTAACACCTAATCACTTTGCACTATGTTGTAATAGTTACTATACCCTGTTTTTTTATCGACCTTGAATCATTGAGCCATACCTCTTTAGGAAAATTTTTTTATATATATAATTGTTGTAACTTGGGAGGTAATCATTTTGGGAAGAATGTGTACAAATTTAATACCGAAATTCGATGAGGGAGATAGCCACCTGTTGGATAATCAGTCAGACTCTGACTTTCTCTATTTTTTTGGAATTGTTAAGAAAATTCAGGTGTTTGGGAGGTTTGGATGTTTAGTTAGGGCATTGAAGGTATAGGGTTGGCATTTGTTCATTCCCTTGTTGTCGCCACTTTCTTCCACACCCTTTTTCTTGAATCGTTCCCAATTTAGACCTTAATGTAATGTGAAATACATTTTTCAAAAGAAAAAAAAAAACAGGCTGTCAATGAAAAAGAAGAAAAAATATCATATTTTGAGAAAATTTTAATTTGGTGATATTATAAAACCATTTGAAAATATTTTCTTGAAAATGTTTTTAAATAAATGATTTGAGTTTTTTAGCTTGATAAAAATTGAAATATTTGATTTTTTTTGTTTAATCAAGAGTAAATTATTAATATGAATTAATGGTTGATTAAATAACAATTGATATTAATCAATTGTAGAATATGACATTTTCATTTTTTTTTTTTGCTTTTCTTCATATTTATATTGTGTTTAAAGAAGGATTATTTTGCAAAAAAAAGAAGACATTACAAAATCAAGTAAAAAGAAAAGATTGAAGGTCAAATTTCCAAGTTTCTGTTTTCAAAACTCACTAATCAATCACCCTTAATTAAAATATTCACCATTCAAATCCCTTTCTAACTAATAATATGGGTTTATCCGGATCATGAGGAGTTAATCAATTACCTTATGAGATTTCTCGTGGGATGGATGCTAGCCTAAACACCAACAGATATTTTCTATGTGTACACTGCTCACTCATTTACCAAGTAACCGTAGAGCCAGATCTCTAGAGCATTTTAATTTACCAGTTTTTTCTAAAAATAGTATAATTTGCTCTTCAATCATAAAAATGAGAATTATTATCGTGCAGAAAATAGGAGAAATGGTATATGATGGGGAGAAGAGACTGAAGGAGACGAGAGGAGAGAGGGACAGAGAGAGTTAGCTCAGTAAACGCAGGAAAGCAGAAGGGGACGAAAAAACAAATAAAATAAAATTATAAGGAGGAAAAACAAAGCCTCTTCTCCCCCCCTCTCTCTCTCTCTCTCTCTCTCTCTCCACTTTCCATCACTCACATTCATTCTTTGCTTCCTCCTTTTTATATCACGAGATCCCCATCTCTTCCTTTTTTTCCTTCTCGCCTCTCGTCTCTCCCTCTCTCTCCCTCTCTCTATCTACAATCTATCCTCTTCATGGCTTCCTTCTTTATTATATAATTTATATTTCTTGTAATCCTTCCATCTTATTTGTAGTTTGATGGGAGCCTAAAAAACACTAGAAAATCAATAATTTTTTGTATTAGTTTTGGAATTTATCTCTCGAGAGAAAATGCCGCATACGTCAAATCGATTACAAGAAATGGGCATTGATTCGCTTTCTGATAAGAGTGCGGGACACGCTCAGTTGCGAGCTAACTGGGCTGAAACTGATCGGTTCGCCGGTTTCGCCGTTGATGACTCGCGGCAGTGCGGGGAAGCGGCGAGGCGGTGGCGGCCCGCTATGACAGCAGTTCGGGTTCAATCGGGTTGGTTCTGGCAAAACTTGTGTTGATGGTAAAAAGACCAGATGGTAGTGTAAACAACCACTCCGGGGAGCTCTCCGCCTCCAGCGAGACCAGCCCCTCCGCCTTCGAAACCCTTCGATCCGTTTCCGGTATCCGGTGAGGCCGGGTCACCAGGTCGATCGGCGGATGCGCGCCCAGTCTACTCGGTGCAACGCGTTAGTAGCAACAATGGCCATTGGTTGTGGTGATGAGGTGCAAGCTCTATCTCGTCAACGAAGCGCAAACTAACGCTTCCCAGCAGCAACGTTTGCCCGTCGGGAAAAGATCCTGAAGGCCGGAAATCCATGCCGGACCTCCGGCCGGTCCGACGTGTTAGGTTCAGGGTTGGCCACTACGGCCGGCAACATAATGCGTGGTGGTGCTCAAGTGGCAGTCCACGGGCAGGTGCCGATGTAAATATGACCGATAAATTCTTGAATCTATGATGGTAAAGGCAATGGGTAGTTCTGATCCTGAGGTAAAAGCCGGCAATGAGTTGTATAGAGAGGAGTTTTCATGAAGGCCATATCAACTTGTGACCGAGCTATTTCACTATCGCCGGACAGTAAACTGCGGGTAAACTTCGACCTTGTAACGTTGGCAGCACGAAGAAGTTGGCAGAGGCGGTAAAGGAGTGTGAGGAGGCTGTGAGGTTGGACCCTGGATATGGAAAAGTATCTCAAAGATTGGCCTCTCTTTATCTAAGGTATTTTTAAAGTCTGAAGTAAAATTAATTATTTTTCTTAATTTTTAGTTTTTCGTGCTGTGGTTATCTGTTCATGTTTGTTTAAGGAAAAGGTGATTTTTCTCAGATTAATGTGATTGGTTACATGTTGTAATGATCTGCATTTAATGTTTGTTTGTGTTTCTCATTTAATTGTTAGATGGGTGGAATGGATCTATTTTATACGGATGACCATCTTTTGTCTGAATTATTACATTTATATAGACCTATTGTTCCATTTCTGTTCTCTGCTTTTTGTTGCTTTGATTGGTGATTTGAATCTCAAGATCTTAGGTTTAGTTGTTTGTTAGTGAACGGGTTAACATTTATTGATTCTCTTTGGAGGACTGGCCATCTAAATGGGTGTCAATGATTAAGCTTATTTTTGGGGTTAAGTGGTTTAGGTTAACATATATTTATTTGTTTATTTGCTCTTTGTTTCAGTGAGATTCGGTTCTCTCTTTTCATGCGTTACCTTCTTCTTTCCTCAAAATTCAAGTAGTATTACAGTTACAGGGTGTGCGGCCTTCATGGGTTATTAGTTCTAAGTTAGAACCTTCTTTTACTAGTTAAACATTTAGTTTCACTCCCATGACTATAACAGTGGCTGCTCATGGCAATCATTTCATTTCAAGTGACTGTCTTTGATGTCAATTTAAACCATGTTCTTGTTTTCCAGGTTAGGCCAGGTTGAAAATGCCCGACGCCATCTCTTCATACCTGGGCAACCACCAGATCCATCTGAGCTTCAGAAGTTGCTTTCTTTGGAGAAGCATCTGAACCGATGTGCTGATGCCCGGAAAATTGGTGACTGGAAAAGTGCACTAAGGGACTGTGTCCCAGCCATTGCTGGCGGAGCAGATTCTTCCTCAGGTTAGACTCTTGAGGTAAAATCTATATTTTATATCCTCTATTCATTTATGGAGCAAATTTCAAACCACTGTTCATTTGCACTTCGGAATTTACAAGCTCATTTCTTGTGAGAACCAGAGCCCTGGTGAGCTCCACCAAATCGAAGATGCAGATTCCTGCCTATCAAGCATTTCCAAATTTGAACATTATTCTCCTTTCAGCACAACCAAGTTCTTTGGTATGATTGCTGAAGCCTATCTTTAATCAGAGCTCAAGTTGAGGACATTTCTAGCGGAGGAGGTGGCGTAATAGCAGTGTTCATTGCAAAAATAATTATGGATTTTGGAAGTGAGAATGGATGATATAGTTTCTTGCAGGTTTGAGGAATGCAGTTGCGGCAGCAGAAGGCTGGTTGATTGATTACCAGTAATGTTGAAGTTGCAAAACTGCTGAACAATGTTAAACCAATTGTCAGAGCACGTTCTCGTGGCAATGAATTCTTCAATTCTGGAAGATTTTCTGAAGCCTGCTCAGCTGTCAGAGGAAGCCTCAAGTATGATACATCAAACTCTGTTCTATATTGCAATAGAGCTGTTTGCTGGTCTAAACTTGGTCTGTGGGAAAAATCTGTTGAGGAATGCAACCATGCCCTCAAGATTCAACCAAATTACACCAAGGCTCTTCTCCGCAGAGCTGTCTCAAATGGAAAGGTGCATATATCCATTCTCATTCCGCCTGTGTGGTTGTTTTTTTTCTTTTTAGTGCTCATTTTCTTTTAGACTACTTTTTATATAAATCATTGGCATTTTCTTGTAGCTTGGACGATGGGCAGAGGCAGTGAGAGATTATGAGATCAGGGAGGAGATTCCGCAGGAGACAATAAGTTTGCTGAATCTCTATCCAGGCACAAAGCTGCATTGTCAAAATTGCGGAACAGGAAACTCATAATGTGAAATTTGACAGTGAAGTTGAGGAGGTTCTGCATCAAATAATTCAAACCTGTATCTCTTCTGTCAGTTGCGCCTGCTTATTGCCTCAAATTGAAATTGTTCCTTATCCACATTCCTCTTCTCCTTTCCCTCTAATTAGAACTCAATTTCAGGTGTATCTGTGGTTCACTTCAAAGTGGCATCCAATCACCAGTGTGAGCGGATCTCCCCCATCATGGATAAGCTCTTAGTGACCAATACTCCATCTAAAACTACCAGGTCATTGCCATGTTTTTTTTTTTTTTTCTATGGCTATTCCACTGTTTTAAATAGTCATTTGGTTTGAGAGTTGATATTCAATACACCATGTATAAAACCATAATTAAAATTTCACCAAAAGCATCAATTTCATCTGTATGATTAGTCTCTCTTTTGGGGTTGACAAATCAAACTAGTTTCAAATGGAATAGTTTCATTCACACGCTACATCTTTTGCTTTGCCATCTTAACATTTAAAAAAAAAAGGAATGCTTAAAAGGATTTTATACTCTGTTTGTACTTGATTGAAGGTTGATGTGGAGGAGAGCCCAGCAGTAGCGAAAGCCAGAAAGCACTGCCAGAAGTGTTCCAACCTTCAAGATCTACCAAGAACAGGGAATTGAGTCATAAAAATAATTAGTCTGACCATCCAATACTTGGTACTCAGTGAAAATTGTTACAGTTTCTAAAATGGAGTGCATTTGTGTTTTTCATTGCTGCGCCATTCAAGATTGGGCTCTTCCCAGTATCCCCAGCCCCTGCCCACTCAATTCATGCAGGATTACCAGTTCCAACCAGCTACCGCCAATAATTTCAGACTCAGGGAGACCCCTCAGAAAGAGAATAGCTTATTATTTCACATTTTCTGTTTTATTAATTCTTTCCATCTCAATTTCTCTCTGGTTTCACATCCCTCTCCTCCTTCGCTTCCATTATTTGTCTTTTGACATAATTCAATACATGTGCCCAAATTTCTGTATAAGAAAGAAAAAGCTGAAAAAAAGTGTCTTCATTCAGTATATTGTCTCCTTAGTTGAATGAATGAGAGAGAGAGAGAGAGAGAGAGAAGAAAATTGGTTGTGTGGATGACATTGTGCCCAGCACAAACTTGATAATGTTACAAGTATTGGGAACAATCAGATGTTGAAGGCCTGGCCAGGGTTAATTCTTGACTGGAAAGTGTGGTGGTGTGTGATAATGATTCTTCAAATAGTCTGTTACCTTCATGCTTCCCTTTCACCTGTTTCTATTTTAATAATTTTTTTCCAGGAAACCTACAGAAAAAAAAAATCCATTGGGACCATTTCAGTCTAAGATTTAGCCACTATTCAGGGCCTTCCTCTCTCCCGGTCTCCCTATTTCAAGAGAAGGACCAAACACCATCATGGGATGATTTTACAGACCAAAAGTCATGAATAGTTGCATTTTCTTTAAAGGGTGTTTGGCTTCTTGGAAAATCATTTCAACTAATAGCATTTTCCTGCAGGAATGAGTAAAGTTGAAGGAATAATGTGAGGCTTAAGTGCAGAGCAAAAGAGATGTACAAGTCCTTGCATGGGGGGCGGGAACGATTGACGACACTATCTGATTCAGTGATGGATGATGTAGTGTTTGGGTATGGATTTGCTTATAAAATCATATGATATGTCATTAATAAAACAAAGAGGACAATTAAGGGCACCCACCAACATCTGGCAAACGCAAAGACCCAAACCCAAATAATTATAATCAGAATTTTAGGCCTCCTAAAGTGGATCCCGATCGTCCCAGATCCTGATCCCCGTGAGTGGGGTAGGTGAATTAACATGTGGGGGGCATTAATTAATAGTTTGTATCCTCCTAATGTTTTAATGGCACTCCTGCTCCTGCTGGGCTGCTCCTACTTGGTCCTTTAAACCTCTTACCCACTCTCACCCACCCACCCCAGCTCCTCCCTCTTGCTCCTCTTTGCTTTACGATCCATCCAATTCCCAATCACAATCCTGCAAATACCACTAGCGCTTGTTGTCTGTAACCAACCTCCTCTGCTTGCCTGGTGGTATCTATCTCTGTATATGGTATATGCATGCCAAAGTCAGCTTCGGCACCCAAAGGCCAAAACCAACGGGTTCATACTTAAATAACCCTTCTTCATTACAAATGCAATTAAAAAAGAACACAGTTCAAATTTTTAAACGCGGCTTTGATATTCAAAAACGTAAATAGACTATCTTTGGAATGTTTGGCACTTATGTAAATCTAACAGTGCTTCATCTTTTTTTTTTTTGTGTGAATCTTTGCGCTTTTAACGTTTATTTTTTAATTGAATATGCATCTTATAATGTTGCAATGCTGATGGGAGCCATTGATGTCACTGCCAGATAGAGGTGGGATAATGGCGAAGCCCTGCTGGCCAGTATTTTTTAGAGGATCGGCTGAAAAATGATGGTGTGAAACCAAAAGCAGAGGAAGCCTATTGAGTTTCGACCTGAATAGGCTGACTGTCAGGGCTTGGGTCGGTCTTTAACCATTTGGCACAAATGACTGTTAGTAATTTTATTTAAATTTTTTTTTTAATGACTAAATGTGTTTTGGTATTAAAAATATTAGTTTTCCTACTATGAAAAATATAAAATAGTTGTTTATAGTAAAAAGAATGGTTATTAAGTAATTATTTTTAATAAAATGAAATAAAATAATTTTAGTATGAAAAATAAAATAAAATAAAAGTATATATAAATATAAGTAAAATAATTTATTTTGTGTAATCTTTTAAGAACACTTAAAAATAAACTATAAGTATTTCAAAAAAAAAATTTACAAAATATTAAATTTGTAAAATTGTTATTTATTATTATTTTTTAAAAAAATTTTAACGTCCAACATATTTTTGCCTACAATCTTAATGGGTTCGACCCATTTGGGTAAGGTCGGCCTGCTTCTTAGCTATACTCACATGTGACATAATTTATTGATACGTTACATTGTTGATAAATGAAATATCAGTAGTGTTAGACATTTATGTTTATCTATTTGTTCACTTGGATGACAATGGCCACTAAAAACATATTTGAGTAACGAATTAAATCTAAAAAAAATTTAAGGTCAAATAAGATTTATCATCAAAGAGGGCATTCAGTACACCTTTTGTGAAACGTAGCTACTCAAGAGTTCCGTAACTACATTCTTTTCTCGGCGGTAAGAAGGTAGTCTTATGATGGTCATGGGGAAAGCTGTAAGTTGAAGAGCTTTGCAGTTTGTAATGTTTAATCATGGTGCTCTTCCACATTCTTGCCTAGACCCATCAACCCTTAACTGGTTAAGGCTGCAATTTGGTTGTGTCAGTGATTTTGGGATTATATTACCATTTTAGTCGATTCAAGACTATCTACTTCTTCTTCATGACCCTCCTAAACTTGACGGCCAATTTAAGGTGCTGGGCCTGACCGAAGGGCGTAAGGTGGGAAGGCTGTTGTTGTTGCTGTTTCTCAGTCATTAATGGGCGAATAGTGAAAAGAGAAAAATAATAGGGTTACAGATCATCTATTCATTCTTTCTCTACCTATTGTGTTTGTATTTAATGAAGTTTGAATCCTCTCACTGAGGTATAAATAAATAAATAAATGGGATAGAAAATTACAAGTAAATAAGACGAAGGTATGTACTTGACACCGAACCAATTGATAATAATGAAATAGCTTTAGCTTTTGTTTGGTTCTTATTTTTAAAAATTGTTCTTAAAAATATAAAGAACATTATTTTTGTGTTTTTTTAAAACTATTATAGTTATTTGAATTTTGTGTTTAAAAAAAAGAAAAAAAGAGAATCAGCTTGTTTTTTAAGTGTTTTCTTTGTTCTTTGTCTTTAGAATGAAAACAAATTTAAATATCCTTAATATTTTATCCCTTATTTTCTTAACTCAAATTATTCAAATACCTCTTTACCGTTTTAACCGTGCTGTTATTTTTAACGTATTTTTAATGACTTATGAATAGTTTTTCGTCAATTATTGACCATAAATCACTTTATATTTAACTGTTTTGTTTTACATTAAATCGATAAAGTGGTTATTCGTAGCGTTTGTAATAACTGCATTTGTTTTACGTATTTGTCTGCCATCTTTATTGCGACGTTTAGCTTGTTACGATGTTATGTTTTTCGTTATTTTGTTATGACGTTTTATTTATGTGGCAAGTGATTGAAGCATTACCAAAATGGGTATGATCGTCCAATATCGTATCGTGATCGTTAATATATTAGCCCGTCGTAGATATTCTATTCATTATATTATCAAATTTATAGGTTTTACATCGATTTATATAATTAATCTGGATATTGTTCCTAATTTATGGTTTTTAGTAATTTATATCTTAAATTTATCGGTCTTTTATAAGTTTGAATTAATAAAATTATTTTTCCCTTAAAAAAATTATTCAAATACATTTTGACTCATAGCAATGGTCTCGAAAAAATTAATTCTCGAATTCAATAATGCACTATGCTTAGATGCCATAACAAATCCATTTTTACTATGAAAAAGTCCACGAATCCATTTTTACTAGAAAAATTCACGAAGTACTTTTTCTTGGCAGTATGGGCATTGTAAGGTCCTTCATAAGGCCAAATAATGTGTCTTTAGCTCAATAAAACTCCTGAAGCGATATTTTTTGAGAAGAGAAGAAGTCATTTTTCATGCCTTTTTCATGGCCTATCTTCACAATGCCAGCTTCCTTTTCCGTCATGAAGGGAGCTTTCAATATTTGATTTTGAGTTATAACCTCAAAGGATAGCTCAATTGGTGTTAAATATTGAGGTGAGATTATTTAAATGATTGTTAGTTAGGGTCTCATTAAGGTTGTGACAGCGCCGTTAAGAAGTCGGATTGGTGCATCCGTCGGCCCACAGCTGAATCTTCGTGAATATCGGATAGCCCGTCTTATTAAATGAAAGAATTGAAGCGGAGTATCGCTATACGGAGAGAGCTCTCACTGCATCTGGAATATAATAAAACGATCGATATGTCCGATATGGTAAATAGCCCACTTGGCCCATCTCCCATCTTCGTCAAAATCATTGTATATCTGTAGTTTAAGAGTTAATAATTTCTTCTTATGCGAGCGTATATTAAAGTTTAAAAACGTTGTCACGTGTATAAAATTCAAAAGCCAATAAACCGACTTCTTTAAAAATCGATCTGCAGAAGGCCGTCTTACCAACACGTGTCGCGAAAAATGTTATAGCGACGAGGTGTTTATTGCCGATCAGTGGAATCACCACCAAATGGAGTTCTTACAAAAGCACGAGTGCGTATCTCTGATAGCAAAAAATGCAGCGTTAATGAGTCGTGATCACCTGCTTTAATGTCTAAATGGCCGGCCATTAATAAGTCGCCATTATTTCATATGACTTGCTGGCCAGTGTATAGAAGCGTTATTTTTAACCAAAGGTATTTGTTTTAATTGTGAACTATTATAGATATAAGTAATTAGATGGCTAGATGGTCATTGAATTAGACTGACCTCAGATGTATGTCGATTGGTAGGCTGAGCGATTGATATTTTATATGGACTATACTCTAGATATTGTAATGGGCCAATTTCAGATGGTATTATTATTGTCCCGACCTCGAAACAATTATCCTGATAACCACCTCATTAAACTCATCTATTGTTAAAGATCTTTGGAGTGCATGTCGAATCTACGTAAATCATAGTCCGATACAATTTATATAACGCGTACAAATATATATAACGCGCTGATATCGTTCACATTAGTTTCATCAGCGCGACAGTAACCTCTTGATTTGTCCAGTACACGAAATTAGCTCACGTGGGTGCAATTACAGCCATAGTAACGAGTTCGATTTGAATTCTTTTCAGCCATAGCGTTTTCTCACAAATTTGTTCGTGACAACCCCATTAGCGTGAACGGTAAACCGTGGTTTCGCGTTATGGCTGAAATATCATGACCGTCGAGGTTACGCCGTGAACCAGTCGTAAGCGTTCAAACATATCTGCATGTGTCTGATTTGTTTATGTATGAAATAAGCGCTAAAAAGCGACCCTTCTGATCACGGACGTCGATGAGCTAAAATTTCCGATAGTAAGGTCGGCGAGTTTTGGAGGCCAGTCAGCTTTGGCGTTCAGTGCCAAGCCGGCAAAGCTTGTCAATAGCTTCTTAAATCGAAAGTAAAGCAGTAGGATGAAGCACACTTCTGCCAGGTTTGTGAAAGCCTCGTCGAGCCTGTACGTAGGCCTCGTCGTGTGAAACAAACTCTTCTTCACTTTCAGAAGGAATTTCGACGGTCGGTTCTTGGAAATCTATAAGAGAAGTCTCTCTCTCTCTCTTTGCCAGAATATCTGTTTGACCAACTGCGTCTATCCACTCGCGTTTTCTTTTGGCTTTTGAAGGATGTGTATTCATTTTGTCTATTATCATTTAAGTTTAGAAAATGGCGTCATCATTTACCGGCTCTGGCGGATTTTCGACGTTTATTCTTGCTCGTAGTCGATTCAGTCGTTTCTCTCTTTAAATGCGGCGCTGATAATGATCGTGTTATAAGTATTTTCGTCGCATCGCTTTAAATCCTACTGCCATTTCGAAAGCAACGATCTGGCAGAAAAAGCATGCTCGGTCGTATCTACGAATTCGTGAAGTCGACGTGGCAAATTTGTGAAACCGATTCAAGCGGTGAAATCCGTTTAAATCATCGAGATTTAGAAAAAATTTTGGATTTTGGTAAAAATTACAAATTGATTTTAGGAAAATTGGAATTTTCACGGGGGTCTGTGAGGTTATTAGAGATTTATTCGATTATTAACTTTTGATACATCAGGGTATTCGAGATGAATGTAAGTTGGCTTGGATAGTCATGATTGTCGAAAAAAAACGTTTGATTTCAAATTATATCTAATTGGTGAGATCGTGAGAGGGGGTGTTTTAATTTATTGATGTGCAATTGATGACCGACCAAAATGTGAGACAAGGTCCATGGGAGAAACTAAAGTTTGGTGCAATATTTATATTTGGCCGGCTAGGAATATTTCAATTTTGGTTTTTGAAATACGGCTTGTAATGCTTCACTATGTCAATTTCTTTGTTTTGTACCTATCTGAGATTGTGTTTGGGATAAATGAAAGATGAAAAGGAAGGAAAAACAAAAAACATAATAACATTCATATATTTTTGGAAAATTTATATCGAAAGAAGAATCAATTTTGTTTTGATCCCAAATTTTCTCCCTTAGATTAAAAACTTAAAAAGAATATATAACAAAATCTCAAGGGAATATCCTTTCTTTATCCATCTTATTTCGCCATCAACCATGAACAAACTAAAATTCTTATGGAATATTCCTGTCAAAAAAAAAAAAGAAAAAATCTTATGGAATGATTAGTACTTATTAGATAGAAAGAAAAGTTCTATAGGAAGACGATCTCTATTCGAATTTTTGTACAAATTTCTAACTAGTTACATGAAATATCCTTTTATACCTCATGGTGAGGGCTTTCAATAATCTATTACTCGTTTATAAGCTTTGTATACTATTTATTTGACTCTTAATTTGAAGGCTTGGAAAATACAGGAAAGAAGAATTTCTTATATTTGATTTACTTTGAAAAAAAAAATCAAATATAATAAAAAAATTTTCTCAAAAATTTTATATATCATATATAACATATAATATATATATATATATATCATATCTTATATATATATATATATATATATATAAAATTTTTAGTCATTATAAAGAAGAAACAAATCAATAAATTAAAATCGATTTGGAACCAAATCTTGCAACAGGCAGATTGGGTTTGTAGAACGATAAAGAGATGTATGGCAAGTCAGAAGATAGTACATTCTTCTAAATCACTCAACAAAATATTTTTTAAGTAGTGAAAAAAAGTCTAGAAGGATTGGGCCATTGTTATTATTGAATATTATAATTGCCAAATACTGACAATCAAGAGCTTCTATCTTTGACTTTTTTTTTTAAATATATAATTTTAATTGATTCAAATTAGTAATATTATTATAAGGAAATGAAGAATCAACTCAGTAAAAGCACAGGGATTATTGTCAAAGTTAATGCTTGCATAATGAATCAGATCGAAGTTTAACAGCGTTCAATAATCCTATAATGACTAAAATATTTATGATTTAAGTTTCCTGATATATTAGCGTATAATTTGATTTTATTTGTACCACAATCGAACTTTAATGATAATGATGTTCAAAATCAGCTATCATATCAAGGCAGTACAATATCTTCCATAACAAGTTGTCAACAAAATTATGAAAAACAAAATTAAACTTAGATTTGTGAGAAAGAACCACTTTATTGATAAAAAAAATGATAGAAAGAGATATAGGTAAGTGATTTTGAATTGAAGACAAATAAAAATATAGTTAACTATGAATGAACTAAAGAAAAGCATATGAAAGAAAATGAGGGACTTATTAAAGGCATGTTTGTCAGTCAAAATTTTCTGTTTTATATTAATTACCAGAAAACAGAAATGTTAGGTCTGAATATGGGTAACAAATTTAAATAAAGAAAAATGATTCATCATTTTCATTATTTTATCTAAAGTATTTAAGCTATTTTCTTCACATTTTCATTGTTCAATTAAATCGAAAACAAGGGATTTTATTTTCAATATTTTATACTTCATTTAATGGTTTAAAGTTTTCTTATTATTTATTTTCGATCAAATTGAGAGTCTGAAAAGTATTTTACAAATGGCCAAAGATTAGAATACATTCGAAAATTACTAAGTAATGCGAATTTTGGATGAGTTGAAAATTTTTAAATTAGAAAATAACAGAAATTTGGGTTCATAAAAAAAGTTTCTTCTGCCCATGTTTTCCTATCTGTGACTTGTGTGTGAATAAAATCATTATCCTTATGACACTTCACATTGATTATGATCAACTAAGAATAAAGCAATTAGGGTAACTAATTTGAAAACCAGTAACATCCATTGCTATCAATATTCCATATTGTAGGTGTAAGTTCATGTCTTTCATATTTGCATGAACATTAAATAAATAAATAAACATCATACCCATAAATGCTGAATTTCATGTACTTACGCATTAGTAGTAAGCGTATTGATCAATATAAAGCTCACTTTAAATTTAGAAGAAATTGGAAGTGTGGTTCTCTCATACCATACCCATTTACAGGGATAGAAAAAAATATTATTATAATTAAGATGAAGAGAGGACAGAAGTACTTTAATCAACATTCTAATTGGCATTATTAGAAGCTACTTGAGGAAGAGTCACGTCTCATAGAAGAGTCGTGTCTCTTACGTGTGCCAACTAAACAGTCGTCTGTAGGTATCTCTTAAACACAAGTAAATTATCATAATAAGTCATTAATATAACTACGTTAAGCCCGATTAAGTTTAATTATTTAAAATCGTAATATTAAATCATTTAATATTTTACTAAATATATATATATATATATATATATATATATAATACTATAAATTAACTTTAAAATATCAATTTATTGCCACATATATATTCTAACATTCTCACTTGGCACATATGATATGTCTTCATGATTTAATAGAGAAACATTATGTGTAGTAATATACCCGAATCCTTTCTTATATTGGGTATACTGTTATATCATTATTAGTTGAAATATTAATGTGAATTATTGGCGGTTAATATCTGTTAGATTTCTCAGCGTAGTCCACCCATGTACTACAACACCAGCTTTCAACTTAACATGATCATTAGTGAAGATAATAATGGTCCAACTTCAATGTCATTATGAACATTTCTATCAATAATTCTGAAAAGCAGGTTATGTATACTGCAAATAGAAACAGGAATGATCAAACACATAAGTGAGCTCAGAGTGTCAAAGTACATTATCTTAATACAATTGTAATACAATGTCCTTTAATCCACATCTCAAAATGCCATACTTTCAACATGTTCATTAAATGCCTTGGGCCGACAATCCCAGCACATTGGATATTGTGTGAATTACGTCTAAATATGTTCAATTGACCTTCTTTGTTTAAACCTTCTTTTGGCGGCGTATTTAATTTATATGCTTAGCCCTTAGAATACTTATGCGTTCTTTGAGAAGAAAGTGCAGAGTCATCACGATAAATTTTTCGACACCGCTATCTTAATGACAATCTAAGCCACGAAATAAAGTTGCTGACGTAATCCATGAATAGTGCCTCAAAAGCATGCCTGGCTTCGACCTCCATAGTGGGCGGCAATGTGAGGCTGCCAGCACTCTTCCCATGATACTCCGCCCATTGTAGGAACAAGTAGCAAATGTGGATTTTCTTATCCAACACATCCGACCAATCTGAATGCGAAATATCCGATCATATTAATGATAAGATCTTTTATAAGTGAGCATATGATTTTTCGTTTCCTATGATATCTGATAATTTCTTTGCGACCTTCCGATGATCGCTGGATTACTTTGATACACGCCCCGACATTAGATACATGAAGCTTATGTGCAGTGCAGTCTGAGTTTGACCTTGTTCAAACTCGACAACGGATGCATGTAAGAATATTTACTCATTTGCTCTCGTTCAATTCATTTTCGGACATTGCAATGCATTAAATTTATCCCTTTACGAATTGGAACTACACTGTTGAAGCATTTCTCCATAATGAAATCTCTACAGAATTTTATTAATATGGTTTAGGACAACCCTAATAAATCGGATCTATCTTGGGAATATTTAAATCCGTCGCATAAAGATTGCCTCTCGCGTGTCTTTCACGTTTCAAATTAAAGAGAGATATTTAACAGGTTTGATGTAATAAAGCCGGTCATTAGTAACAGCAAAATATCATCAACATATAGAACTAGAAAAATAAACTTGCTCCCACTAACCTTCATATATATACACCGATCAACGGTGTTTTCTTGAAATCCAAAGGAAGTGATGGTATCAATTAACCGAATCTGCTGTAGAGCTTGTTTAAGTCGTATATTGATTTAACAATTTATATAATGTATTCCTTTATAGCGAAAAGCCTTCGGGTTGATCCATATAAATCACTTCTTTCAAATTTCAGCTGAAGCGGTTTTAACATCAGTTTTAGATGTAGCTCTAATCGTAATGATTGCAAAGCATAAATGATTACAGAATATCTTTCTTGAGGCCCAGTGAAAAAGTTCTGGCTGCAAATTATTACCATCTTTTTGAGTAAAACCCTTGGCAACAAGTACCGGCTATATCGTTCAGTGTTCATTAATTAGTTGATACTTAAAGACCCATTTATGAGCCCTTTATGGCTATTGAAGTCAGTGAATCTAGTTTTCAGTTTTGATCCTATAGATTTTAACTCTTCTTCATGTGAAACCATTACCAGAATCATTACATGCATGGCGCGTGTATGAATGGATCGTTGCCAATTCTAAAGTCAATTTACGTTCTTTAAATAAACCACATAGTCACATTCATTAATGCAGACCTTCTTTCTCTTTGAGTCCTCCTACTCAAAGAGTGTACTGTGGTTCATACTTGCAGATTCCCACCATTGACACTTTAATTATGGTGTATTAAGATATTCATTCCCATTAATTTCTTGATCTTTGTTGGTTGTTTGGCTGGGAACCAGTGAAGTTTAGGCATAAATCGCACCCTAACTTCTTGAATGCTAACATTATACATTTGAGTGCTCAAAAATAGCTCAATGCAATTTAGTGAGCTAATTCCAGTTAACAAGTTCTTGTACTTCTCACGGTTAAGACGATAAATCTATATCTTGGGACTTTACGGATATCGATGAAATAACATTGATTTGTTCTAGTCAAGATTCTTTTCTGGTTATCAAACTCTTACTTAATACAGTGACCCCAAACCTGTAAATCATCTTAAGCGAGTTTCATCTGTCCAGTTCAAAGGTGTTTCAGGCTGCCACTTAGAACTACATTTAGCAATGGCGGCGATTCTTAATGCCGACATCCGTTGATCTGGGTAAGATGGTGACTCCATCTTCTCTAACCATTTCCATTAAATACTGATTTAGCCTTTACCTTCCATTTTGATGTGGTGTGCGGCATTATTATATTGAACACCAATCTTAGTGTTCTCAGAAATTTGGCAAATGGGCTGGACGCACGTCACGATTCATCATACTTTCCTGCGTATTCACCACCTCTGTCGACCTTATAATTTTCCTTCTTATCTAATTGCCTCTCAACCTCACAGCAATATACATTTCAAGTGCATTATGATTGATTTGTCATACAATGATGATGTATAGTGAAAAATCATGAGTAAAAAAATGAAAACTAAAATCTTTCTCTCCCGATGATTGGAGCATCAAAGGTCCACATATGTCAGTGTGTATAATTTAAGCGTGTCTTCTGGCTCCTATTGTATCACTTTGTTTGTTTCCTTCTGATATTTGCATACTTCAGTCGATAATCCCAGTTTGAAATTCAATTCTTTATTAATCTTTGAAATTCATAGTGGATCATATGACCTAAACGTTTATACCCACTAAATAATGAAATTCTCTATCCCAAACTATTTAGTTTGATAACACCATTATTAATAAGTCTTCAAAGTTCAATGAAAACAACCATAATTAGCTTGCATGATATCATGTGTTCTGAGGCCTCTTATCAGATTATATTTTTTGAGATAATCAGTCAGTCAAACTAAGCCAATCCATTTCTCTCTGAGTTGGTAAGAAACTAATTCTGCAGGAAAAATGTGATCTATAAGGTTGAGCTCAAATCAAACCATTATCAGATTATCAAACTGAAGCTGATGAGTTTCAATCTCACTTCTTTGGACCTTCATTTGGTTCTTAGACACCAAACTATCATTTGGAAAACTTACATGGTTGGGATTGGTAAGATCACCTGTATGTGTTTAGAATGTGTGGTGTGGAACCCAAGAATCCATCACGATGCTTCTACAGAGGACTTAATTAGGGTTTGATTAAATATATGGCTTCGAGCACATATAGCACTAAACTCTTCAGCTTTGTTTAAATGGTCTTTCATTATTGTCATTTTATAAGTAAGCACTATTGCCCATGGATCCTTTCAGTTGACTTTGAGAGTCCATTTGGGTTATTTACAAACTATACTTTATTATCTTAAGATGTATTTGATCTTGAAACTCTTGATGTTGAGAGTGTAAACAGATGATATTTGGGTTCTTCATAACATTGTTCTCTTGAACAAAGCCTCTGATCTGATCAGTTGATCTTCACCAAATATTTACTAAATTGAATTTATAGTTCATTCAGAGAATATACATTGAGTAGGGATGGTATGTTACTAAAAGTGCTCTATCCATTCATTGAGTTCTTTGAATTTCTTACTGGGGTGGTGTCTCAGAACCATATCATGTGTGATCTGATGTGTACCATGTGCGCTGCTGGTGATTGAAATTCTTTCGTCGTGTGCCGTGATAACCATCTCAGTGGTTGATTCTCACCTAATTTGTTTCGCCGCTTTGATTATGTGAGCCGTCTTCTTTATGTTCAACCTGCGCTTTACGTCGTGCGCCAAACGTTGACGTCGCTAATGATCTCACCATGCTGCACTGCGCTGCGCTTGCTTACCGATGTGCTTTATGATGTAATGGTTTCGACGCCGGAACAACTAAATCGAGATCAGCGCCTGTTGGCTGGACTTGCCCGCAGTGGAAAATTTAATCGGTATTAATGAGAAGCCGGATAAACGAAATGGAAAAGCGAAGACGGATGCTGAAACTCGTAACGACCAATGCACATTAATGTTGTAGTGCCGTTCATCACGCAGGCTGATTCATTCGCTGGATGAACCTACGGTAAAATCATCTCTTTAAAGATAATAGTCTCTGACATAAACGTAATAAATTGATGATGCACCTTTTCAGTGGGTCTGTTTCATCTACAGGATGTTTAAATCAAGATCGTAATTATTCATTGCCGTTTATCTTATCTTATCATTAGTCAATGCCAATCCTTTTGGTAATTCGAAATAATAATATTAGTTTCAATCCACAGCTTGATAAAGTTTTATCTTAATATAATTTAAAAACTATAGTACAGACATTAATTAATTTTAATCTGAAAATTTGTTTCTAAAGTTTGGCCTTTTGGTGACTAACGAAATAATTCAATAATATATTTATTCATAAATATATATACCACACTTAAACAAATCAATGAAATATAATAAATATATATATCTACCCTTTAGAAACTAATATAAGATTGATAAATTGTTCAGTGCATTTCTTTCTTATATTTATTAACTAAATGCCACATATACAAGCGCTCGAGATAGGGAAGCGGACATTGCAATAAAAGAAAAACCATTGCTATAATTCAAATAGTGAAAACCACGTATCATGCAATATTCATTTGAATTATCCTTAAGACATGAATGTATAAATGGGGCATTGAATCGAAGGCTAGATAGAAGTTTAGGGCATGAAAAACACAATCATGGAAAGACAGTTAAAAACAAGACTTCTCTCATGGCATTCTCATACCATTTCATGGAGATTCCTCTCACTTTCTGTCCAAAGCGTGATCGTTGCATAATGGGTTTGAAACAATATTACCATATGTCTGAGAATCACAAAACCGAGAAACATGAGTGGTTTGACTTTGGATTAAATCGATTTATTCAAATTCATACACCATTCTTTGCTGAAACGGCTTGCGTCGTGTATAGCTGAAAAATAGTTTGTATTTTCGATCCGATCCTCAAATATATTAATAACATTCAGTTAATGGAAATACATGAAATTCTAAACCGTGCTCGATGCCACATGTAGTTATGTACTGTCTTATGGAACGTGTAAATAAATAAATAAACATCATACCCATAAATCTTTGAACTTCATGTACTTCATAGTGGTGGCAAAGGCATCATTGGTCATATCAGCTCTTTAAGTTTGAAGAAACAGAAGTGTGGTTTCTCTCCCTTATATTTAGACTGGAAAATGTTATTGTGTGTGTGTTATGAAGGGTGAGAGAGGAGGCGGGACAGCTTTTAAATGGCGTGTGGTGGCCTTATGCGAGACTCTTGAAAGGTCATCTGAGAAGGTGTGTCTTAAGTATTTTCTTCTGTTTCAGTGGTGTCTCTTGAGTGTACAACCAGTTCAACAGTGTCTCTGTGAGGAGTCGTATCTCTTATTCGCAAATTAGGATTTAGTATTTAAAATCGTAATAAATCGTTTAATATTTTATAATCTATAAATATATATATATTTAATAAAATAAACTTCAATATCTCATTTATTGCCACATATATATTCTTTGGTAAGGTGCTTTCAAATAAGAGCTGAAATATTTACTACTAAAAAAATTAAATAAATGAAGCTGAATCTATTACATTATATGTTTGCAATGGCCTTATTTACATGGTAATAGGTTTTTACTCAATGTGGATTAAGTATATATAAGAAAGAATTGAAATGAATTTTAAATACGAAGGAAAAATTCGTTTAAATATGGATATTCGGTCTTGAGACCTGATTCGAATGGTAAAGGGGGACGAATGTATAGGAGGTCTTGAGTCCGAGGTTCGACCTTATGGACATTCAAACATCCAAAAAGCTTGGTCTTGCTCCTAATGAGGCCCAAGGACTTAAGGATTATATTAATTAGCCAACTATTTTACAAATATTATTGTTTCTTGACTTTTTATTTGTGTGTTTTTGTATTGTGAATTAACAAATATCCCCTAATTCCTTCCTTCATTTGGAATTTTGAGAGTACTAACTAAAAAAACTATGTAGAAAAATAAAGTGAAAGAGTAGAAAGAAAAATTTTTTGAAAGAAAATAAAAAATAGACTTATATTTAATAAATTAATTTTATATGTTTTTCTTTAAAAGACTAAATAATTTAAAAATATGTAAAATAATAATAAATTTTGATTATATTTGATTTGATTTTATACCTTCCACAATTTGAAACCAAAAATGAGAAATCATGATGCATAATATATATATTTTTCTTTCCATAATGATTTCTTGTTCCAAAAAAAGCCTAAATGTCGTTTAATATTAATAAATATGTTTAGAAGTGGTAATAGATCAGAAAAGATTGAATTCAAGTAAAATAATATCGATAAATCATTAACTGAAAAATAAATAAATACTTGACATTATTTGAAAATGTTTAAATAATACCACTAAATTAATGCAGAATAAGTTAAGTAAAGGGATCCAATTTCATTTGTAAATCATTCTCGTGACAACAAAATATTAAATATACAGGAAATTCATGGTGCCATATGTATTGAAGGAATGCAATTAAATCCCTAAAATTTTCATTCAAAAAAAGTTTCAAATGGCAGTGGTTGTGGAGCCATGGTGTTTTTATTTGAAGGAGCACGTGATGTAACGACCTCACGTGACCGAAGATCTCTGCGGTCAGCCCAGCCAGAGCCAGGAGAGGAGAGCCTATAATGGCAGGAGTTTCATTATAAAATATATATCACTATTTCATACCCATTTTTTAGTCCCAAACCAAATAAAAATCGAAATGGGAAACCATCAAGAAAGATTTCTCTCGAGGATTACTTTGATTTCTTTGAATTTTTGCAACCCTGCCCGCTCTCTGTCTACAATCTTAATCAGGTTCCTTCTTCTTCCCTCTCAAATCATACTTTCCAGCCAAACGGGAGCATTTCGAAATAACTTTTTCCTTTTCTTTCCTTTTCTTTTCCTTTTTTTTTTTAAATATATAAAGTCGTTGTGTTTGTTTGCTAGGGTTTAAACTTTAAATAATTAGAGTATGATTGAAATTTTCGATTTTCTTGGAAACCAAACAGAGCATTTTTTTTCGAACACTGGTTTATTTGTTTTTCTGCCATGTTCTAATGGTTCAGATCCTTGCCGTGCATGGATTCAAGCAAGTTCACAAAGTTGAGAAGGTATCATCTCCATCACCTTAGTTAACTCTTACGCTCTATTTCTTTGTTTGGTTGAAAAGAAAAAGAAAAAGGAAAATAGGCTTTCTGGAAACGTAATATATGATTAAACTGAAAAATTGATGTTCGCAGCAAGTACTAGTGGATGCAGTGAACACGATTGAGCTGATCGATCCGTGCCATTCCACGCTTAGCCAAAACATCAAGTCCTGCGCCGTCACGACGCTCAAACACTTGATCTCGGATCTCAGGGACCTAAATTGGCTAGAGTGTTGTGTGACTTCATTCGAAACCATAAGTTCATCCAATTGCAACAACTTAGGTCAGGAGTTAGGCCTCCAGAATGTGGAATTATTGAAATCAAAATCGCTGAAAAAAGGTTCAAAATCGAAGACCGTCGATGCATTTGGTGGAAATTCAATGTCGAACTCCACTGTAATTGGCGAATGTCCAGGAAAGTCGGAGGCAAAGCGAAAGAGAAAATCGAAGGACATGTATGGTGGTGATTCAGCCGCGTGTTCCCTTGGATCGAGTTGAATTGAGGTATGTTTTTTCCCCCCTTCGAATCTTCGATCGTGTTAGAAGTGTAATTGTCTGTGTCAAGTGCGTTCATGGTCTTTGTTGTTTTGGCGGGAGGAAGGGTCGAAGAGGTACATATATGATTTGTTTCAAAAGGCAAGGGCAGTTTAGTCTTTTGACTTTCTGTGAGGTTTGTTCTGTTTGTCCGTCATTACAAAGAAAGACGGGGCTCTTCCTGTCCGTTCAGTAGCCATCAAACATGAAAAATTTGTAGTAAAACAGAGCCCCAATTCATCCCTGGAACTTGGCTTCAACTTGAATTACATGATTTGTTTTCTTGGGGTTGTAAAAGAAGTTGGAAAAATAAAAAAAAACCTAACCTAATAGAGTCTCGAATGCATGAGTAGTGAGGTTATTGGTAAGAAACATAAATTGGACAAGCCACCAATTTTTGTAACCAGACGGACTTAAAAAATGTCCTTTCAGAAGATAAAAACAACAGCCCCAGTCCTCCGTCCGCCATTTTCATCACTAAACAGTGTCTGTCCATCATCCCCAATTTTGTAACCACTGGCATATAAACGGGTCCATTCTTTTTGCTGCAAGGTTTCCTTCGATAACGATCCCACTCAAAAGAATAATTCAATGTCAGAACGCTATCAACAATATCAAAACCAAATTCACCCCAACCACATTGAACCTTCTGTTATGCAATAACAAAAGCAGCCCATTACTTTGCACTATGTTTTATGCCAAAAATACCAAGGAAAGAACAAATAAGTAATAAGTAAAATCATTTGCTCACGATCTTTTTAATGGGGAAAAATATATATTTATAAATAAATATCTAAATATAACGAAATTTAGTAAAAAAAAACATTATATATTTTGAAATTCTTTAGTTTTTTTAACAAAAAGTTCAAATTAGTGAGATAAAGAGGAAAAAAGAAGCAGAAAATGGTTTTTTTTTTTTTTATGATTTGAAATTAAAAAAGAAAAAGTATTGCTCATGATCCGTTTTAACTGGTGTAAGGCCTGATCCGTGTCTTTCTTGCCGCTAGCCATTTCTAGTTAAGAGATGACAGTGGAGGAAAACATTAATGGGTATCGGTATCCATTAAATTGATAGTCTCTCGCTCTCCCCTTTACAAGACTTGGTTAAGGTTTATAAATCACATTTTCATTGATAATAATGAAATTTTAGCTTTAACTTCATATCCCTTTACTCTATTTTCAAGCTCATCACATAATCTTCTCCCGTAAATATTGATTTGACAAAGCAATGTTGTTGAAAGTTTGATTGTATTTAACCAATGTTTTTGTAATCCAATTGATGAAATCATAAATATAATTTATATATTTTTTAAATTTAAAATATAATTAAAAATTAGTAATATTTATTTTATCATTCATATAAATATATTAATAATTCAAATTTTGTCAAATAAAATATTAATAATATTTAAATATATAATATATTAAAAAGAAAAGAAAAGAAAAGAAAATTGTTTTGTGTAATTATATATAATATATAATGATACAAATTATACTATTATTTTCCTTATGTTTCATAATAAAGGCATAGTAGAGTGATATCTTTTTGATGTGATTGTTAATAAATTTTTTTCTCGTTTACAAATAGTCCTACAGTAGAAATAGAGAGATATTACTAGGACTTCACTTTTAAGTCATTCAAAGAATTTGAATAATGGGCTTATGAGGGTAGACACGTGTAGGCTCGTGAGGGTGATGAAAAAGGGTAGACTTTTGCATGTAGGGGAGAAAGTTACAGTTTTTTTTTTTCTTTCACAAACAGTCCCAACGTCCCACATCGAAAATAGGGACACTAGAAAAAGCTTTAGAGGTGTAATTTCAGGGGTTACAAACAAACAGCACAGTGCTTTTGATGGTGGACACGTGGGAGTCATTAATATGCACGTGGACTTTTGCATGTTGGAGAGTTGTCCTTGCATATGTGAGGGTGGGTTGCAACTTGCAAACCGTCCGAACCGCACGGTTCTTATCGGTTCTACGATTGAATTGTCGGTTTGAGCGGCATGGAATCTGCCTCAAAAGATAGAAAACCTCATCGATTGACTGTCTGAGATCCAATCCCATTTTTAAAACATAATTATATGAAATGCTATATCACATCCATTTTTGACTAGACAAATCCTACAAAATGTACTTTTGTTTCTTTGATAGCGTGGGCAGCAAAAACCTTTGGGAGCTTATACAACAAATGTCAGGAATTCAACCCTGATTATTGAAAATTCATATTTGGGAGATTATGAAACTTTAAAATCATTAAAATGGTGTTTTTGGACTTTAATTGAGACTTGAAAGAGCTAGCTGGATGTTAAAGCTTAAAGGAGAGTTTGACGAAATCAATATTTCTATTTTTATGCATTTTTTAAGTCTTAGTTTGAGTTGGAGTCTTATTACTTAGTAAAAGGGTAGTTTTTAGTTTCCCAGTCAAGGTAGGAATTCTTTTATTTAATTTACAACAACATGGAATTAAAAGTTTTATTTCAATTATGATTAGGAGACTTTAATTATAAGGGTCCTATTTCAATAAAAATTAGGAGAATAAGGGGTCTATATACACCCTTTCAATGTACTTCTTTTATTCATTCAGTAATAATATTTTCAAGCTCATCTTTTAAAAAAGCCACCCTATTCTCATCTCTAAGTCAATTTCCTCGATCGACGAGTCGTAATTCTCTTATCCCTCAACATTTATTAAAGCATGTAAGAGTTCCTATCCTTCTCTATTTCCTCTACCTTCTACCAATTCTATTATCTTTAACTCAACCTTTACATAACAATTTTTTGAACCTTTCAACCCAACTTATTCAAAAATCTAGTTCCATTACACTCATATCATAAACACTTTATTTCATCCTAAACACTTTATTTGATCCTAAAATCCTGGAACCCACAATCCTTAACCTATAAAATTCATGCTAGCTCTAACCTTACTTACAACATTCCGAAAAATACAAACTACCTTAAAACAAGACTGTTTTGCATCAAATCGAATTCCAACCTCTCAAACTTAAAATCATCTCATTATATAAACCTTATTCTCTATCATATATAGGTATATATATATATATATATATATATATATATATATATATATATATATATATATATATATTCAATCATGTCTGTTATATATGAATTTAAAAAATGGAATTATGAAGAAAAGTGGTAAAAGAGAAAAATAGATTAAATGCTAATAAATAGAGAAGGAAAGAGAAGAATGAAAAAAAAAAACAGATAGAAAAAGGGAAATGAGAAATGGAGGGAAATGGGTTCGGTGGCTCATTGTAAGGGTGGTTATGTTAGGAGTCCCTTTTGAGGTTACAAATGTAAGTGGTTAGTTTTACAATTGAGAATGCTCTTTGTTCCTTTTGAATGGCTTATCACAAAAAAATTATCTTCCTTTTTCTGCTTTTTCTTTCCTTTTATTTTTCCTCTCAATTTTCGTTGTATTTTTTTTTATCATCAAACGTAGTCTTAAGTAATCAATAAGATACTAGAATAATTTGACATAAACTTTTCCTTGATTGCTATAATTGATACAACTTAATTTGCTGTTAAGGGTTGATTCCATAATTGACGTGAAGGCCTATATTATAAAAAACAAAGGAACAAAAACAACCTTGTAAGATGTCACCTCATATGTTATGTAGGTCGTTGACATTAGCAACCCATGTAATAGATTCTTCTGTACTTCATATATTAGTTTTCACACTTCATTCCTGCTGGGAAAGTAATGTATTTTCCAATAATTTTGGCCTGATATGGGCCACGTACGGTTTGCTTTCAACCTTCTTACAGAATCCATATAATCTGATCATGATAATAAACTAAAATTCTTTTCCCATAAACAGTTGTCCAATTCAATCATCAAACATCCAATATTTTATATGGTGAGAGAAACCGGCCACTCTCTTATATCTGTGGATGGCACGGTACAGTGATGAACCAAAGAGGTCCAAATCAAAACATTTTCCAAGTCACGTAGATTATCAGGAATTGAAGGTTTTACCTGTCACTTGGCAGTATTATTTGAGATCATTAATGTAATATGGGAGGGAATTTTTCCTATATAAACCCCCTGCAGCAATCTCCATTGTATCAATCTGCTTACTCACTTCATTTAACAATCGTAGCATTATACTTCTTGCAATACCATGGCTTTTATAAAGCAGTACCAGTACAAATACATCTGTTTGGCTTTGCTCTTCGTTTTGGGTGCTTGGGCATCTCTAGCCACAGCCCGCAGCCTTCAAGTGAGGCATAAAATGTAGGCTGAGAGACGTACGAGGGGATTGGATTAGCTTCATGGGCGTGTATATAATGATGCTGATGAGAAAAGCGAGCGCTACAAGATATTCAAGGATAATGTGGCTCGTATTGAGTCTTTCAACCAGGCCATGGGCAAATCTTACAAGCTAAGCATCAATGAATTTGCAGACCTTACCAATGAAGAGTTCAGAGTCTCAAGAAATAGATTCAAGGCCCACGTATGCTCCTCGGAAGCAACTTCTTTCAAATACGAGAATGTGAGTGCAGTGCCATCTACTGTTGATTGGAGAAAGAAAGGAGCTGTTACACCCATCAAGGACCAAGGCCAATGCGGTATGTGATCGATCATAAGTCAAAATCATTTTGTGGCATGGTTTGAAATTAATGTTTGTCTCACTCTGTTATGATAATTAAAAAAAAAAAATTGATTAAAGTGAAATTGGATTTCAGATCCTTGAAAATGTTACCATTTTCAACAAAAATAAAATAACTAATTGAAATCTTTGTGGCATGTGAAAAGTCAAAATAATGTTGTGGCATGGTTGGAAATTAAAAAAAAAGGTGATTTGATTAAAGAGAAATTAGATTAAAAGGGACAAATCCTAAAGATATTTGCAAGAATGACTTTTTGTAGAAGTAACCTTGAAAATGTCACAATTCCAAACAAAAATACTCTTAAAAATGTGAAGGCAAATACCGTTCCGGATACTTACACCCCCAATGGGCATTTATCTCATCCCCACGATATAACTATATCTTAAGGGGATTTTTGTTCGAAATTGTGTTTTTTTTGTACCTTTTTGTATTTTTAATAAAAATGATAGTTTTGTAAATAATTTTTGGGTTTGTCGAGGATTAAAATACCTTTTACAAATCTAATTTTTGAAATCCAACTTCCTTCTATTTTTACCCCATTTTGACAAGAATGTCCTCTTGTTTTCTTGTAAAAATAATAGTTTATTTTAAAATACACAAGTAA
The DNA here is from genome assembly GCA_016808115.1 of Tetrastigma voinierianum. NCBI lineage: Eukaryota > Viridiplantae > Streptophyta > Magnoliopsida > Vitales > Vitaceae > Tetrastigma > Tetrastigma voinierianum. The sequence goes on along the minus strand of JAEQBH010005512.1, from coordinate 148,613 downwards.
ATATTGCATTAGATGGTACACGATATTTTCGTTCGAGTTATTTAAAAAAAAAAAGACAGCGACCTTTATATTTACAAATTTTAGGTTATTTGAGGTTTTTTTAAACAAATATTTTAAAAAAAATGCAGGGTGTTGCTGGGCATTTTCAGCAGTGGCAGCCATGGAAGGAATCACTCAGATATCTTCTGGGAAACTAATCTCCCTTTCCGAACAAGAGTTGGTCGACTGTGACACTAGTGGGGAGGATCAAGGCTGCAATGGGGCTAGTACGGACGACGCCTTCAAATTCATCAGAACAAAATAAGGGTCTCACCACTGAATCTAACTACCCCTACCAGGGAACCGACGGCACCTGCAACAGCAACAAGGCAGGCCACCCCGCCGCCAAAATAAATGGGTACGAAGATGTTCCCGCCAACAATGAAAAGGCTCTGCAAAAGGCTGTTGCCCATCAGCCAGTAGCGGTCGCCATTGATGCTGGGGGATTTGAGTTTCAATTCTATTCAAGTGGAGTATTCACAGGAGAGTGTGGGACAGACTTAGACCATGGTGGTGTTGCTGCTTCTGGTTATGGAACCAGCGATGATGGGATGAAGTATTGGCTGGTGAAGAACTCATGGGGAACAGAGTGGGGCGAGGAAGGTTACATACGGATGCAAAAAGATGTTGCTGAAAAGGAAGGTCTATGTGGGATTGCCATGCAGGCTTCTTACCCCACTACCTGAACTTCCATATATATAAAAAGAAAATATGTGTGGTTATAACAAGCTAAGTTGCTTATAAGTAGTCAGCAGCAAATGATCTATGGTTATGCTATATAATATACATATGAATACCAGATCTTTAGCCTCTTCCTAGTCACATATATTTGTATGGTGTTTTGAATGAGGGGTTACATGGGATCTCATGCTAGATCCAAAAGGCAACGAATTACAAACAGGATAAAATAAGGACGAAACAGCACCACAAAGTGAAGTGCAAATTAAAGTGTATCCGAGAGGGGGTTTCTTCGGAATATTTTTACCAACAAAAAAATAGAAAAAAAATTCGGAATTTTAGAAATTTTTTAGTTTTTGAAAACACAAAAAAACACTATTTTAGTATTAACAAGGAGTAAATTTACTATGTTTTCAAAAACCGTTTTCAAAAAAGGAACCAAACAAGCTCTTTGGGTTAGTTATCTAAAAACGGTTATTGTTATGTGAATTTAGTGTTCTTTTTGTTCTTCAGATAAAAAAAAAAACATAAAACCAAATGTATGCTTCTTGTTTTCATTTTTTTCTTTGTTTTTTAGAAATTTTTTTTTTTTAAAAACTATAACCATCAAATGTGGTTTTTTTTCTTACAAACCAAACCTCACCTAGTCTGGGTTAATGTTTGATCCGTAAGCAGTGTCTAATTCTGTGGATCCTAAAATAAAAGTAGTAAATTAAAAAAAAAAAACCATAAACAATCGAAAAATAAGTTTTGTAAATGTCAATATGAGTGGCAATGTGATGTTAGTGCAGCATAAAACAAACTGCACCATTCTCTTTCGCCCTTCCCTCTACCATTTTGCATGCACCATCCGTTGAAAATTATGAGATTATTTTGAGAAATTTACGGGAAGGTTCTAGAAGAAATCATTATATATTGGACCATGGAATATGGATACAAGTAGCTTTCTCCTATTTTCTTGTACTTATGATGTTCCACATAAGACAGGAAAAAAAGTTTTTGATATTATATAACACTGCATTTCTATTATCATCGTAGGCACATTTTAAAGTAACTTATTTGCTTAAGGGCAAACAATATGATTAGGATTAATGATAATCATGCATAGAAATTTATCACAAAAAAAGGACGTATGTTTCAATTGGGAATTAGAGAAAAGAGAGAACAAATCAAAATTCATTTTCTTAATCATATAAAGACATTTTAAAGTTGTGAGGATTCTTTTGGGTTCAAAGTGAATAATATTTATATAGTTAATTAGAAGCAAATTTTTTATAAAGTTTATAACATTATATAAGTATGACTTTTTAAGAGAACAGAGTTCAAATATGACATAAATAAGCAATACAAGGAAAAAGTTAATCAATGACACGTTTAATGCGTCATGGAAGAATTACAATGACTCTTCCTGAAGAGTCATGGTGTAGACTGACATTGTATATATTTATATATAATGTCACTCATTTGAAGTGTCATTGTCTACTCAAGTTCATTGGTTTACTATGACACTTTTATGAGCATCATTGATTTTTTTTTTTTTTTTATATTTTCTTGTGTTAGAACCTTGACACTCTTTATAAGTGTCATCATCTTTCTTACATTAAAAGTCTCATTTACAATAATTTCATTGGTTATAAATCCTAATTTAACACATCATAGTTATTAAAAATCTACACATAATATGAAAGTCATATAGATAAGAAAAAACTATATCAAAGTCATAAGACAAAATGTTCCCAACAAATTATCTATATATCTATTGATCCAAAATTACATTTGTATAAATTCCCAACATGTTTTCATATATTATATGAGTAGGAATACAAAATGTTCTTTAATTAGTGGGTAGTGGAGGATTGTTATGGGAGTGTGCGCTAAGCCAATCAAAGCTACCCACATGAGGTTTTCTGTTCCTGTCAAATGTGGAAGTAAAGTTAGTTCAATGAAATAATTACATTTACTACTTATATAGAGTTTGATATTTTCACGAATCCTCATTCAATAGAAATAGACAATTACATAGTGGGTTTGTTAGACAGAAAGACAATTGCAATAGTAACGTACATCCTACATATGTGCCAATAAATGTTCATTGTAATATAAGCTAATTAGTCATAAATTGTAAAGACATAAGTATTTTAGTTGATTATTTAGCTTATTGCAAAAAATTACCAAAATTTTAGCACATAATTACCCGAACACAACATCAAACTTCAACGTGTTCTTTTGTAGATTTCTCAACATGAAAGCCACTATATACACAACCCTCAATCATCATTAAAAATAAATGAATAAAATAAGGCTTTTAAATAGAGATCAAACTAAGATTCCAAAATGGATATTAATTTATGACTTCAAAGGACATATCAATCAACATATGTCCAATTCAACTAACAATAAGAATTGCCACATATTAATCAAAAGCGAAAGAAGATGAAAAAATAAAAATAAATGTAGTTGTGATAAAAAGAATTTAATATAAAGTTCTATTTATATATTTCATTCCTTCTTTTATTTTCATCTTCATGTTTGCCTCATAATTAATCTAAACCAAAAAATTTGTCATGTACATAGATAAAAGTGAATAAATTTAATATCTTAATCCTAATAAATTTACTATAAAGATGAGCAAGAAATTATTGTAAAAAACTGAGAGATGAAATATATATATTCACTTAACATAAAATAAATATTATAATTTTTTCACCGTCATTCTCTCATCCCATTTTGATCTTTCATATCAGTAGAAAAAGGCTAATTTTTTTTCTTTTATTTCCGAACAAGCATAAATTCTTAAATCACATGTAACGACCTGGCTCAACCATGTAGATATTGTCCGCTTCGAGTCTAAGGGGCCCTTACGGCTTTAAAACATGTTTATTAGGTTGAGAGGAACACATACTTATATAGTGTCAGGAAGTTTCTCCCCTATCCGATGTGGGATGTAACAAACACCCGTCTCCCTCATGTAGATACAACGTCCTCATTATGTCACATGGGATTGTGAGTTCTAGCGACAAGCGCCCTATGAGGCCAAGCGAGACAAGCCCCCATATCGAGTCGGGGGATCGGTCGGATCGAGCTCTGATACTATTTGTAACGACTTGACCCACAATTCCATGGGACACAATGAGAACGTTGTGTCTGCATGGGGATGTTTGTCACATCCCACATTGGATAGGGGAGAAACTTTCTGGCACTATGATATGGTGTTTCTGGATCATATCAGTTTCCCTAGGTGATCTATAGATAAGTTTTCCCACTGTTATTCAAATGGGTGGACATGATTACAAATATATATATATATGGGGATGCATGATCCAAGACATGTTGAAAGTGAATGGTTTGAAATCCTTAAATGAAGGAACCTACCAACCCAACAATTATACCTATATACCCTCGTTATTGAATGCCAGTAAAAGAAACTATTAAGATTTAAAAGGAAATAATAATGGATTGAATACCTATATACCCTCATTTTTACAACGTCACATCAAATATGAGTTTACCTACTAGTACTAGAGACGAGGATTGGAACCACATGAAATAAATGCGATAAATTCCCTAGTACCTGGACAAGATATGTTAGAGGATAAGCACCTTAAGAAGTAGTTTGTAACACTGATGTGGGTATTTTTGGGTGGGTAGAGCTGCTTTCGTAGCCACAATATGCATTGTATGCAGCCAACATATCCAAATAATACAAAAACTGATTATTATTGTTAACCTTATAGACAAAAAAGGAAAAAAAAAGAGCTAGATTCAGGATATAGCTAATGACATGAATGCTTGTAATGGAAATTTTTTTTTACATGAATTATCAACAAAATCTGCAATATTATTATCAACCCATAGGTTTGAACTTAAAATGTTCTAATTTAGCAAGAGAAGAAGAAATGAAAAAAGGGGAAACTAGGTAATTTTCATAGCCTTTGTATCTAAGGCAACTCACATGTGTAAGCAATCCATTTTACTAAACCATCAAAACTTTGAATAATTCTAACTCTAGATGCATAAAAAGAATAATATGCTCAAGGACAATAGCTCAACTTTATATAGAAAAACAGTGGGAAAATAGTTCTTTATGTTCTACTTGCTTAAAAAAGTTGGAAAAATTGTCGAGCCAAATTCATATTGAGATTTTTAATTGCCAAAAAATGATTTTATGTCGTAGTTCAATGTCACAATCATAAATAATTCAGAATAAAATAAAAAAATCAAATATACACTCATCCATCACTGCTCATTCATAAAAATCGAGGATAAATAACATTGCTAGATCATTGTAGAAGAACATGGATCTCATAGAAGTTAATATGGAGGATGGGTGTAGTGACAGATCATGAGAATCTGGACATTCCAAGTATACTAACACGTGACATAAGGGCCAGGAAACATAACCTCGATGCACTACCAAGTTGAAATCTAGCCATTACAAGTCCAACCACCTGAGCTCATTCTGTTAGAGGGAACCATCTATAGGAAAAAGTTTAAAAAGTTTCTTTGACATCTCTAACTGCAAGAATAACACAGTGACAATGATTTGATGTAAACTGTGGATCTATTAGACATCAAACAACAATTTTCTACAACTTAGGTAATTAATACCTTGCTACCATGATGTTCATTCAAGGAAGAGCCATGTTTTCAGCAATTCCAAGCAAAGCCCGCATCGTGACTAGAGCCCAAATTGAGGTTTCTGCAGCCCTTGGAGTGAGAAAGGTAGCTAGTGACCATAGAGCCACACCCCATGCCATGACTACCTTAGCACCATAATAGTCCACTAGAGCCCTTCAACGATTGGTGGATTCAAGTATCCCTATAGGAAAGATGACTACAATTAGTTGCTATTAATGAATTTTAGGTAACAAAAAGCTAATATTTTCAAAGCATAAAATTTATAAAGCCAAAACTACTTCCATAAAAGCAACCAAGGTTCGATGCGATCAAAACACTCACCATAGCTTGCGGGATATGTAATTGAATATTCAAGCGAATAATAAGCATACATCCACCGTGCCAGGGAATTTTGAAGAAAGCACATATCCACAGTGGCAAAATTTTGAAGAAATTCTTGTGGCCAATTCCTAGAACATTAGAGAAATTATGCAACCCAGTCTCTAAATAAAAAAATCAAAGCCTTTATAGAAAGATTTTCATTTGGAAAAGATTGTATTGCAATATATTTAGCTAAAAGGAATTCAAGGGTGATAAATGATATTTGAACACCATTTTCAACAATTTTCCTTGCTTATCCTCTTTCTTCCTTCAGAACAATCCATAGACAATTTGCTTCTAAAATCACTAAAGAGAAGCTCCAAAATGACGATCAAGCTATTGGATGACAAGTTTCACTCGCTAAAGTTGGATGACAAGTTGGAACTAATACAAATTCAATTTGTAGAGAATCAGGGAAAAACTCATTCTTCTTTCTTTTTTTCCCATTGCTTTCAGTATTAGAACAAGATATCGGTTTAATTTTCTTTTGTAATGAAATTTTACTAGATTATCTGAGGGAAATCTTTTAAAACTTTATGAACAAAGAAAAATAAAAATCTCTCACTTTCCTTCCTTGATGCTATTAGAGACAAATATACAAACATCTTGGGGAGAACCATATCTTGGTTTGATGTAGACCCTCAATAAATGACCGAGAGCAAATAATTAAAACTTCATTTATGAGAAAGAAATTACACCGCCATTCCCGAAAATGTAAACCAAGGTCACCCACTAAAAGAGCATTCGACATAGCCAAATCCTCCGGCTTAATTTTCAGAGTAAAGTAAACAACATAATCAACAGATTTATCCATTCCATTTTTTTCATGCTAAATCTAGTGGGAAATATTTTCTCATTTTTTCCTCTCTTTTCATTGGTCATTTCTGCACAAACATAGCAAGAAATCTGAGGAAATAGTTACTATAAAGAAACTAAAGGAATCGAATGAACAAACATGTTTTCATTTTAGAAAACTACAACCCGTTACCAAAATTGCAAGACCTAGATAAAACAATAGGTAAAAGAACCATTTTTTTAATAACAAAAAGAAGGAAAAATAAAACAGAACTCCCGAATGAGGAAAACCAACAAAGAATTTCAAAAAACTTACAGCCTAGTAATGGTCATTGTTGATATTCCATCCACCAGTGTAGTAGCTAAAACATAAACTTAGAACCAAGGAAATCGAACTATGCTGCACTCCCAAAATACAACCATATAATAGGCTTCTTTACACAAAACATAAAATACAACCCTAACCATGATATTGAACCATACAAACCTTAGAACCACCATTTCTACCAAAACAAACAAAACTATCCCAAAACATTGGAAAAAAAAAAAGACCTTTCTTTGGGTGCTTGGGCATGACATCAGCTGCATTTTGTAGAAAGGCTTCACCTTTTGGAAGAGGATGTTGTCATGATTATAAGCCAGGTGGGTTCGTGGATCGATGTTGCTTTGGTGTCGCCAAAGGCGAAGAGGGGCTTATTGTGTGATGTTAGAGGTCTTTTTGGCGGTGGGTGGTAGTGCTAAAAGACAAAATGAGAAGGGATTTGAGGGTGGGGATTAAGATATCGGGATGTCATGAATGAAAATGGTCTTCTAGGGGAAGAGGTCAGAGGATGAGCCTGAGTAGAGCACGATTGAGGGTAAGGCCGATATCTTCTCCTAGATACTCACCAAGGAAGACCTTGAGGGGTATATCGGGTCTCAAAATGGGATATGAAATGTTGGGTTTGAGATATCATTAAATTAGAAAATAAGGCAATATATATATATATATATATATATATATATATATATATATATATAATATAATATAATATAATAAAACGATGACATTTTAGAAAAAATGTCATGATTTTTATGTATATCAATGATGTTTTAAAAATGTTGGAGGTATAGTCTATGCCTTATTCCAAGACACTTTCTAGTATGACACTTCTAATTAGAGCTGGGAATATGGGTCGAGCCCGATGGGCTGGCCCGAATTGGCCCGATATTTTGGAGGGCCGGGCCATGAAATTAGCAGCCCGAATAAAATCCAGGCCTATTGCTCGACCACCGGGCCTGGGCAATTAACTGGGTTAGATAGCTTTCCGATTGGCCTGAATTTTTTTTTTTAATTTTTTTATGATTAATTTTTAAAAAATGATATATATATATATATATGACTTATTGGGATTTTTTTCTAAATCCTATAGTGACCATACTAATGAAGATGAAGATTATGGTATAGGGATTCCCATTTGAAACTTTGATTTGTAGTTTCAAGATATCATTTATTTGTCACTTTATTTTTTTAGTACTTTGAATATGAACATGTTTATTAGTATTGTTTATTACACTTTGACATGTTTATGATTTGATGTTTTATTTTTTATCATGACCTTGAACTTGATTATGGTTGGTACTTCATTAATTCTAATTATTATGTGATTGTAGTTAGTTGCTTAATAGCTACTAGTTAGTTTGGTTATAAATCTATAATGATGTTTAACATTATTTACTTTTATTTAAGACTTTAAATATTATTATATTGTCTAAGCTCCATCATTTATGCATTAACTATTATTTAAAGTTACTCTGTGCTTGGTTTTTTTTATTTGAAGAATGACAAAATTAGATTAAATTACAAGTTTTAGCATTTTTTAAAATTTGTCCGCCGGTCTGCTTTAGCTCTCAAGCAGCCCGCATCAGCCGGGTCATCGGTTAAAGTCGGCTCGAAAAATATTGGCTAAATCGTCTACCATTTTGGCCCGCAGCTCAATGGGCTAGCCCGAATACCGGGCTACCAGCTTCCCAAATTTATACTTCTAATAAGCGTCATAAAAATAAAAAAATTATACAAGATAATGACGTTTCAAATTAAACGTCATGGTAAATTTAATTATATTTGAACAATGACATTGTTTTTAAAACGTCATGAAATGGAGTGTCATAAACTTTAATTTTTGTAGTAGTGAAGTGTGTGTTTTTGAACACAATTTTTGGTATTGAGGTTGTGTGAGAGTTTGGACTTTAGTGCAATGCGTCCGAACTCTGTTGTGGGACCGAATGTGTGTAGAGCAGATATAAAGTATATATATATATAAACTACAAGCACACACAATGTTTTACATGGTTTGGCAATTGGTTTATCTACGGGTCAGGCCCAGATAAAGATTTCCATTAATTATCTAATATACAATTTTATATTGCATGACTCCTCTTTGCCCATGGTCCTTCTTGAGACCTAATCTGAGACCCTAATCACTCATAAGCGAGTCGGAATGAACTTTCCTCATTCCCTTCTGAACATCCCTTGTGCTTGCATCTGCATGATGCATGGAATAAGATGAAGAAAATCAAAACATTGTCTTTCACACAAGGTGAAAAGCTTTTAATGTGCAATACCTCAATTGCATATCTACACTACACACTTTTCAACAAGTTCGGACTTCACTTGTTCTTATTTAAGCTCTACACTTGAAATTCGCGATGAGAACTTCCAATCTCCCGAATTTATAGCACTTGTAATTCGATCTTGGAAGTCTTGATAAGGTTAGATCATTGTCCAATATGACTCAAACTTTACCTTGTATTTTTTGCACTTGCCTTAAGCTATCACAATGGAATAAGGAAACTTGTTGTTCAAGTATTCTCTTTAAAATAGAAGCTTGATTTGTTTCTAATTCTGGTTTTATAGCTTAGAAGTCTAGATCCTCCTTATTTGATCTTCATCAACTTGCAAAAAGTCATCTCAGGCCCATCGGTACATTGCTCCCTAAGTACCTTGGCCTCTAAGGTTCTAGAACTGACTTGCGTCCCACATGATTTCTATCCCTAGTCCAGACTCTCTAAGGCTGCCACATCCATGCACTAGGGGAAGTCCTTGGTCCGGACTACTTCTTGGTTCTCTTAAGAACTTCATGATTAATCCATTGAATCTTCATCAAAATAGCCATCTTCTTATAGAACTCTAGAGACGAAGATATGAACAATCTCAAACCTAACATTTTCCTCTTGTCTATGTTCAAAGAAAAACATCTCAAGAACGAGACAAGATACCGATAATGGAGGAAAGAGACACTCGACACTTTGGGATTAAAATTTTCCATTTCATTTGATGAACTACTTGTGTTACATCTCAACTATATACCAATGAAGGAATTAACAATGATTACAAAATAATTCCTTTACTTGTATCTTGTATCATTCAACTTTTCTCCATTTTGTCGAAGGCCAGAATTAGTGTGGAGTGAGGGATCGAGGGAGATGGCAAGTCTGGTTCGTTGTCACCACTCTATCGGATGCTGATTTGACATCCGATCCAAGAGCTGTTAGAGTCGAGGAAAGAGAGTCAAACATTGGTTAGCCAATGCTGGCCCCAAAGCATGCTCTAGTCTCCTAGCGACAGTCAAGCTTGGTTGCAAGTGCCATTCCTTAAGTCGTAGTCCGTGACTTCAGAAGGAGGTTCGGGCATGGTATGTAGCGGCTGTACTCCTTTTATCGCTATCTCCTCGACAAGGAGAAGAGGGGAATTCCTCGAGCCTTGGATTTTTTCAATTCTCCAAGGCAATTGCTAATTTCCTTGCACATGGCTTGAAAGCCCTTGATCTATAGTTCTACTACCAATGCTAGAAACTATAGATGTGCGCCCAAAGATATTCATAGGACTGTATTGTCTTATCCAGATTGGTGTGCGACTTCTTTGATGTTGAAGGTTCACTTGAGGAGGCAACCATCTGTCCGGACTCAGGGATGGTTGCTAAGACTTTCCCTTTCAACTTCCTTACTCGTGAAGGTGTCTTCTTCCCGAAAGGGACATCTCAGAGATGATGGCCTTCATACAACTTATGGATGATGAGAACCTCAGCGACAGAAGGCATAAAGATATCTACAGGGGTGACAAGATCTTGCTTATGTGGTATGAGTATCCTATATATTAGCAAGGGATACCTAAATGCCTTCCGGTACACTGCGTTCTTGACGTGTCCCAAGATGTGTTTGAACAAAACTTACCTAGATTGAATTTTCTTTTCACGCCTACTTGCAAGAGCAGATGGCAAAGCTCTTCGTTATTGTTGTGCCATGGGTGGTAGGCAGCCATAACTGCACATGGAAATTTTGTGCAGAATTGAATACCAAGAAGTGGGATGAGGGGAGCGAAGGTTATATCTCGATGGCCAGGTTCTTACCTTCCCTCCTGTAAGGAATTAGACCTCTTCTTCTGAGACGTCATCACATTCCTAGTAATGATTTACAATGCTCGGGGAGAAGTTGAACATGTGTCCCCATACGACCATCTTCTGGAAGTTCGGACTGGTGGGGTCCTCCATGTCCTTAGACAAGTTCACATAGAACTCCAGGACAATCTATGGCACAAAAAAGGGCAGCTTTGACACAATGCCCAACAAGTTTGTTTCTCTAAGTAGTTCGACAATCTCGAAGTGTTCGAAGTCCTTAGAATGTAAGGTTCGTTCACCCATAAGGGTCCTTTTTGAGATAGAGGCCCACAAATTTTCATGGGAAGAAGATTTGAAAAATAAGGACGGATATTCACTTATTGGTGAAGATGTTGGAACACAGTTCTTTTTAATAATAGGCTTCGTTGGTGTTGCCTTCTTAGATTAAGCCAAGAGTCTGATCAACTTCCTTGTTGATTGTGGCGATGGAGACTTATAGGAGGAGGAGGAATCATTTTTCTCTGGTTCAAACCAATTGGGGTTTGAACTTTCATTAACCAACTTTCAGGATGCTTTGCTTAAGATCAAGAAATTTCCACTATAGAGTCCCGTCGGACCCATCCGACTCATTGTAGTGACTGAGGCTGGTCTGCTGCTCTTTCTTCAGTTTTGACGTCGGGAATCACCAACACAGGTGGTGTTCGAACATAATTATCATCAAGGTTATGACTTTAGGCATTATTACTCTCAATGGGAGAGTTTTCCTTTAGTCTAATTGCGTCTGCAATAGGTGCTTTATCTTCGAAAGTGCCATAGGGAACAAGAGCCGGTGGTGGTGCAGAACGAAGAGGTTCCACATCAATGGGGTCCATGGTTGACCCATCTTGATAAAAAAAATTCTACCTTTACCGTTGTAACTCCTCTTTTGTAACTTTATGGTATTGGCCCTACTAGATCTAGTCATCACCATCTTCAAGGACAGACAAGGATCGAAGATCTAAAAGAAATTTCATATCTTTGGAGGTTTCTTGAGAGAATATGTTGAAAAAGTAGTGTGCTTTTGTCTATGTTGTTCCCCTTTAAATAGAGGTCCCTGCTGCCTCTTTGCCTAAAAGTTGTCTTTAATGATATCCTAATAAATGGGGGCGTTAGGACTCTTCAACGGACGTGACTGTTTCCAAGCTGTCTTTTTGATTGTTGTAACTCCCTGCATGACCTAGTCATTGCAACGGTCGAATAGGGCGGGACGCCACTTGTTCATATGATTTTCCCTCCATTTTTTGACTTTTTTATTAAAAAAAAATGACATGTTGTTCTATATAGATGAATTTTTCCTATTAATGTTTTCTCCTGCCATAATACCTATTAGATTCTTATGGAGTTGTTCCAGTAGTCTGGTTGTTGTGCTTAGTTAGAACTTGGTGTAGGATTGCAAGGTACGTTTCCTTGATTGGCTGGGGCTACTGACAGGCCGAAAACGTGGTGTGTAAAAATGTACGCCTATGTGCTGCCGCATCGCTGCCGCCCCAAGTAATTTAGCGGTACCAATGGTACTGATATCGATCCATCGTGGATGTGTGTCGACTACGTAGATTTGCTTTCAAATATTATCCGGTTATACGTAATACGTGAAAGGGTACTAGTATCTAAAATAAAATAAACAACCCGATCCGAATGAATTAATATAATGAGACTGTGTTGTGTCTCCCCGCCACCTTCAATGGATTACTTTAAAGATGATATTATTCGCCTATTTATGATTTATTGTAATACAAGGTGATCTTGCTTACTTGTGATACCCTCTCTCGAGGTGTATTCGCCATTCGCCAGTAGAGCTGGAGTGTATCTCTACCCCAACTCCTAAGATTCGAAATGCTTAAATGTTCTAACTCTTAATTGCCACCTTCGGATCGGAATATTCTATTTACCGAATCAACCAAAGGTCGCTTCTACTCATATCCCTAGGTATCCTCATCTCTCGAATCTCCGATCTCTAGTATGATCATGCTAATGTTGGCCAAACATCACCATGTAATTGATCCACAGATGTAAAGCAGATGATAATGAATCATAAATCAATGAATAATATAAATTAATAAACTTTAATCCATTCAAACGTGACAGGGTTCAACAAGACCCTAGATATAGATCTAGAACATCATGAATAAGAAAAATAGTCAAGATATATATAAAACATCTGGCTCGATATCCAAACCAAGAAAAGTACAAATCACGGCTCTTCTTCAAGATCGAAGGCTCACCCCGCTCGGATTCCCCACACATCGGTCTCGCACGATCCCCGATTTCCCGATCCCCTCGAATTCGCCCCATTTGCCTTTAATGGTTGAGAGGAAACTTATGCGGACGCCGCGACGTTGTCGCTTGTTGACTTCTTTATATGTTGACTAACGCCGACGTTAGGACGCCGCGCGACGTCAGGACATCGCGATTCTTCGACGCCAGGACGCTCCAACCATCCTTATGCACTGCCTCCTGCTGCTCCAAAATTGCTTCCAAAAGCTGTCCTCTTTGCACCAATTGCACCTGCATACACACCAATCACTAAATCAGGTATCCAGCCACAAAAACTACGTATTTAAATATAAAATAAACTCGAAACGTATAAGAACGACTGGTATAACTGAAAGTGTTTTTAGCACTCATCACAATTTAAACTTAGCTTCTTGCTTCGTCTTGGCAAGAACTGACTCTAAACCTAACACACACTCTATGTACTATAGTCTAAATGAAGGTATTGTCGCTTCATGCCGATAGATGAGGATCAATTAGCCTATTCACACCTCTCGTTTCTATTTGAAGTTCACAAGATTTGCGAAAGGTGTTCGAACGCTGAAAGAACTAGGGTCAATCCTGAAGCTTCCACTAGTGCCTCAGTCTCTGATATATTCAATGGCCTTTCCCAATGACCCTATGTGCGTATAAATAAATGACCTCTAGTGTATACTTAAGTTCCGATGCCCCCCAAACTTGAGTTCAACTCGCCTAATTGGGTAACTCTAACTACAAAAGGACCAGAACGCACCGTTTGCAGTATCTAATATATCTACTCACTACATAGAACAAAACTAGTGCCCATAAGTGTATGTTAAGTGTCCATGTAGCTGGGATTAGTCGGGTGACTCCCACTAGTTGGTTAAGCGGCACCGCATCTCAGCCCCTCGAACGTCACTCCCGAATAATTAACTAAACCTAAGGGCCCTAAGTCAGTGGAAACTTCCATCTTCTCTCGTCTCTCAGAATCTGCAAAGGAAGTCAATGACTCCTCGGCCAATTGCTCAGGCATCGGGCTTTGAAATGCCCTCTGATCGTGCTCTGAATTCGACTGAAGCTCCCACTTATTCTATTTCTAATTTTCTTTATTTTTATTTTTTCATTCGTGGCTCGAAGGCAATCCTCTCTTTATCGACGGTGTCTCATCTCTTTAGTGTTTAGAAATCTCAAGGTTTTGAACCTTAGTAGCCTGCCTGCATCTAGGCATACCCTTGAGATCATTCAGGTGTGAGTGATAGGCTCCTTGGAGAAATGGTTTCTTGAATAACCGGAGGTGATTCACTATGCCTCCCCCTCCTATTCAACCTAATTCCCGAACATTCAAACAACCAATGCAACCTTTCTTTATTGACACAAGTGGGTTCGGCTAAAAATTTGATCCCTTACTCTAAAGCATGGCATCACATACAAGAACTACACACACAACTACCTAACACAACACCAGACCATTACAGCGTACGATCTACAAAAACAAACATGACTAAACACAAAACTCAATATCCTAAGATGAGCGCTGTAAATGCAACTACGCAAAAATGTAAACGCTAAGCAGAAATGTAAACTAACATGCATAAATAAAAATAAACTACAGCACTAATACGAAAATCAAAGCAAAATAGTACTAGTCTAACAAAAACTCGATCACCACTCACACCCCCCCAAACAAGAATATCCAGTGTCCCCACTGGCAACAAAAGAACAGTAGAGGGTGAAGAGAACTCCCCTGGTGATCGACGGGTCACTGCGGTGGTGGCGTGTGGTACCGGTGGAATGCTGAGCCGAGCAAGCCGGGGTTTGGAGGGATTGCCGCCGCCAAGAATCGTACCGTCAACATCAGACGCATATCAGCTGCCGACATCCCGTGTGATGAGGACTCTGCGGCGCCCCGGTCTCGCCCCGCACGCATCAAAGCGCCAAGAAGTGAGAGAGCACCGGTCCTCGAGATCGGGAGGACCGAGGGAGCCGCTCCGTGGTCACGTGGGTGGTGGGCGGAGGTGGGTGGACGAGGATTGCCCAATGTCGCTCGATCGCTCAGAGTCCAAACGGGCCTGATAGTCGGAAGCTCGCCCCCTCGGGCCCGAGGGCTCATGGCCGGAATCATAGACCCTCGTGTCGCGGGTATTGACCCGGTTTTTCCTTTAATCGATATGGCTCGATGGGGTGTAGCCACGCCTCATTGTCATCTATAGGCACCCCGCTCGTTGTGCCAAACCATAGATGAGGAAAGGGTGCTCCTAAATTCATTTTAGCGCCCTAGTTACGGAGGATAGCATCCTCTATAACCCGCTTCAACATCGCGCGGATATCCTCAACACGATGGCATAGTCGGTAGGCATCGTTCGCCGCTACTTCACACACGCCGCCGCCGGAACGACGATGTGATGAAGTGATGCCAGACCTTAGGAATAAAGGCCAAATGTTTGGCCTTGAAGTGAATTGCATGGCCCTCACTGTTGAGTTTCCACTCACCCCGGCCATTAGTCAAAACCCGAATGACCTCGGGGTAGTCGGGGTGCTCGTAAAGTCAATCAAACGGCTCCGAGGGGACATGGGCTAGATCATAATAGTGATTGATCGACCAAGACCGGTCGACCAAACACTTCACCGAACCTTCTTGACGACGTGGGAGGCGAGATTGGCGTAAAATTCTCGCACCACACTCATCGCAGCTGGATGAGGTGGTTGGCAAAGTGCTCGCCATCCCTTTTCCGCAATCGTTTTGCGGAAGAAGTCGTCAGGGTGATGAAACCCCTTTTCCTTGATAAACGAACGGTTCTTGCAGATGGCGCCGAACCGATCGGCGGCACCCTCGTTCACGAACCGCGTGACATCGTACTCGTGCCCGTCTCACCGCCCGACCTCGCTCGCAGGCAACTTTTCCTTTCCCGTGACATCGCGGACTGATTGTGCTCCTAGATGGAATGCAATGCACTGTCACCAATGTGGCACACCTGAGGTGGCTGGGCAATAGAACAAACACCTAGAGGGCACTATGAACCAGAGAGCCTAATGGGCTACTGAGACGTAGACACCTGCCCTAGGACATATGATAAACCCAACTAGCGCACCCGAACCCTAAGAGAGAGTGCTAGCCCAAGGATGAATGAACAAACCCTAACCGAGGCACGGACACCTACTGGTTGTGGGAGAGGTGCTAGCCAAGGATGATGGATTAGGACGGGAAGGATGGACTAGTGGTGACAGTGAAGGTGTCGGAGGGCACAACGCTGGCCTCCGACGGGATGGAAGTGTGCTCCGGCAAGGATGGTGGACGGGATGGGCGGGGGGGTTTAGGTTCGTAGATGGACGAGGTAAGGTAAGAACAGAAAAATGAAGGTGATTTGGCTCTAAATAGCAACCGCCGAGATCGCTCCAGCAGGATAGTAATAATCAACGCCGCTGGCATTGATATCAATCGCCGACGCTCCGCAGAGATGCAAATCGACGTCGCGAACGTTGGAAATCAACGCCGCGACGCTCCGCATAACGGTTAAAATCGAATAGCCGCTGATGTTGATATCAACGCTACGACGCTCCAGAGAGCGTTAAATCAACGTCACGCGACGTCAGAGCCAACGCCGCGAATGCGCTCCGCAGGAGACAAAATGATCGCCGCTGAGCGCTGAGACGTCATCGCTAAACGTCGCTGACGTTGGAGAGCCCAACGCCGCTGACGCTACGAAGGCTCAATGTTCACTAATCAACCATGGTTTAAGATAAGAACACTCTTGTAAATGTGACTCTTGACTTTTGTGGGCTCGTGATAATCGATCCTTCCGCACTGCTGCTTAGTCCCGAAGCTGGAATCAAAAAGAGATACCGATTACGGGCAAAATCATCACCCCAACATAACTGAAAGCAGATAATAAAAATTTAAACCATAGAAAGGAAAATTTCAAGAAGAACTTGGGTTGCCTCCCAAGAAGCGCTATGTTTAATGTCGTTAGCTCGACGGCCCTGAATCTCAATGTGCTCGGGACCCGAGTCGGCGACCTCCATCGCACGCATCTGATGTGGCCGCGATGAGCCGCTATCCGCGCACGTGGAACTCGCTCCGGCACGGGCTTCAATCGCCGTGGTAATCAGAATGTTCCTTTCTCAGATGTAATCTCTTCCCCACCATGT
Source organism: Tetrastigma voinierianum (assembly GCA_016808115.1). Classification (NCBI taxonomy): domain Eukaryota; kingdom Viridiplantae; phylum Streptophyta; class Magnoliopsida; order Vitales; family Vitaceae; genus Tetrastigma; species Tetrastigma voinierianum. Next base: position 131,310 of record JAEQBH010005512.1, on the reverse strand, counting down.
GAAAAGACTCTGGTCATCGTGGAAAGGCCCGACTATCTAGACTTCAATTTTCCCGAAAAGAGTTTTAGACGGGAGTTAAACAAGAGAACTTGTTGTCCCGCTTCTAATTCCTTCCTGGTAATGTGTTTATCATGCCACTTTTGTCTTTTCCTTGTAAATACGGGCATTTTCATAAGCTTTTGCTCCCGGGACTCGCTCTTAGTTCACTTGAGCTGTAGCAACGTTTCTCACCGGCCAATTTAATTGGCCCATGTTCAACAACAGTTGCCCAGCAGCTCGATGCTCTAATTCCACTGAAGACGGCATGCTTCGCCATAAACAATTTAAAGGGTGACATACCCAAGGGTGTTTTAAATGCCGCTCGGGTATGCCCAGAGTGCATCTCACATTTTTAGACCAATCCTTCCCTGAACTGTTAACTCCGTCTTCCGTATCGGACATTCTAATTTCATTAGATACCTCTGCTTGCCCATTTGACTGTGGGTGATACGCAAGAGATGTACGATGGCGTACCCCATACTTTTGCAAAACCTTGTCAACCACCTTATTGCAGAAATGAGTACCATTATCTGTGATCAGTGCTCGAGGGGTTCCAAATCGTGAGAATATGTGGCTGCGAAGAAACTGAGTCACAACCTTGGCATCATTGGTGCGGGTCGGAATCGCTTCAAGCCACTTTGAAACATAGTCTATCGCCAAAGAAGATGTACAAAGTTGTTATAAGATGGGGAAATGGTCCATGAAATCTATCCCCATAGTCACGCCTACCTGCACGGGGTGTATGGGTGGTTCATCCTTTTTCTAGAAATACCCCCATTCGCTGGATATTTTTCACATGTGGGACACACGGCGCATCTTTGAATAAAATCAGCCAATAGAAGCCTGATTGAAGTACCTTGGCTGCTGTTCTCTGGCCACCAAAATGTCCACCACATGGTAGAGAGTAGCAGTGGTTCAAAGATACCTGTTTCATTTCATCTGGTACATCTCCGATCACCTGACAAGAAGAAAACCGAAGAATTGGCTCCCCAATAGTGTTTCAAAATGGGCGAAAACCTTTTCCTCGTTGATAGTTACCCTGAGGAACTACCTGGCCACCAACAATCTCACATAACTGCAACCATGGAACTCCGCGCCTCTTGTCTTCAATGGCTAAGAGTTTCTCATCTGGAAATTCATCGTTCACTGGAACATCATCACTTACCCCTTCCAATCGCAGCGATAGTCCACACAGTTCTCGCCTTTCGGTTTTTAATCTCAACGTCAATTCTGCAGCAAAAAGAACCTAACTTGATTAATCAGGCGCTTTACGCTCTTTAGTCATCAAGTATTTAACGGCGTAATGATCGCTGTGACTACTACCTTGTTACCAATCAAATAAGGGCCCGAATTTAATAAAAGCAAAGACAATAGCCAAAGTTCTTTCTCGGTAAAGTGGGCATAATTCAATCGAGCATCATTCAAAGTTCTACTTGCATAGTAGATTACTTGGAAAATTTTTTCGCTTCGCTCTAACACCGCCCCAATCGCAAAATCGCTTAGGCCATAAGTTCAAAATGGAAAGGACTAATCCCGAGCCACTACAATAGGAGCCGGGACACTAACTTATCTTTCAATCGAAAATGCATGCAAACACCACAGTCAAACTCAAATGGGATCCCTTGAACAGAGATACACCCTGTTTTGGTAATCCGAGAAGTCTTTAATGAAGCGCCTATAGAATCCAAATATGGCCTAAAAACTTCGAATCCCTTTTACCGACGAGGGCGGAGGTAATTTTTCAATTGCTTTTAAATCTTTCGCTCTGTCTACTTATTCCTCTTGTTGAAATCCGATGTCCGAAAGTATTAATAATCTCTCTTTTGTACCATAAAATGGCACTTCTCTCAATTGAGTACTAAGTTGGTCTCCTCACATCTTATCAACACTGATCTCAAATTTTCCAAACAGTTATCAAATGAATTACCCAATACCGAAAAATCATCCATGAAGATTTCGATTGTCTTCTCAACCATGCCGGAGAAAATGGCCATCATACATCGTTGAAAGGTGCCCTACGCATTAATGTGATCTAAAGGGCATCCGCTTCGAATGCGAGAATGTCCCATAGGACATGTGAATGTCGCCTTCTCCCGATCTTCGTGGGCTATAGCGATTTGATCAGGTGAGCCGAATATCCATCCAAAAAGCAATAATATTCATGGCTTCCATTAATCGATCCAAAGATCCGATCTAGAGACGGCAATGGAAATGATCTTTTCGAGTGGCTTTGTTCGGGGCCTCCGATAATCAATACAAACTTCCACCTCAGAATTGTTCGAGAAGGCAAGAATATGTTATTCTCGGCTCTTATGACGCTTGTTCAAATTCTTCTTAGGTACTACTTGAACTGGACTTACCCATGCACTATCTGAAATAGGATACATTACCCTAGTATCCAACCATTTCAATACTTCCTTTCGGACTACTTCTTTCATCGTTGGATTTAGCCTCCTCTCAAGGCCTAACGAAGGTTTATGCCCATCTTCTGAAGAAAATACGATGCATGCACATGGAAGGGCGAACCCTTTTAAATCGGCAGAGACCACCTAAGCGCATTTTTATGGTCTCTCATGACCTCAATAACTTCTCCTCCTAGTTCATTCAAGGATGCCGAGATGATCAACGTAAGGTAGATGCTTCCTCAGATACGCATACTCAAACCCAAGCAGAGGTTTTTTGGCTTCCATCTGGGTATTGTTCAACCGATTTAAGACCGATGTTTTAAATTCACCTAGATTCAAAGTATTTCCTCCTATTGGGTCCAAAAGAATCCATCCATTTTACATATTCCTTCCGCTCTCTTCGCTCATGTTCTCGTAATCATTCTCATTTTCAGTTAGCTCTCCAAAGGGTCATTTGAGACCACTTCGCTGTATTAATTATAGCCTCCACTTTCTCGCCTATGAAGACGATCACTTTCTGGTTTGATGTCTCCTTCAAATGCTTGAACTTGAATTTGTCTTCCCGTACTCTCACTCCCGCCCCTCCGAACATCAATCATTGCCCTACCGCCAGTAAGAAACGGTCTACCCAAGATTACGGGTATTTCTTTATCTTCTTCCATATCTAATACAATGAAATCAGCCGAATATAAACTTGTCAACCTTTACTAAGACATCTTCTATTCACCCTCTCGATGCTTCAAAGACTTCATTTCATGTGTCGGCGGTGATCAGAAGTCGAGACGGGCCTCACCTAATCCCAAACGCTTAAAAATGGATATGGGCATGAGATTAATGTCGCAATCTAAATCACAAAGAGCTTCAAAGATGCATTTCCAATGGTGCATAATAGTGAAATCGTCTGGTCTTTAAGCTACAGCCTTCCTTTGAAGTATGGCAATTACATTCCTCAGTTAAGCACTATTTCAAATCACCCAATCTTCTCTTCCGAGACGTAATGTCTTTCATAAATTTCACATAGTCGGGCATCCGCTCCGCGGCATCACAGAAATGGGATATCGATGTGTAACTTTAAACACTTCCATGAATTTGGTAAACCGCTTATCCAGCCTTATGCTTCTTAGGCGCTAGGATATGGAATTGCGGGTTGTCCTTTGCTCGCATGTTTCGCCGACCTGCTTCTCCCGAGGTCGCTCCTTCTCCGCATGATCATTCGACTGGCCGATGCCCTCCCGCCTCTACCTCCTCGACAACTAGGGTCAGGCCTCGTGTTTCCAATTCCTACCACTTCTCAAGATGACCGCTTAACGTGTTCATTCCCATCTCTTCTGGGTTGACTTTGAATTGCTTCGGGTAAGGAACCCCGTCGCTTTCCGTCAAGATTGCCATTCGCCCATCCACTTCCAAGTTTCAATCGCGCTGCCTGATTGTTCAATTGAGTGGCCTGTTGCTGCATATTCGCCTTGGTCTCATTCATGAAAGCAGAGTGTGAGGTCAGCATTTGGGCAAGGGCTTGTTCTAAATCCACCTTTTTCTCGGGAGGTGGTTCACTAACTCGGTTTGATGGCATATTGCTCTGATTGTTCCTCCATCCACTTTCGATTGTTTCTTGACCGCTCGATTCGATTATTACTCCACCCTCGCTTTGATTTTGATTCGATAATTGTTTCCATAATCGTCCTTTGCCGCTGTGGTTAATTCTGATTGAACCTCAACACATAATCGGGCCCCGCCCATCGCTTGGTTTCCCGACCGCATTCTGCGCTATCGTGCTATCCTCCATGTATCTGGCCACAACTCCCATGGGTTGGTCTATATGGCATTTGCCGTACCTGGATGTATAGTTAACTGCTTAGTAAGTTGTGCAACATGATTAACCAGATTATTGAGAACCTCATTATCCGCGTAAGCACCCATGGCTTTCAATGCGTAGTCTTCTCCTTAGGCCATTGATTTGTGTTGGTCGCAAAGATCTTCCTGCACTTCATAAGCTTCGGGTCTCGTGGTTTCTTCATTAGTGCTCCTCCAACCGGTGCATCAATCAATGCTTCATTGCATTCCTCGCACTATTATAGAAAGTATGGACCTCGTATCCATCCGTCGCCTGCGGATAGCGGGCACTTCCTTAATAGTTCGTGAAATCTGTCCCATGCCTCTGCCAAGTTCTTCCCCTCTAGTTGCCCAAAAGTATTGATCTCTTACGCAAGTGTGCAATTTTCGAGGGTGGGAAGAATTTGGTCAGGAATTTTTGCACTAAATCGTTCCATGAGGTAATGGAATCCGGTGGCTGACTTGTTAACCAATGCTTGGCTCTATCTCCTAGTGAGAGTGGAAACAGTCTCAACCTGAGTGCCTCCTCAGTAACCCCATTGTACTTGATCGTGTCGCACACTTCAAGAAAGTTGGTCAGATGCATATTTGGATTCTCATGAGGCAACCCGTGAAACAAGCATGTTCAAGATCCGTAGGTGACGGACTTCAACTCGGTTGTTTGCCCGAATCTAAGGGCCTTCTTATAGCCGTCCCGAACAATGCGAGGCGGTAATGCAAACTCTTCTAGCAAAGAAGAATGGATCATCCGGGTTGTATAAACGGCCCGGGTGCTTGATTCCTTCCGCGATTACCATTTCGGCCTCTCTCGGGCCTGCTTTTGCTCAATGCTAAGATCCCGCTTCTCTTCATTGTCTCCATGTTTCAAGCAAATTTCGAAATGTCTGCTCTCCTGCTCTCGACGTGCTCTGTGTAAAGTTCTTTCTGGCTCAGGATCAAACAGATGTTGGTCAACCTGATCTCGTCGGTGCATGTACTCACTGAAATCTAAACTGCAATCACACACGAAACAACAAGACCCAATTACCAGCACTTGTAATACTAAATAAAAACAAAAAATCTGGTAGCACATCTAATTGCTTTTATTCTCCTAAACCTATCTCGCAACGGCGCCAAAACTTAACAGTCGAAAACGTGGTGTGTAAAAATGTACGCCTATGTGCGCAAGGGCACGCTGCCGCCCTGTGTAATTTAGTTGTACCAATGGTACGGATATCGATCCACTGGGATAGTGTGTCGACTATGTAGATTGGCTTTTCAACAATATTATCTGGTTATACGTAATGTGTGAAAGGGTACTAGTATCTAAAAATAAAATAAACAACCTGATCTGAATGAATTAATATGTAATGGAGACTAGGGTTGTGTCTCCCCCTGCCACCTTCAATGGATTATTTCTTAAAGATGATATTATTTAGTCTATTTATGATTTATTAATGGCAAGGTGATCTTGCTTACGAGATACCCTCTCTCGAGGTGTATTCGCCTATCTCGCTTGTAGAGTCGAGTGTATCTCTTACTCCCAACCTCGGTACTTCGAAAATGCTTAAATGTTCTAACCTTTAAATGCCACTTTTGGATCAGAAAATCTCTATTTACCGAATCAACCAAAGGTCGCTCTACTCATATCCCTAGGTATCCTCACTTCGAATCTCGGATCTCTAGCAGATCATGCAATGTCGCCAAACATCACCATGTAATTGATCCACAGATGTAAAGCAGATGATAATGAATCATAAATCAATGAATAATATAAATTAATAAACTTTAATCCATTCAAACGTGACAGGGTTCAACAAGACCCTAGATATAGATCTAAAACATCATGAATAAGTGAAAAATACCAAGATGTGATATATAAAACACGTCTCGATATCCAAAACCAAGAAAAGTACAACTCACTCGCTCTTTCTTCAAGATCGATGTCACTCCCGGCCTCGATTCTCGCGCCGGTTCGCACGACTCGATTTCCGATTTCCGATCCCCCGAATTCGCTCCCATTTGCCTTTAATGGCTGAGAGGAGAACCGCTACCGACGTCGCTGAGCGTTAGGGACGTCATGACGCCAGGACGCCGCGATATTGGAGCCGTCACGACGTCGAGACGTCAGCGACGCGTTTCGCTTGTTGACTTCTTTATATGCTGATTCAATCGCCGCGACGCCGTAGACGCCGCGACGTTCCAACCATCCTTATGCACTGCCTCCTGCTGCTCCAAAATTGTTTCTAAAGTCGCCCTTGCACCAATTGCACCTCGTGATACACACCAATCACTAAATCAGGTATCCAGCCACAAAACTACGTGAGTATTTAAACATAAAATAAACTCGAAACGTAAGAACGACATGTATACCGAAAGTGTTTTAGGCACTCATCAGCTACTCATCTAATCAGGTTTATCTTTTAACTCTAGATGTCTTTAGGTTGATTTCTAGTGACAATGTTGTCACTACTACTATCGTGTCCTGACTGTTGGAGCCAAGTCCCTTGATCTTGCTGCATTTCATTCATATAGAGGCTGGTTGATAATTGATCAAAAATGGCATTTTTACGTGCTTAATTTTCCCATTTTAAAACCCTTTTTGTATTGGAAACTCATACTTTACTGACTTTCTTTGTTGTTAGCCTTGAAACTCGTTACTAATGATTTTATTAAGTACATAGTTTTCACAACTTTTTGGAATCATGAGGTCAAAGAAATGAATCTCGTATATGTTGCATGAGCTTGAAGTTCGTGGAAGCAATTAAGCCGAGTTGGGACCATGAAGGAATGATTGTGCAAGAAGATGGATGAACTGAAGCCATTCTGGAGCATTTTGCTCTGCAACCATGTGATTTCACATTGACTTCATAGTTATTGAGAAATTTTTCATTGTCTCCTCACTTAAGTGGCCTGATCCCACAATTTCACACTAACTTAGGTAGTGGGTACAAAATTTCGCACCGACACACAAACTTGGTGTGAAAGTTGCGACAAATAGAGAATAGCAAGTTTTTGAGCTCCAATCTCCAGGACTCGATTTGCATTAGGAAAGTATTTTCCTTAGGCACGAATTAAACCTATAGAGATGTATTATAAATAGTGGTAGATGATCAAACAAAAGACATCCATTCATTATTAAATTTCTTCTATTCTAGTTTGTAATTTGTGAGAATTCTCTCCCATTCTTTTTATAAAAGCTTTCAACATGTTTTTCTTCTATTTTTCTACTTTCTTTATATTTTATGGCGTGTTCAAGACTCACCATGAGTGAGTAGTCAACTTCTCTTAAAGTAGTGGATCTGACGACCCTGGTACCATGGTGATTGAAGGGAGCAATGGCGCTTCAGACCAAGAGTAATGACTTCAGCACTGTTTAGAGGCCTGAAGGTTGGGTGTACATCAGTTAGGACTCTTTGTATAGGGAGGCAACAATCTTAGTTCCCCTAGTTATCCGTATAGGAGTTTCTTTTCTCTTCAACTAGTCTTCTTGATACTTGGCAAGTCTGAATGGTATGTTGAGTGCTAAGGCATAGCAGCTTTGACCTAACATGCATAATAGATTGTCTCTTGTTCAAAAACCACTATAGGGTCGAGTTGAGAACCTGTCAGACACCTCTAAAATTAGGTATGAATGACTTACTCTATATACTTAGAATTTATTCTTCACTTATATCTTGCAAGAGGAACCTAAGGGGATTTTAGGGGATTAGCTATAGGCTGGTTTCTTAGGCAGACAACCGAGAAGTACAAAAACCCCCTTTGAATCACCATGGTGAAGCCATATTTGGTGAATCCAAAGCCCGAGACCTTCTTTATATAGTTTTTCTAAAAATCAACTCTCTCCAAAGAACTCAAAAATCAGCATTTTACTCATAAAGCAATCAATTAGAGTAATTCGAATATAAGATTACAAAGCTAAAAAAGGAAAACCCATACCAATGGAAGACCCTAGAGCCACTATACCTACAGTAGCTGTGGAATACGTCGAGGTTGGTTTTAGGTTTATAAATTTTTATGCTTCTCTCTTGTCTCCAATCTAAGAACCCAATAGGACACGAAACATTGGTATTGGTCAATGGATAGCAGTTGTCGGAGGTCCTTTTCCCTTCCATGACACGATAGTGATTTTAATTACATACTATACACTTATCTTTGCTGAATTGCACAAGCAGATCTTCATCACACAATTGGCTCATATTGATCAAATTTATTGTAAGTCCTTCAACAACTAGCACATTCTTTAGCTTGGAAATCCTCGAATGATCAAGGAACTAGTTCTTAAAACTCTTCCTTTTCCATCTTCTCCAAAGATCAAGGAACTAGTCTTGATTGGATAGTTGAAGATCACCTAAGAAAAAATTATTTCATGTCATGCGCTGAGAACATCCACTATCAAAATACCACTTTTCTTTGATCATATTTCTAATGGAAGAGAAGACATCAAGACTCTTCGTTTGTTCATCCCTGACCATCTTGGTTTGGGAGGAATCCTTTTTTAGATATTTCTCAATATTTTGTGGTATATTTTCTAAGTGCTTTCCATTCTTTCTTGATTTAGAAGATCTGGCTCTTATGTTGGTTCGGACTGGATTTCTTGATTTAGAGACCTAAGTTTGCACAATCTTTTGAATTGTAGTCGTTGACTTGACGAGTTCTCTTGTGTGGTCTTTACTGCCTACCTCTGTACTTCTGATGTGAATTATCTTATTGTCATGTGAGAATGCTATCGAGTTCGGAAGAGGTTGACAAGATGTTGTAATCTTTCTAAAGACTCCCTTTATTGAGTACCTTCTTCTTTTATGACAATTGACGTGAGTGCTCTATGCTGGCTTATCCTTTCTTTATCTTCATGATCTTCATCACTAAAAATCTGAGATCGAACTCTTTTCAAGGTTATGTCGTCTCCTTCTTTATTCAGATTTTGCATCTTGATCCCTCAAAGATTTCTTGAAGGATGTCCCATGCTTCTTCTATAGATTCTGATTAGGCTATGAGCCCAAATGTCCTTTCATCCATACCACATTGGATAGCATGGAGAGTAGTGAGGTTTTTTGAAGTTGTTTTTCTTTCTTCATAGCTCTATTCTGATTCAAGATTGATCATCGTCTCTCATTTTTCAATTTTCGTTAGGATTTGACCATCTCACACTACGAATTTCCATACTTCCATTCCTAGTGACTTGATAAACATACTCATGTGTATCTTCTAGTCATCATAGTTTTGATCATCAAGCATACGGGGTATTTTATGGACATTATGTTCTTCATCGAATTCATATGATATTCACACACAAGCCGAGTCGAGCAAATCTGAGATCTCACTAGGTAACTTAGAGTGACTTGATTTGATACCAATTGACAGAAATAAGTGTGTATTCTTGAACATTAGCCAGAGTTGGGACTGCGTGGAGAGTTTAACCCCCAACATGTGCGCACAAACTCCTCTATGACTAAGAAGTGTGTGAAGAACAAATATAAAGTATATGTAGGGGTATGCATAAAATCGATCAAACCGAACCAAGACGACATGATTTTGAAATAATTTTTTTTATCTTCGGTTTCAAAATTTTAAAACCAAGCAATCACAGTTCGGTTGTTGGTTTCAATTTCAAAATAAAAAAGAAAACCGAACCGATAATAAATGTTATAGACTTTTATTCTATTTTAGGTTTGGTTTTTGGAAAATTATAGTCTTCTAAACTTCTATGTTATTTTGAAATTTTAAAATGCTCTTAAAAAAATTTATACTTTTTTGTCGCATTCATGATAATGGTGGATTCGAATAGATCTAAAAAAGTAATAATCTTTTTTTTTTTATTTATCTTTCTGTTTTTCATCCTCTATGAAATTATTTATTAAAGAATAAAATTAGTTCATTTAATTTAACTTTGTAGATAATTATTTTTGATAATATTAATTTTAAATTTATTAATAAAAGTTAGAGAAAGTTATGGATTTTTAGGATAACATTAAATATATTAGTTTAATTCCTGCATTTTTAATATAAACGCTGACAGTATGTCTTATCTTTTTGTCTTATTATGTCCAAAACTGTCCCACCATCCCAACATGTCTAATCGACAATGCCTATAAACCAAATCAAACCGATTTTTATCTGCTTATATTTCATATTATCGGGTTTCCCGGTTTCACCTCTATTAAAACCGATATCAACTGCTCTGCATTTCATATTAAAACCAAACCGAACCTTGAACAACCCTAAATATATGTATAAAAACTACAAGCACATAATCTGTTACGTGGTTCGGTAACTACCTACGTCCACGAGGATGTGCCTAGATGCATGCAAGGATTTCCATTAATCTAATTCAAGGTTATAGTTGGTCTTATGTGGTACGAGACTCCCTCTCCGCCCATGGCCCTTCTTGAAACTTAATCACTCATAGCGGAATTTAAAATGAACTCCCTTTATTCCCCTCTCAAAAGCATTGCACACCTAAACTCATATTACATAGAAAAGATGAAGAAAATCAAAACATCATCTTTCACCTAAGGTTAAAGGCTTTTAATGTGCAATACCTAAACCAAGTATCAACACTCCACACTCTTCAACACGTTCATACTTCGCTTGTTCTTCTTCAAGCTCTACCCTTGAAATTCGTGATGAGAACTTCCAATCCCCTAAATTTATAACACTTGTAAGTCGGTCTTGGAAGTTTTGATAAGGTCGGATCATTATCCTAATATGATCACTCCAACTTTACCTTATATTTTTTTGTACTTGCCTTTAAGCTATCACAATAGAATAAGGATACTTGCTGCTCAAGTCTCCTCTTTAGAATAGAAACCTGATTTATTTCTAATTCTGGTTTGATAGCTTCGATGTCTAGATCCTCTTGATTTTGATATTTATCCACTTGTCAAAAATCATCACATGCCTATTGATACCTTACTCCCTAAGTACCTTGGCTTCCAAGGTTATAGAATTGACTTGCCTCCCACATCACCTCTATCCCTAGTTAAGACTCTCCGAGATTGCCATGTCCCTACACTAGGGGAAGACCTTGGTTCGAACTACTTCCTAGTTCTCCCAAAGACTTCATGATTAATCCATCAAATTGGATCCCTCAAGTAGCCATCTTATTGTAGAACTCTAGAGATGAAGATATGGACAATCTCAAACCTAACAAAATATATATGACCTTGAGATATGGCATAAGTGAAAAAAGGGGATGGGCATGCAGGATATCCTAGGCTCGAGTTCCTATAAAAGAATAGAGTACTACAATGTTGTAATGCCAAATAAATAGATGTATATATATATATATATATATATATATATATATATATATATATATATATATATATATATATATATATATATATATATATATATTTGAACTGCATTTATATCTTGGAATAAAAAAATACTTTTAAATACACAACTTTCATTTTAATTGTACTTCTAGCCTCGGATAACCCGAATCCTACATGGTAATTCAAAACAACGTTAGCCAAAACGACGTTGTTTTAGTCATTAAAACGAGTTTGCAAAAAAATCCTGAACTTTAGTGAGTTTTGTATTTATAACTTGAACTAAAAGTTATTATTTTTTAGATATATGAACTTTCATTTTAATCGCATATGTAGCCTTGGATATGCCAAATCATTATCTGAACGGTGAGATTGCTTCCAAATTGGCTGGAAAATAATTGTAATCATTAAAATACAAATAAATTATTTGTTATCTCTAATTTTTTTATTAAAAAATTATTTTAATTTCGTGTGTAGTTAAATCATTAAAATAAATTAGATTTTAATATAAAAACTTTTTTTGACAAGAAATATAGTAACATTTGATAATTAAAATTCTAATAAAATAAGTAAATATAAAATATATTCTTATCAAATACTGACAATATAATAAAAATATTATATTTTATTATAATAATTTTTATAAAATAGTTAAGGTAAACCACTACAAAAAAAGCCAAATAGCTAAGGAAATTTCCCTAGCTATTTGAAGAAATTCCGTCTCTAAAATATAATAGCGACGGATTTATGACGGAAATAATCCCTAGCTAAAGTGCTTCTTGTCGTAGTACCAACGAAAATTTTTTCCCTAGCCATTTTTTAACGACGTAAATTCCTAGCTAATTATATTTTCCCTCGCTAATTTTGGTCATAATTCGTGAGGACCACTATTTGATCGAATAGCGATCGGAATTGTCCCTTGAAGCAATTAGCTAGTGGTACCCGTCACTATTTTTGTCTAATTTTAGAGAAATAGCTACGGAATTGTCCCTAGCTAATTTAGCTAGGGACAATTCCATCACTATACTTGTCTAATTTTAAAGAAATAGCTACGGAATTGTCCATAGCTAATTTAGTTAGGGACAATCCCGTCATTATTCTTGTCGAATTTTTGAAGAAGAAGGACGGAATCAATTCCTAGCTAAAATTAGCTATGACACCTTCGCTTGCCACTATTCTTGTCGAATTTTAAAGAAATAGCTACGGAATTGTCCCTAGCTAAGTTAGCTAGGGACAATTCCGTCACTATTCTTGTCAAATTTAAGCATTTACTGAATTGGTCCCTAATATTTAGCTAGGACAAATCTACTATTTTCATTCAAATGTAAGAAAACAACTACAACAATAGCTAGGATCATTCCATAGCTATTTTCACTATTTTGTTTTTTTAAAAAATTAGAATACTTACTTTTAAATTTTTATATTAATAATGAAGAAAAACATATACTAAAAGCAATTTTTTTTTAATTAACCATAAGTCAAAGCAAAAGATAGAAATTAATATATACAATAGTGTCAATAGTAAAAAATAAAAAAATAATAACATAGGTCTCTAATCATCTAAAACCTAAATCTCATCCTCATCATTAGCCGGTGGATCTCGTGGTAGTCAGTCCGACCGTGGGTGCTTTCATACGTGAACTCCTGTCCCATCCGTCGCGATCAAGGTCGCTTAATCAGGATCAGATATTGGTCATCCGTCGTTGTATCAGATTCTTCATTTCTTTCATCTCATTATTCACTTCTTCATTTGCCGCATTTCATCCTCTTCAAAAGAGTAATCAATGATCCTTCTCTTCATTTATGTCTCCATAATTGCACACGCCTCACTGCTTCCATTACTCGCCGCCGACCGCCCCCCATCCACCGATGCCGCGGACAGAGAACTAAGCACGACCGCTGTAACAAAAGCCACCCCTTCTCGAGCCGATGCCGTACACTCGTCGCTTCTTCTCCGACCTCCTATGGTCTCCAAATGTATAGGATCATAGTCAACGGGTCAAGATCTATAGAACCTCCTCAACCTACCGAAGGTACCGCCACAATGCTCCTCCACGAGGTCTTGTGATAAAATAGAAAATAAATTACAGTGCTAGATATAAATAAATTAAATATTCTAATATTTTTCATGCCACTTAACTTTCAACATTTACCAGCAAGAGTCAAATATTTTATTAATATAAGAGAGATACTTACAAAGAATCATCTCGAGACTTGTTGTCAACAAACTGACCATTTGCTTTCTTCACATGCATCTTCCTCGAAGATCTCATGTACCGATCTCGACTCCAATTTCTAACATAAAGTATGAATTTCTATTAAGTAAAAATAAATATATGTTACAAATTGTAGGAATACATTATTTAAAATTTGTAAGGCTTAATAACTAATAAAAATGTGTTATCTAAATTTTAAGTCATATTTAAAAAAAAATGACAAGGAAAGAAAATTTTAGCCAAAATTGTAAAACCATGCAAATGTTTGAATTTTTTGGACTATTAGGCCAACTACTAAATATTTAAATGTTTTAAAGTTAAAAATGTTACCAAATCTCGAGCATGCTCAATGGTCGACTTTGACCCTCCTTTGTGGCGAGACATGCCTGTACCTGGTCCAAGTATTACTATTAATTAAAGAAAATGACTTACAGATGAATATGCAGAGATAAAATATTGTGAATATCTAGGCAATGCGTTTCATAGAATCCGTATGAAGAAATGCAGCTTTAATTAGCAAATTGAAAAAGGAATAATTTTGGTTACTCGCCCATTATATATATAAAGTTTAAGGTTCAAATGACTAGGTGTAGTTTGAGTTCTAAACCATTATAGTAATAAACTAGGAATTAATGGAAAATATGAAATCGCCAAAAAGAAAACCTAAAGGTGAAAAAATATCATGCTATTGCAGACGAAGGAGCATGTACTGCACCAATCCAAGCCACAAAAAAGGCAAAATTAGAGAACACAAGAACCAAGTGAAAGGACAAGAAAGGGAAGCAAAAAAGAAAGGAATTCCAAGTTTGAAGGACTAAGCTTCTCACTACTCAATGAAGATCAAAGATCTAAATTTCAATCCTTTTTCCTCGTACTAGCAACCAGAAAATTAAGGACCAAAGAAACAAAGAATAAATAGATAGTCTTCATTACATGAATGATAAAGAAAGGCAAACAACCACTTGAATAGCTAATCCTTTTTTTTCTTTTTTTTCTGATAAATAGAAAGCTCATGTAAAAAGGACGAAGAAGTTATGACCGTCCGAAGTTGGAGGACACAACCAGAAAATCCGGTGAGCCGAACCAACAGGGGCCTACTATTTTCTGTCATTTTTGGACATAATCTGAGTTCAAGTTGCATTAAACTATATATGGGTGGATGCTAGACTCAAACGGATTTCCATAGAGTCTAAGAACACCCAAAACGATTCTGGATCAAGCAGCTATGGCCGTCCGTTGGAAGACACAAACTTAAAATCTGCTTCAAGGAACAATGCCACCCTAACAATAAAACAATATACATATATACATATATATCTCACAGATAGTGATACTTACATAAAACATGAGTCATCAAGAAATACAACCAATCTATTAACAAGATTCCATCAAAGTTAAAAAAAATTCAGGTCCATGCCTCAGGAATGTCAATTTTATTTAACACCACAACGTATGGTTGTTCAAGGTAATTAGGATTGTACATCCGGAGTTCTTGCAAAATCAGAAAACTTGTTTTAATAAGTAAAAGAGGGAAGATAAAATAAAAATGATTCAAGATGTGATTCATTATAAGTACAGAATTCGGGGCTCGACACCATGCAAAATCATACTACAATACCTCATAGTTGTGCGAGTGCAGAGCCGTAAATAAGAAATTAACATAAGAAAAGCTAATCACAGAGAAAAGAATTAATGATCATTATCAAGCCAAAATAATATCCTACTCGTAATTCTTTAATGGAAGCAATCTCTAGCCCTCGCATCCGACTACCAATTAAAACTTCAGACATACACTAACTCACCTTGTCCTTCCAATTTGTGGTTAGTAGCATAAATCCTTTTTCACCATTATACCCTCACAGGAACCATGTTATTTACTAATACAATGCTAGAAAACTCTTCTTTACAACCTACTTGGATCCTTTTTTCCATCCTCTTGTCCTGGCAAAACCTTCCACTTAACCATAATGCTCCTCAATAATGAACAGATATTTACCATACAAACACACACAAATAATTTATTTTCCACTACTGTTCTACGCATGTAATAAGGGCAATGTGCAAGTGGTGAAATTGTTTGAGACGGTCATAGGCCTTGTAGCCCAAAGTAGTATCCGGTGTCGACTTCATCTTTGGAATGAGAAGTTCAAACCTCGCCGAAGTTAGCTCTAAAGTCAAGAAATAAAGGTTAGCACATGACCTTCAATTCAATTCAAATCTTATTGGGATCAAGGAGAAAGGACATGGAATTTTCATTACTGAATCAGTCTTCATGTTCTGATAATAAGATGGTGCTAAATGCTTTAAGTAGCTGAATAATGGGATGAACAGAGATCTTCGCTCTATGTATTCTCGATACATGAAAATCTAAGATAGACATGAATTCTCTAATTTATATTCAGCTGTGGTCCACCTCACTCATAAATATTTTAGATTAATTCATTAGTAGCAATAATATTAATCAGCCCAAAATCTAAAAAATGAAAGTCAAGGAACAAGGAACTCTAGAGAAGAAAATGATGGTTTAGACAAAATATAAGATTGAAGATTTACTTCTTTGACAAGCCTCTCTGTAGTCCTTCACGTGGTCCTCAAAGAGCAAAGATCAACAACATGGACCAAAAGTCGTGTCCTCCTCAGGTGTCTTAAGAAATTGCACCTAAACCCTACAAGATGACCAGGCTTCAAGTTTAACAACTTCTGCCTTTAGGAATAAGCCGCTGAACAAGATGCAGCGAAATGAAATACCTTCCCTAGATGGCTAACTTTCTCACAAGACCTGCAGATCCGCTTAATGTTGCTTCCCGATGAATACTTTGCCGCCTCTAACCGGTCACCATCAAGGCGTCCAAGGTTTGGCATTAATGTGGTGAAAGGATAATCAGCAATATCTAAGCCGTATGTAATAGCAAACCCAATAGGGTTGATTTTCCAGCATTTGGAAGTCCCTAGAATAAGAGCAAGTAAATTTCTAGCAATTTGGAAACTACTCCACTAGCTATACATAATATTACCCTATAATGAACGACTTAGTTTATATATATATATATATATATATATATATATATATATATATATAAAGAGAGAGAGAGGGAGAGAGAGAGATTATTCTCTCTGGTAAAACTCCAACTATTTAATTTAAGCTAACAATGGTTATTATTATTAAGATCCCACTTGATTCATGCACAAAGAAGAAAAGTTCACCAACTGCATTATCACTATCCAAATCGAATTCTTCCAGTTTTTGAAAGGATCCTAAACATTCAAATAGTTCTATAGTTAAGTACGTAAGATACAAAGAATATGGTGCATATTCTTTCCCCTACATCTATAGACAGGTTATTCATATGTTCATGGATTATGATGCATAGGTTGGGTTTGTACAGATTCAAGATAGGTTATGCAGAATCTGAATATGTCAACTAGTTTGTATCAAGAAATAGTTAGAAGATGTCATACAACACTTCACAATATTTTACTTTAAGGAAAATAATATCGTAGATGGTGCGAGTTAATTCAGTGGGGAGCTTACAAAAAAGAGATCGGATGAAGAAAGTCCATCAAATCATCTGATTTATCAGTTCTAGATAAGTTGAGTAACCAATTTATATAAGCCACTTGTTTTTTATATATTGACCCACAATCTCCACCTAGATTTCAAAAGAAATGATTCCATCCTAATTCCCACCCAAATCCTAGAAAATGAAAATGTAACCTCCACACAAACAGATAACGCACCGTCCCGCGAAGGCGCGCCAGGGCGAGGCCCGTGATCGACCGGGCCGAGATTGGCAGAACTGGGAGTTCGAAGACCGCGGTCACTACCGGTTCGACCAGTGGCTCGATCTTCGGGCAGGGAATCGTGGTTTTGCTCACCAAGGGCGCGGTGGCGATGATTTTGGTTCATCGGAGTCGAGTTTAGAGTTGGTGAAGAAGCATCGTTTCTTCTCCATATGTGCATACTGCAGAGAGATGGAATCGGCTATGGATTATTCAGAGAAGAATCTGAGACCGAGAAAAAGGAGATGTTCGGATTATTATTAGAGAGAGAAAACGAGATTATTGAATTTTATTTGTGGGATCCGTTTCGACCTTTATTTGTATTTTAGAATTTAGACGGAAACCATCAAAATTCAAATTTGATCAAATCCCCAATCTTAGTTTAGACCTACTATTATCCGATTCAATGTATCTATGAATTAATATATATATATATATACATAGTATAAAAATTAATAGAACCTTTGTTTTTTTACCCAAATTAACGCTATTTTTCTTTTATCATTCTACTTATTTAAAAAACTCATAACTAATTAAAAATTATACTAAACAAAATTTAAAAAATAAAAACCACCTTTATCATATACCACAAAAATTGCATGTAGTGTTTTATGAAAAAAAATCTACAAATAATAATTTAGAAATATTTTTATTAAAAATACCTTTAATAAAAATATTGTTAAATACGGTGGGTCATTATCAAATAAACCTTTATGTATAAACAAAAAATTAGAGTTGACTATAAACAGAACAGCCCACTCACCAAACATCGGTTCCACTTTTTGAAACCGAATTTCATGGCCATTTCCGGCCTCTTACCATCAAAACACAATTTATTGCATAAATCACAAATGACTAGCCGGGCCCAAACAAAGGACTACACCGGCCCAAAAACTGGCCTCCAAGAAATTCCAACAACTCGCCCTAAGTTTTCAGACGCATCAAACAAATTGCTCAAGGCCTCAAACCAACTCATTCATTAACAAAACACTTAAACAAAGAGTAAAACAAGAAGGATAAAACCCCTACCTCACGTTTCAGGTAAACTCCCAAACCGAGCACCACGAAGCCTCGCTACGTAGAACCACTTTGCTTTCGAATTCGAAGAAATCCGACAAATCCGATCACCCTAACTTGCAGGTTTCAGACACGCCTCTCTAAAATCAAAACCTAACTTTGCACCTCTCCTCTCACGTCCAAACACGCCCTGCTTCTTCAAAACTGGTACACAACAATTATTCCAAGTTTTGTTTTTTCCTCATTAAACTTCCATTTGTTCCCAACGTGTCCCTTCTTCTGTGATTTTCTTTGACACATTACCAACTCAAGCCATTCATTTCTATCATCTCACTACGCAACATTGGCCACAAGAAGACATGTTATAAAGCATTTTGTCACATCACACGTCGCTTTACTCAAGACCTCACTGCTGGGCCTCAAAACGCTGCTAGGTTCTCGACCGGGGTTCTGAATCACGGCAGTTAGATTTCGAGATCTATTCCAACAAATAAATCTGCTTTCACATCCGATAGTTAGGTAATTTCGATTTTTAAATGAAATTACGATTTTGCCATTTTTAAAATTGGAATTTTCTCGGGTTTTACAACATTGAATTAATATTTTATAGTAGTTTAATGAAATAATTTTTTTTAAAACATATAAATTAGTTTTTAAAAATTTTATTAAATTATTTTTTGCTAGTTAGATATAAATAAAATCAATCATAATAAAATAATTTTTGCTCTTCTTTCAAAAAAATTAATTTTTTACTCTTTGGTATTGATTAATTAGTGAATTAAAATATAGTTTATCAAAATAAATTTCTTTATTATTGATATAAAAAAAGATTGAATCAATTCAATTAAAAATAAATAAAAATTATTGAATCAATTTGATTAAAAAATTATGAGGAGCTTAATTAAAAATTATTAAATAAATATTGACTATTTATTGACTTATAAATTATCTATCAATGTTCTATTATATATGTCACACTCCCTAATTCTATCATCGGCAGTGTGCCGACCACCTAGCCGTAAATCCCCGTACCGCTACTCTAACGACTCATAAAATCCCGTGGCGGCCGCATTGCTTGGCTCAATCTCTCAGATATAAAAAAATTTTCTTTCTAAACTTGTGATTTTATAAATTTCTAGAAGATAACAAATTGTGATATGCATACACTGCCCCAAAACCTCGTATACACAATTTTACACTATATCAAACATGGCAACCAACAACCTCCTTACACATTTTCATAAACCACATTATGTACATACATATATTCCTTTATACAAGTTCAAGGTATTTCCATACAAAATATTATTTATACACAACACTTATACTCGATGTCGTGGACTCCTATTGTGTCTGTCCGGTACCTGCATTCTCGAAAATAGTTTTTAAACAGAAAATAATGAGCTAAACGAGCTCAGTGAGTGTATGCTTTTAGAAAATGTTTTGCTTTTTCGGAAAACATCTAAAAAATGTAAGACTTTCTTTTACATGATATTTTCCAGAAATATTTCTTTCTTTGTTTTGCTTTACTTTAAAAGTTTCTGAAATTTTTATTGCTTACTTACTTGAAAGTTTATAAAACCTTTCAAAAATCTCTTGCTTGCTTGCTTTATCTTACTTTAAAAGTTTCTAAAACTTTTCTCAAATCTCTTGCTTTAAAAGTTGCTCAAAACTTTTCATAAACCTTTTTCTTCAAAAGTTTCTCAAAATCCTATAAACACTGAGCCCGGGGCTCAACCGCATGCTTTGAATAAAACGGGAGCCTGGGCTCAACCGTTTGTTTTGAAATAAAAACGGGAGTCTGGGCTCAACCGTTTGCTTTAAAACAAACACGGGAGCCTAGGCTCAATCGTGTACCAATGGTTGATTTTTAAAAACTGTATAACCATGCTTATAAATCATCAACCACCGGAGGCCTCTTTCCCTAATAGTCAGATTCTCAAATGAACACGGAGTCTCGGGGCACTGAATCGTGCTCTGGAAGGACTCCAGGTCCACATCACCTAGGTGGAAGGGCCTCGCTCACGCCACCTTTTTCCGGTAAATATGGTGAATTGACCAGTCTCCATCATCATAATTTAGTTAGAGCTCTAACCTATATACTCCAAGACGCGCTACTCGCCTCTTTAAATGTGTATGATTCATGTTCTAAGTTTGCCGACCAAAAATCTAAAATGCATGTATGAAATCCTACCACCGCAAGCACGAAAGGAATAATTCTCGACCGGATGCTTGCTTAAGACTAGGATTTTTGGTTAGGCCTATTTTACAAAATAGACTTTGTTTGCTTGCTTGCTCTTTGAAATATGGGCTCTTATAGTTAAAACCACGTTGCTAAACTCATTGCTTGCTTTTTAAAAGTATGGTTGAATGAATCAAAACCATTACTTATTTACTTTTCATATATGGTTTAAAATCAAAACCATTTGCTTGCTTGTTAAACTCATTGCTTGCCTTTCAAACATGGTTTAAAATCAAAACAATTTAAATACCAACAAGCAAAACAAGCCATAATAATACACTAAGATTTGGAAAATAGGTTTAGAACACTCACCTCTTTGTTTCCCAAACTTGAGCACAAACTAATTACTTTGCCTCCTTTCTTTGCTTTTAGCCTACATACTCAAACGAATACGGTAACGTATTAATCACCCACGTATAACGAGATAAACTTAACGATTTCACACGCAAGTCACTTTAAGGTCACACAACATTCATATAAAGTCAAATTAACAATTCTACTCCTTGAGCACTAAAAACCCCTAACAAAAAACCACTCATTTTGGTAATCTTTTTCCAACAATACCTATGGACTTATTACCCAAAAAATTATTCAAAGGTCTTCAAAATTATGAAACTCTCCAGATCAGTCTTTTATATATCCAATGACATCTCTTTAAAATTTCAATGTAAAATTCCTTCTCTAAGGCCCTCAACCACATAACACAAGTTACAGCATGTTTTTGATTCCAAACTCACTGAATCACCTACTGTTATCCTTGATTTCTGGATCTTAACTCATAAATTGGAAATTGTTTGCTTCACTCATTTAAAGCTATGGTTCTAAGGTTTCTTCTCCAATTGAAATCACCCAATTTGGATCACCAAAACTCAAGTTATTGTATTTTATATCTAGATTACTCAAATTGGCAGAACAGAATCTGCACATAGCTCCACTTAGAAAAATTTCTGGGCACTTTGGGTTCATAATTTGCATAAACTTCCTTCAGTTAACTTATTCCCCTAGAAGTCTATTTTACCCAGAATTTTGAATCACTCAATTTGAATGAGTGAAACTCCACTTATGGCCAAAACACTACAACCATAGCTCCAAACAGAGCAAAATCAGTGAGCTAATGAGCCACCTTTCAGTCCGTATTTGGGAGCCTTAGAGCTACAATTTGCTCTTGGTTCCTTCTATACATTTGTAGCCCTATCTCTTATGGTTCTTTACCAATTGGAATCAATTCATTTGGATGATTATAACTTAATCTATAACCAAAACAAAAAACAGGGGTTTTACCAAATTTTGACAGAATTTCCTTTAAAAACCCAACATTCTTCTTTTTACAACAATTCCTCAAAACCAACATGTAATTCATCCGAAACAACTTCACAACACTTGAATTGGTGCTATGGAACCTCAAACCTTAAAACCCTAGGTGAAAAATCCAAGAACTCAACCTAGGTCCACCAATTCTTTTTTAAACCATACTTTTGATGATTCCATGCTTATATTTACACCAATTGGGGTTTTACTCATAACTCCCAAAAATCTGTAAAGGTTTGTGTGATCTTTCCACCAAACCCTAGACTAAAGGAGCATCAATCTCCACATGGGAATTTATACTAAAAGTCCTAGACATCAAAACACACTTAATTTCAAGACATACATACCTTGATCTTCTTCTCCTCCTCCCTCCTTCTTCCTTCTCTTCTCTTCCTTTTCTCTCTTGGCTCTCTCCTTCTCCCCTACGAACCTCTAGCTTTTGGGAGACCAAAATATGATTTTGGCTTTTGTTTTTCCCATTATTATAATATCAACTTTTCATTAATTGGAAATTCTGGACCCTCATCTCTTTTTACTTTTTCAATTGTAACTTATGCTATTTGTATTGCGGGCCCATCTCTACACTTAATGATTTTCTATATTCATGTCCTATTTGCTAAATGACAATTGTACCCTTTGTTCTCATACACAAATCCCGAAGTTCTATAAACTTTCATTTCTACTTTAGTTCCAAAATACTACAATGTGACACTTGATATTTTATACACCCTACAAGATTACAAATGATTAATTTCCTGGATTCGGGTGTTACAATATAAGGATGAAAATTTTTATATATGTCATTATTGGTCTACACAATTTGAATATGTCATAATTATTCATTTAAATGGTAATATTAACATATATTACCATAAGTCAAGATAATATATGTCAACAATCAATTCTTTTTCTTGTAAAGGAGAGTAAAGGCCGTAGATATGCATAAATAAACAAGCACTGAAGTAGCAAACTTAAGGACACACCATCAGAATCCAAAGAACCGCTTAAAAACAACAGTGCAAAAGAAACTATTGCAAAGAAAGAAACACCAAAGAATACACAAGCATGGTAAAAAGACAATTTAGTTGAAAAGAAAGGCCAGAATAAGGATTAATTGAGAATACAAGTTTCCGAAAAGAAGTACAGCAAATTGTTAAAATCACCAGAAATAAATATGAAACAATCTGAAGGACACAAGAGAATACAAGCATGAAATGAAAAAGAAAAAAAATCACATAGTTAAAAATGCCAAAAAAAGAAAAACAAAATGAGTAGTAAAACTTGGAAAATGACCTGCCTCTGTCGCTAACTCCTCTCTCGATTCATAAGGGAATGGCTTCACATAAGGAAAATGACCTCGTTGAAGAAATCTATTTGGTCAGATGTTGGACTTCACTTGTAGGTAAACAAATCTCCACACCCTATTGTGATTCCTGCAAAAGTTCAAGGCTAGTCTCAATATTAAAGCTAATGTATTTCCACCAATAAGATGCGCTTAGGATTGAACACCCACATTGAATAAAAATTGTTTTCAAATAAAAGTTATTTCTTTAACAAAAAGGACCATTTAGCTTCATCACGATGAAATTGCAAACTCATTACCATTTTCATGAAATTAAATGAAAATAAGCAAAGGAACACCTGAGAGAGATGTGAGGTATTAATCTGGCCCAAATCGTAAATTGCAAAGGTTCAATGAAAAAGCAAACAATAAGCCCAAAGTAAGTATCGGCAATGTCTCGATTGTGTTGATTCACTCATGGTGGAGAGTCAAAATCATATAAGTGATGTGAAATGCACGAAAGAAGAAGAAAATTGAGGGAAATGAAAAAGAAAAACTCCAATAATCTTTATAAACCAACTCGCCTGGAAATCAAATTGAAAGAGAGGAGAGAGATATGTAAGTAGTATTTGAAGGAGAAGAGCAAATTGAGAATCTTACTCCGTAAAAAAGAAGAGTTGAAATGGAGGGTTCTCGTAGGGCATTTAAAGAACCGAGAGATATGTTGTTTGTTTGGTTTGGTGCTTCAAATGACGCTTATCACGCCGTGTTCGAGAGACGAATCTGCAAGCGCAGTAATTGGAAACTATAAGAGACTAATCTATAAGGGAACAAACCCAATTAGATCAGAGACGGGTGAGAGAAGGAATGGTTTCTTTGTTTCGTGAGACAGGTGAGAGAAATAGTAAGATTAACTGTAAGCTTTCTAAGTATAATGCAGAAGGAAACGATAGTCAAGCTGCTTAAGAGCCTAACGACTTGACACAATCCCTAGCTAAATTGTTAGTGATAAGTCCTCATAGACATATATAGCCAAAAAAAAAATTTCAGGCATACTTAACGACGGATACCATCCCTAGCTAAATAGTTAGGGAATTATCCCTTGCTAAATCAGTAAATTTGAAAAATAATAATTTGAAAGTAAATTATAGTGACGGATTATTCCCTAGCTATTTAGCTAGGGAAAAATCCCTAGCTAAATACAAAGAGTAAAACAGAAGTATTTCGGAAAAGCCTTAACGACGGAAGTATCCCTATCTAAATAGCTAGGGATGTATCCCTAGCTAAATAGCTAGGGACATATACCTAGCTAAATACATAATTTCCTAAATGAGAAGAATTTCAGGGTGTACCAGATTTCAAACCCGGGGTCCATTGACGTTCGTCACCCGCGGAATACAAGTGGATGTCAAGTTACCCGACGCCACTTCAGAAAATCGAGCAGAGTCTCCTTTGTATGGGGAGCTCTACCCAATTGAAACACCTGCATGAAACCTGTCCTGCACCAATATAACTATAATGATACAAATATGGATAAAAACAAATTTCTCGGGCCCATACTACTATATCCATAAAAAAAACATATCAACTATATCCCATAGTTCTAAGAGTTAGTAAATTACTCTATACAACATATATCAAAATTAGAGAATTTAATACATATGTGGTGCAAAAAAAACAAAAAAAAAAAGCAATGTAAACATCAAAGCCACCCGGCTAAAATCTCGCCCAGACGAGCCGTCCCTCGCACGCTCCCCGCACCAGAAAATAAAGGGGGTCCCGACAAGAGCTAAAGCTCAAGAGGAGAATCGCCCCTGGCGGGCTACTCACCACCTAAGTGCAAGCAATGTTCTAAAGAAACACACATTCAAGAACGACGATCCTACTTGAATGCTCACATGACCAACTCAGATCCCTAGTCCTTCATCGACTCTCACACGCCTAAGCCTCAGATGAGAATTATTTGCTTTATTAGCGATTAACCCTCCGATGTATATATATCAACAAAGCCGTCCGACATGATATATTATTTGTTTGCTTAATTACCCTCCTACTTAATATCAATTTGGTCAAGCCCGACGATTGATATTTTAAATTTGGACTATCCTCCGACAATTAATGTTCTTAGACAACCCTCCGAACCTTTTTCCTCTAGACTCATCTCATGCACTCACTCCTATAATCCTAGGGTGATCCAAAGCAAGGTGGAACACAGACGCCAGTTCCAATACAATCTAATCACATGCAAATATATAAACATGGATATACTCGCATAATTAAAATCACACAATCATGTTATGTAATTATACAACTCATACATCAAAATTAGCTCACTTGGGCTAATGATCAAACACGAGCAATTTATTTAAAATCACTCGGCCAAACACATATTTTCACAAAAATGTATTTTTAGAACATCATCGCTTCGAATAGTGAAACCTCTACTACTATTCCTAAAAATCTGCTAACTCAACAGCTCACTTAGTGAACTCCAAGCAATCCACTCCGCCATTCCCGGCCCAATGCATACCAAACAAACATTTAATGCACAAATTAACACAACTACACCAAAACAGCCCGTACCCATATACGGCTACTCCATTTTGTTTCATAATTCGAGATCAATCTCGGTCCCGCTGTCTGACCGACGACGGCCCTCACGGCCCTTCATTCGACTCAAACATCGACAAAACACTCTAAAATAGGAATAAATCTCAAGAGGAGAAACAACTTACCTCGCGAGTTTGGAAGAAACCTCGATTCCGGAGTCCACGCCAGAACCGCCTGCGTAAAGTTTTTCCTTCGCCCGAAGACCGACGGTTGGATCGCCCGCATTTTTAGAGAGAAGGAAGACCTTCTCACTCTAAAAAAACGCCATTGAAGCCCACTGCATCCCCCTCTCCCACATTTCACGTTTTGTTCTTATTTTTAAATTGGAGAAGAAAGCACTATACATTATTTTGTCACTTTGTGACTTAAAATCAAATCCTAAATGACCATTTTGTCCCTATTTTACCAGATTTGATATTCTAAGACTATCTCAAATGCATCCATTTTCGCTATTTCTATACTCATACCACTTACGATACATGAAGATTGTTATATGCGACTTCCTCGTCACATCAATCTGTTTTACGGCACTCGAAACACGACGCCTCGAAAAACGTGTCAACTCCCACCGCCTCTAAAATTACAAAATTTATCGCGGCAATTTAGATTTCGCGAGACGATTCCAACGGTACAATCCGCTGGCTATCCGAGATCTAGAGAATTAATTATAGATTTTTAACCTAAATTACAATTTTGTAATCAAAATTACGATTTTGCCCTTATTCCAGAAATTGGAATTTCTCGGGTCTTACATTCTCCCCTCCTTAAAAGGAATTTCGTCCCGAAATTCGAAACGATCATTATCAAACACATGCATATGCAACATGCACTCTACCATGCATGTAAACCGTCATTTGAATCTTAAACGACTAAACCACGTACCTTCATCCCTAAATAAGAAGGGATAGGTGGCCCGCATCGTGTCCTTGCGCTCCCACGTTGACTCCTCCACTCCACAGTGCCGCCATAGCACTCTCACTAGCCTCTCTGCCTTAAGGCCGCAAACCCGATCACGGCTTATCAACAATGCACACCGGTGGTCCTCCTCGGCCCCATTCGCACAATCTCAATCGGTCTCCCAATCCACCACATGAGTTGATCCGAGTATAATTTCCGGAGCATGGAGATCGTGAAACACCCGCACACCTAACATGCCGGGCTGCAACGCTAACCTAAGACACAACAAAGGCCTATCTTCTAGAGTATCTCGAAAGGTCCAATAAATCTCGGCGATAGCCTCCCGTGCTTGCCGAACCTGACCACTCCTCTCTTAGGCATCACCTTCAAGAAAACACGATCACTAACCTCGAACTCAAGTGGCCGACGCCGCATTAGTAAAGCTCTCTCGCGCCTCGAGCCGTGAGAAGACGCTATCGCATCAAGCCCACCATCTCGTGAGGTTCCTAATCAGATCGGGGACCAAATTTCGATGGAGCCCTCTCCCACCTCGGTCCAACCTAACGGTGATCTACATGGCCTCCCACACAATGTCTCATATGGTGCCATTCGTATACTCGCCTCGATAACTATCATTGCGGGCGAATTCCACTAAGGGCAATTAATCCTCTACACCCTTATGATCCAGACCCATGTTCGCAACATGCCCTTCTAACCCCCGTATAATCCATACACACGCACCCTACATGCCCCTTGCTTGGTGTGTAACCGCCAACCTCTCCAAGGTCATACCATCGACAATCCAATGGATCATTAACTCAATCCATGCCATGCATTTATTATCCATTTGTCGAGCCTCGCTGTACCAACAACAACGCACGCAATTTCCAAAGGGTATCCAAACTCGAGTCACCGCCGACTTATCACTCAACTCGCCCCGCGTGATAACCATGTCCGTGTGTTTTCATCTCGATTACATAACTCTCCGGCTTACACTTCGAGCCTCTTACATTTCCTGATTCAACTACGAGTCTTCCTTGGACGTAGTCCTAAAGACAAACTCACCCCACACTCACCAAGAGTGGTGAATGACCATACCGTGCACCCACACCCGACTCGATGCGATGCTACCGTGCACACGAACGCACACGCCACCGGGACACCCAATCCTCGGAGTCCACCATGAGTAGAACCCAGAGATTTCACCATAATTCGACCTATCCGTCAACCCTCACCTCTACATCCTGTGGAAGAACATCTATACCGGGTTTCTCTAAAGCGCCTTAACTCCTAAGCCCAAATCCAGTTGGGTCGTATTCCGGTATGACAACCCGATATGTCCCAATTAATGACAACCCGATGGTCGCCATTCATCCATGTCAATCCCGACATCATCAACCAATAGCCCACCCTAAGGTCCACTACGCCCGCCGCAACTCCGATCTGTCCCCGACTGACCCACACTCCGCCCTCTCAGCCATCTTTGGCTGGCCGGGAAGTGCTCAGATAGCACCCCGAAATTGAAACCGGCTCGACTGCCCTGTAAGCGAGAATGAACCCGATACTCTCCCGTCCCATCGCCGACTGTGGAACTCCGTGGCCGCCCCAAAACCCGGGATCCTCAGCCCCCAGAGCAATCCGCCTCATATGCCCAGCTCGCCTAAGCAGGGGGCCAACATATCACCCGCTCCGCCCGATCAACCGCCCAACCCTGCCCCGGTCTTGAGTCTCATGTGAAGCACGCCTTCCGCCTTCCCGAACTTAGAAAAACCGATCCTCCCTCTTGTTACCAACACCCATATCCCGAGTGTTCCAAGTATCCCACCCTCTCTCTATGGTCGTGGCCGCCCAACCATGGAGGTCCATGTCCCGTGGACGAAATCCTATTAATCCCACCCTCGACGACAACTTCAAATTTCATTCTCGAATCCGTAATACCTACCAATCCCAAGAAACCACGATTCCGAAGATCGACATTCGCCTATCCCAACGCATCACCGCTCTTCAACTTCCTGTGTCGATCGACACTCCGACGACACCACGTGTCCCAAAAATCTCACCTCGCAGGGCCAAAACTCTGCACCCATCGAACTTATATTAACCGATGGTCTCTCACCAATGTAAAACAATCCTCAGGTGATACTCATGCTCCCATTCTGACTGGAGTAAATCAAGATGTCATCCACGAAGACTACTAATAAACCGATCTAGACATAGGGTCGAACACCCTACGCATGAGATCCATGAATGCCGCTTAGCGCATTCGTCAATCCAAAGGGCATCACCGTAAACTCAAAGTTCCCATAACGCGTCCTAAACGCTGTCTTAGGGATATCTGTCTCCCTAACCTCGCCGATGGAAACCAGCGAAGGGCTATCTCAAGTAGACTCGTCCCCTCTCAACTGGTCGAACAAATCTTCAACTTCTGAATGGGTACCGATTCTGATCGTAACCCCGTTCAACTCGCTTATAATCAATGCATAGTCGGAAGGGTCTTGTCCTCTTTTTCAAGAAATGTAACCTGAGCGCCCCATGGTGAAGTGCCTCGCGACTAACCCTTGTCCAATAGATCCCAGACCGGACTCGAAGTCTCGCAACTCAACCGGTGCCATCCTACGCGAGTCACAAGAGATGGGTAGTACCAGGTGTAACTCGACACCGGTTCACGATCCTTCAGGAGGCACCCGTATAGCTCATCCGAAAGACATCCGCACCGCACACTACCGAGTGTGATCCAAGTCCGGCCCTCCCCGTCCTTAAGGTAAGGCTCGCTAGCCAACCCGCTAACTATTCTTGACACCTGGACTCATATACTATATAAAATATCATGCTTCATTCCCTTGAAATACTACACGAGTAATACCCCGCGTATGTTAATCCTCCTACGCCACAATCGATAACGATCCCGTAAGCTATCACCCACCCATCCCTAGGATGACATCGGCCTTGACATGTCTATGATCTCAGTCCACCAGGAGTAGAGTCCTCGAGATCTCTAACTCACAACCTCGACCTAACATTCTTATTCTCGCCTCTAATCCTTGGGACTCCACGCACAACCGACCCTCTCTAAGGTCTCTAGAGGTCCTTGCCCATTTCCACCACATTTGGGTATTCTATTCTAGCTTGAACGCAGCCTAGTCTAATCCGGTCACAAGCCGAGGTAATCTCCAAAGCCTCTAACACTTTCTCGATTTACATTTAACCAATGGTCTACCACCACCTGATCTCTCCCGTGAATGCCTGAGGATGATGCGCCCAAACCTCTCGGGGTTACTAGGATCTCCCTGACTACTTGCTATGCTGGGGGCCTGTGCGATAAGAAATTTTCTCAGAATACTCTACTACTTTCCAAAGGCTCCGCATCAAATGCCTAGCTACTGGTCAATTTTTCTGCAGTCGACCAAAGGCTCCCTGCTGTGGATCGCCCTCTATGTCTCGTCTCTACTAGCCATTTGGCGCTCAATGGCAACAAGAGTCATTTAATTTTCACTTCACCTAACTAGTAATGCGTATATCGATTACTATCAGATTTCGACGATAAATGAACCTATCTGCTCATTTCTAAGTGGCGCTAAGTTTCAACCATCAATTCATTTATTTCAATAAGGTTCCCAGTTCTCGCTCACCTCATTATCCAATCCCTAAGGTCATAATCCATAACCTTAGTATTCACCCTTTTCCTATAATGCATTACACTACGCATATAACTTCCTACGTTAACCACCAAAGACAATCACGATTTCAAATGGTAGTTAAATCCAATACAGTGATCTCTAAGGCATAAACACAGCCCCGAGACACTAATCATACACATAAATCGCTAGAGTACGCATTGTCCTTGCATTTAAAGATAATGGGCAAATCAATTTTGCATTTAAAATATTGTTTTCAATAAATTTGATTTTCAAAATTTGATTTTTAAAATTTTATCAAATTTTATTTGATTCGATGGATTTTAATTAAATTTAAAATATTTTATTATATATATATATATATATATTTTTTTTTTCCAAAATTTATTTTACAAATGAACAAGAAACCATTTGGTGACTCAGAAAATCGAGTCGAAAAACCTGGTTGAAAAACCAAGCCGAGTGCACTAAGTGAATGGTTTCATCGCGAGACAAAGTAGAGAAAAGAAGATTAAATCAGAAGCTTCTAAGTATACCGTAGAAGGAAACAATACCAAGCCGCTTAAGAGCCTAATGACTGACACAATCCCTAGCTAAATTGTTGTGGATAAACTTCGCTAGACATATATAGCCAAAAAATTTCAGTATACTTAACGACTCCGACACCATCCCTAGCTAAATAGGGCTAAATAGTTAGGGGTATCCCTTGCTAAATCATTAAATTTGAAAAATAATAATTTGAAAGTAAATTATAGTGACGGATTATTCCCAGCTATTTGTTGGAAAAATCTATTCTCGCTCTAAAGTAAAACGAAGTATTTCGGAAAAGCCTTATGACGGAGGCGTATCCACATCTAAATAGCTAGGGACGTATCCACACAGCTATTAACTCAAAGGTTATATACCTAACTAAATACATAATTTCCTAAATAAGGAAGAATTTTGAGGGTAAAAAATAGCGGCGTATTAAATTCTAGCTATTTAGGTAAGATTAGGCTCCCTAGCTAAATGCACATTTTGTGAAATCTGAATTTAAGGGCACCCGATAGCGGCGGATATTTTTCTTAGCTATTTTAGCTAAGGACAATCCCACTAGCTAAATATATAAACAAAACAAAAAATTATTAGTAGCAGACTTAACGTGGTTCATCACTATTAATAAGTAGGGAAAAATCCTAACTAAGTACATACGATTGGGCATAAATAGCGACGGATTAGTCACAGCTATTTTGCAGCTAGGGATAGTGTCTCGTCTCCTCTCAAAACAAAACAAAATAATTCGGTATAGACTTAACGCCGGACATAATCCCTTTAGTTGAATGGCTGAGAAAAATCCCTATTAGAAATGCATGCATAATATCAATTTAAGAACTTTTGATAGCGGCGAATTTGATGCTTTATTTTAGTTAGGGATTGAATCTAGCTAAATATATAAAACAAAACAAAAAATAATTCGGTATAGACTTAACGACGGAAACAATTCCTAGCTAAATAGCTAGGGAAAAATCCCTAGCTAAATGTATACATTTTGTGAAACAACATTTTAAGGGAAATATTGCCCTTAAATTGTTGTTTCACAAAAAAATGTATACGACTAACTGAGATTTTTCTCAAAAATTTAGGTTAGGAGATATAAGGCGTTAAAATCTATGCAGAATATTTTTGTTTTTGATTTGTGTATTTAGTTAGGGATTAGTCCTAGCTAAAATAGCTAGAAATGAATCGAAATAAACTATTGTTGCCCTTAAATTGTTATTTTCTAAAATATATGCATTTAGTTTAAGGGATTTTCCTAACTATTTAGATAGGGATTGTTCCCGTCGTTAAGTCTATCTTGAATTATTTTTGTTTTTGTTTATATATTTAGCTAAAGTTGGTCCACAGCTAGTAGCGAGGATCGAATCTAAATCATTATTAGTGCCACTTAAATTGCTATTATGCATGCATTTAGCTAGGGATTTTCCTAGCTATTTAGCTAGAGATTAGTTCTAGCTAAAA
This sequence comes from Tetrastigma voinierianum, assembly GCA_016808115.1. Classification (NCBI taxonomy): domain Eukaryota; kingdom Viridiplantae; phylum Streptophyta; class Magnoliopsida; order Vitales; family Vitaceae; genus Tetrastigma; species Tetrastigma voinierianum. The sequence continues at coordinate 98,795 of JAEQBH010005512.1, read as the reverse complement.
TAAGCTAGAGACGAAATCGATAAACTATTGGGCTCTTATAGGTGTTATTTTCACAAAATATATGCATTTACTGGGATTTTCCCAGCCCTATTTAATTTGAGGATCCTTCATCAGGTCAAATCTATCTGCAGAATTATTTTTGTTTTGTTTTATATATTTGTAGCTAGGGATTGGTCCTAGCTATTTAACCTAGGGACCAATCAGAGTCATTATTGGTGCCCTTAAATTGCTATTATGCATGCATTTATTTAGGGTTTTTCACACAGCTATTTAGTAGGGATTATATCAATCAGTTAATCCCTATCTGAAATATTTTTGTTTTGATTTATGTATTTAGCTAGGAATTAGTCCCTAGCTAAATAGATAGGGCAAAATCCATCGCTATTGGTGCCCTCATCATCATATCTATTGGAGCTTTCGAGGTTGTCAAGCAAGCTCTAATACTAGAAACCATATCATGAGAAATCACATGTAGCTTAGTTTAAACTCATTAGGGACATTGCTTTCACTTCTGACTGATTCAAAGGGATTAGAAGCTCATAACCCTTGTTCCTTGGGTTTAACACTAGCGGCTTCTTGATCTGATTTGAGGAATGATCCATCCTAATGGAAAACAAAGACATCACATTAGGCTGACACATTTACTTTACATATACATTTTTATCTTATACTCTATCTAAAGTTGCCAAAACCTAGGCTCTAATACCACCTATTTATGGCGCCTTGACGAAAACCAGTGTTAGGAAAGGTGTCCTGGAAATCTAAAACTATAAACTGTTAACTTATATAAATTCTAAGCGATTATCTTGAAAATATGAAGCTTTAAAAGTATAAGCATTATCGTTATCGTATTACGACCCATGCATTGGAGTGATCAACATATGTTTTCAAAAAAATATATGTACATCATCTGAAAATAAGCAGAAACATTAGTAGTAGAACTATTGTTGTGTTGGCCTTTGTTGATGTGGGACGTCCTTTTATCGCCCCTTCGATACACACGGATGAAAACACGATGCTAAGCTTTATAGCTTAGTGGGGATCCATAAATATGAATGACCACTATAACAATCGTCACAAACACATGTACAAATGCATCCAACTATACATATATGTATACATTTAACCATATATGACCACAAATACTTATTAATTGATTTATTTGCATTTTCATGACATTCATTATCTTTAGCCTTATGGGTTATGTTTTATGTCTTATATCCTGTCATTTATAATTTTCATTACATTTTTCATTTCATATAGTTTCAATGTTTCATGTTTTTTAGAAACAGTAAAAAAAATTTCATCTTATCTTATATCATGCACCATTATTAAAAGAAGTGGATCATGGGGCGGAGCTAATATGTACAAGGTACTATCAACGTATGGGACAGTGATCTATAAAGCGTATATTGTATTGTATGGCCAGAACAAGGCCCTTTATGTAGTCAAGCGGGATCCATGTCGTGACCTAAAAGGGCCACTCATACCCTTAAACTCTATCTTTGCTGACATTGTTATCCCTTTATAGGCATGCCTATCTTTCCAACTACCGGAGTCCATGGCAGTGTCGACTTTTATGTTTTCTTAACAATCTTTTTTAAATATCAAAACACGTATCCGTATCATGAATAATTACGATATCTTGTATACATCTTTATGTCGATTATTCCTCTTGAACATGTAGAGATAGTTTCACATATTTTTATTATCATTTGGCGTATACATTGCTTCTTCATATAGCAAAATACGCTGTACACACGATCAGAGTTCATATTCTTTTGTATCTTAATCATCTCAATATATTTATCCTATATCATGTAACATTAATTCATATAACTTTTATACAATTTTCATTATTGCATACTCATAACTATGCACATATCTCTTATTATTGGTCTTCATAATCATTTTGAGAGGTATTCAAGTGTCTCGAGTCTGGAGAAGACAAAAGAGTCTTCTCACAAATAGGGGTTTGTCGCGCTGAACCTTAACTGACTAAAAACAAAGCTCCCCTTTTGTGAATTTTCTGGGTACAATGGGGTTCAAGTCTGATTACACTTCCTTCATGGACGTTGTTCTCCTAGAAGTCTAGTTTACCCAAAAATTAGAATCAATACATTTGGATAAACCTATCCCCGAGTTGACTAAATACTCTCAAGAGACTGATGGATGAACCTTAACTAATTGAAAATAGAGCTCCACTTTGATGAATTTATGGGTACAATGGGTTCCAAATCTTAATACACTTTCTCCATGGAAGTTGTTCTCTGAGAATCTAGTTATTTAGAGTGGAGTCCTTATTTTGGATCATAAAAATCAAGATATGACCACCTGAAAATTTCAAAATTTGGTTTGGTTGCTAGTCAAAATCAAGAATTAGATTGAGTTAGTGGAGCTCATAGTACCATAATTTGACCTGGTGATGTACCCAAATATTTAAAGCTCACAGTTATTTAAAATTCTTCTCCAATTAGAATAATTCCATTTGGAGGTCTCTAGGCCAATATGGCCAAAACAAAAACGGGGGTTTTATAAAAATCTTGACAGCAAATCCCTTAAAATACCGACATGTTTCTTTACACATTTTTCACACCAAACTCCTCCATTGAGGATCCAAAACAAAATCACAACACCAACAAACACAAAATAGAAGAAGGAAATCCTAAACCTTAACGGAAACTTAGACAACTCTTCTTCTTCTCTTTCTCCTCTTCGCTTTTCTTTCTTTTCTTTCTCACTTGAATAAGTAGATCTCCCGAAAGAGAGATGAGAAAGCAACCAAATGGCTCTTTTCCCTCAGAACCCCCGTGAGCCCTAGCTCTCTTCTTCAAGCAACCAGAAATGGGAACTCCTCTTCTCATAAGACCAATTTTGGTCTTATCCCCTTTTTGTTACAAGGTCATGTTTGGAAAAAAATAAAAATAAAAAATCTCATTTTTGGTTAAACTTTCTACTTTTTGCATTTTAGTCCCTCTTCATTTTATCATTTTCAAATCACTTATCACAAATTGTAATATGGCATAACATCATTTAACCAATGTCTCTTAAGTCCTTAATTTCTGATTGACCATTATACCCTTGACTCTTGGATTAATTCTGGTTTATTGTTTTTCACTCTTAGCATAAATTTCGGAAAATACAAATTTTACATTTATTATACATCTATTGTGATAACTACTAGGGTATAATTTGGGGTGTTACAGCATTGGATTAGCACCATTCTAGATCTTGGAAGAATGAAAGAAAAGAAAAAAATGTCTAGAAAATTACTCGAACATTAAGTTCCCCTCTCAAGCAATTCTCAACATATTAATAGATCTCGAATCGGATGTGTATACAATAAAATAGATCCTAAGTCCAAAAACAAACTTAATTCAAAAATAGAAACCAAACATTCAAATTCGAGATTCGAATTTAACAACAAAATTCAAACTTGAAAAATGACAAAAATAGATTCATAGAATGAGGCAGCGGTCGTGACTCACGGTACCTTAAATGGATCTCCACCATCGACGAAAAGGACAAATGAACCATAGTCTATGGAGGAGACATGGAGAACTTTCATTGAGGAGGACAAACTATGGACCTACAACAGTTGGCGTCGATAAGATGGAGAAGAGAATCATGTTTTAGAAAAGAAATAATCAAATTAGGGTTTGAGTGGGTTTTTTTTCATTATGGTGTTGGCTGAAAGTGAAACGATCGCGTTTGGATAAGGGGGCATTTTTTAATTTTCATTTGGCAAGTGGGCGAGCTGAAAAATCTAGTCGACCTAGCGATCTTTGAATTGACTCGTGGGACAATCGAGTCAATCGAATTTGGCTGGTTTTTCCATATGACCATAAAATCGAAGCCGAGCTCGGCCCAATTTCGGGTTGATTAGGTAGCAATAGTCGAGGTTTAAATTTTTTAACTCTAGTGTTGTCCTTAGCCAAGAAGGAAGACCCTTTGCTTGCTTTAGTGAGAAGTTAAATGAAGCAAAGAGGAAGTATTCCTCCTATGACAAGGAGTTCTATCCTATCTATAGAGCTTTATCTCATTGGAGCAAATACTTGTTATATAAACCATCTGTATTATTTTTAGACAATGAAGCATTGAATTTTATCAATCATCAACCTGAGATTGAATAGAAGACATACAACATGGGTAGAATTCTCTTACAAGCATACAATTTCACAATTAAACACAAAAACATGTTCAAAATGTTGTTGCAGATGCCTTGGTAGGAAACAAACTTCTGTTGACTTCCATGCGAAGTTAAAGTAGTTGGATTTAAGATGGTGAAGGAATTACACATAGGAAGCGGATGCTGATTTTGGTGAGATTTGGAATATGTGTCTGTGACAAACTGATGAATTTATGGGAGTGGACATATTTCTCTTTTAGGTAACAATCTATGCATTCCATCTTGTTCTTTGAGATTGGTATTTTGGATGATTTACATGAGGGAACATTAGGAGGACACTTGGAGAAGCAAAACCTTAGCTTTGGTGAAAGGCAAACTTCTTTCGACTAAACTAGAGAAAGAAGTTGTTAGACTAACAAAGAGGTGTGTTGTGGTGCATGATGGCTCTAAAACTCATGGAAATAATGTGAGCTTGTATACACCCACTTTACCAATTTTGAATTCACCATGGGAGGATGTTAGCTTGGATTTTGTGTTGGGATTACCTAGAACCTGAAAGACAGATTCAATCATCTTTGGTTGATAGGTTCTCGAAGATGGCTCACATTTCCATCACGACAAGTCTAATGATGCTTCACATGTTGTTGACTTGTATTTGAATATTGTCTTATATGGTATTCGGACATGGCTTCAAATCGAGATTCTAATTTTCTTAGTCACTTTTGGAGAACATTGTGGAGAGGCTTGGAACTTCTTTACTATTTAACACTTCTTATCACCCTTAAAGCGATGAATTGAATCGAGTTACTAATAGAAGCTTAGTGGATTTTCTAGGAGTTATGAAGAACTTGAAATAATGTGATATGATTTTACCCCAAATTGAGTTTGCATATAATAAATATGTGCATAGAACTATTGGGAAAAGTTCATTTGAAGTAGCATATGGGCTATAATCGATTGGGCCTAAGGATTTAGCACCCCATGCTACAATTAAGCAATTCAGTGGGGATGTTGAAGCTAGATCCAAAGAAATCAAGAAGTTGCTTGAGGAGGTCCACTTGAAGATAGAGAAGCAAAATGCAAAGTATGGAGCAGCAAATAGTATAGAAATCTAGTTGAGTTTGAAGTGGGAACTTGGTTTGGATGCATCTTCGTAAAGGATAGATTTCCCTTAGGAGTTTGGAAAGCTCAAGCCAAGGGTAGATGGTCCTTTCAAAATTATTGAGAAGATTTGAGAGAATGCTTACAAGTTGGAGCTACCCGATGACTACGATATCTCACCTACATTCAATGTTAAGGATTTGAGGCCTTATCATGGTGAAGACTTGAAGGAAATTATTTTTTCCCAACTATGGGAGATTTATGCAGTAGCTTATACAACAAATATTAGGAATCTAACATGAGTATAAATTTAAATTTTGGAGGAAACCTTGAGATCATCAAAATGATTTTGGACTTGTTAGGACTTGAAATGAGTTATGGACTGGTCAGAAATTTGGAGGAGAGGTTGATATATCGATATTTTAGTTTGAGTTAAGAAGTCTTATTACTTGGTAAAAGAGTTGTTTTTATTTTCCTAATCAAAGTAGGAGTCCTTTTATTTAATTTCCAACAACATAGTTGATTAGAATTAGGAGTTTTATTTCAATTAGCATTAAGAGACTTTAATTATAAGAGTTCTATTTCAATTAAAATTAGGAGAATAAGGGGCCTATATATACCTCTCAAATGTACTCATTTTATTCCTGCATTCATAATTTAATAATATTTTGAGTTTTCTTTTAAAGTTATCTCTTTGTTCTCTTTATTTCTTGAGTGGATTTCCTTATTTGGCGAGTTTGTGGCTTAACTATCCTTTGGTGGATTCCTTGGGTTAAGTAAATTCTATCCTTATACTTCCTCTTCTCCTTACCTTGATTCCATCAACAACCTTAACCTATACATAACCTTTTTTTCAAACATTCATCTAATTATTCAAATGCGGTACCATATTTTATTATCCCTAATTACTTTATTTCATCCTAAAATCCACAAACCCACAATCTAACCTATAGAAACCACATCAGCCTTTACTTTGACGAAGAGGGCATGTGTGAAGGTAGGACTCCTTAACTTGCTTTTCGAACATTGGTGGACCCATTTCATATATAGTTTCATAATGAAATACAACTTGTAAAATTACCATCGTAGTGGTATTTAAATGTCCTCTGTGCATATATTCTTAAAGTCACATTTGCTTGTACTTACCTGAATTCACTATTACGAAATATTACATTTACATTTTAACCAATCAAAACCTACATCGGGTAGACTCTGTGCTTTGTGTTAGCCATGTTGTGTGCGGAATGTATCGAGATGTCTCTTTTGAAGTACTGCAGCGGATGAAAGCAGCTCAAATCTTAAGCTTATAGAGCAGTGGGAAACTTGATTAATAGATATGACTACTTGAAGTGGTCCACAATTACAGGATAAATATAACATAATGCATATGTTAGAGTTTACGTATAACATAAATCTATAACAAAGTTTTCATATAACCTAATTCTTATAACGGGTTTTCATATCTCCCGTAGGATTTCAGAATAGAGATCTTGTACAAAATGTACCCGTAGGTATAATATAGAACCCAGGAAATGGCCCGATTACTTATTCATTCTTATTGTTCATTATTCATATTCTTATCATATAAATGTTTTGCCTATATAGACCCGTGCTTGATGAATGAGAGGGACATGACAATGGGTACTGAAGTGCAGTGCAATCTTGAATAAGTCTTTGAAACCTGAAACGAGCGTGCACGCCCGTAGCGAAGTGTGGTAGGTAAGTGTTGTAGCGAGACAGAAACGTGCTTGGCTACGTAACAGAAATGTTGTAGCACTAGCAGGAGTGCCAAAGCACTGAACAAATACATGCCTGCCCACTTAACAAAAGTGTCGTAACACTAGCAGGAGTGCTGAAGCACTAAATAGAGGTGCCTATTCATTCCTGTGAGCCGGTCTTAAAGCGAGCCATCTGATTATATGTGTTCTAGAGTTTATTATATCATTCTTAATCATATTATCAAATAAGGGGTAAGCGATGTTTGCTGACGGCGAGGATCGCCCAGGCGGCGAGGTATAAACATTTTTCCATATAACTTTTATACGTGTCTTACGACCTTTCATTGAAATGAGACGGAATGCGAGCAAAATAGGGTTGCGGAATGGTACTGGGACGCCAGCGACTTTAGTCTTCGTACTCCATTTGTGCGTTACTTTCGGCTTACCCTCACGGACGAAAACGGCTTTGAGTATTGGGGTACTTTCGATTTTTCAGTCACCGATTTTCGATATCCTCTCTGGACCGATAAACGACTTTGGCGTGCGGTACTCAACTTCGATGGTGCTCTGCGATTCTGCGAAGCCGCGAGGTTGCCCTATTTTCAAATTTCTGACGAAGCGAAACACATCAAAAGCGACTCCCGAACTTGACTTGAGCGACGAAACCACTAAAGCCCACAAAACCAATCAAACACTTTCATAATGTATGTTAGGTTTTGTAACAACGCCCATAAGCAGTAGGGCTTGTGATGAACCATACCTTGATTTTCTTGAACTTGAACGAGACTAGATCTCGAAAGAAAATGAAGAAGCAGCTTAATAAAAAGTTGGTTCTCTCCCAACTTAGTAGCCACTAGCTTCCAGAAAACAAAATGGAAATCACAAATTCTTAGATTAATTACATCCACTTTTTGGACTTAAATTTTCCTTTTTACTTATTAGTTCTTCCACTTCATTCTATTTGAAAATCAACATCATATTTCTACTTTAACATATAATCTTTTTTATCTTATGTCCCGTGGGTCCTTAATTGGAAAATTACCAATTTACCCTTAGTATAGCTCTAAAAAGCGCAAATTTTACTTATATTATACACTAGCGTAATAAAACTACTAGGGTATAATTCGAGGGCGATAAACCCTAAATTCATACTATCCCTTATCTTACATTACAAGAAACCTGTCGCAAACTACCTCGAAACAAGTTGTTTCCATCAGCAAACTCAAACCTTTCGAACTTCAAATCCATTCATTCTAAACCTTAATTTCATCTTATATAAACCTTAAATTCGCCCCTTAAACCTTTGAAATCGGAAACGATCATACGCATCAAAAGTTATACTATATACAAACTACCATATATCCGTTCCTAACTTACGAAACCCTTAGATCATCTAGGTCGATCCTCACATCAAGCGAGTCTTTAAGAAATCAACCTCCGAAGTGAACTTTCCCTTGTGCCTCTGACTGATCTCAATCACCAATGGCCAGAAAATGAGGTCCTTGGTCTTCAATCCTATTAAAGTCTTCGTCTTTTGATCAATGTACCCATGTATATATCTTTATGTCATAATTCACCAGTTCGTCCATGGTCTTGACTTATGTTCAACCCTTATTGCATTGCATAATCCACGTGAAATTAGAGATGGCAATGGAGCGAATTTTTTGGGGTTCCAACCTTGCGAATTAGTCAATATATTTTGGGGTTCGACCTTACCCCCGAATTAGATCCCAGCTGCTATATATATGTTCATAATCATTCGGTAGTGGACTGTCAGTGGCCAGCCGGTTAAGCCGAATCTGTCTTGAAGTGGTAGAGAAAGTATATATTATAGAAATCATGCTTAGAGTATAAATGAAAGGAGTGGGATCAGTTGAATCCGTTGCAAGCCCATTTTCCAAAATCAAATAAAATGAAGAAAAAGAAACAATCCTTTTCGAAGAAGAGCCCTTTTAGTACATTTTTGAGTTGTAAATAGCCTTGATCCTGATAGGCTGGAAGATATGACGCTATTATCAACAAATATAAAGGCCTTCATCTAAGGGGTAAATAGTTGTTAGGGCCAGAGGCCCCTTAGTTACATCCCAGATATTCAACTATAGCAGTTCACTATCAGATAATAGCGGGAAGGTTACTTCAATATTGGAATTGTTGCATTTATATCTTGAGCAAAAATTGCTTTTAAATATATTAACTTTCATTTTAATTATACTTCTAGCCTTTGATAACCCCGAATCTAGACCATGTCCTACATGGTATATCAAAATCCCATCAACCAAAACAATGTTGTTTTAGTCATCAAAACGAGTTTGCAAAAAAATTCTGAACTTTAGCGATTTGTATTTATATCATGAACTAAAAGTTATTATTTTTTAGATATATAAACTTTCATTTTAATTGCATATGTAGCCTCGGATATGCCAAATCATCATCTGAACCTTGAGATTGCTTCCAAATTGGCTAGAAAATAATTCAAATCATTAAAATACAAATCAATTATTTGTTATCACTAATTTTTTATTAAAAAATTATTTTAATTTCTCATTTAGTTAAATAATTAAAATAAATTAGATTTTAATATAAAAATAATTTTGAAAAGAAATATATTAATATTTGATAATTAAAATTCTAATAAAATAAGTAAAATATAAAATACATTCTTATCAAATAATTAATAATATAATAAAAAAATACTATATTTGTGTGATATATTTTTAAATAAGTTAATGCAAAAAATTTAAAAATTTTAATTTTTATATTCAAATATTACTTTTTGAAATATAAAATATTTAAAATAATAATAATCATTGTTTTTATTTGAAAAATTAAAGGTAAATTAATGATGTTTTTGTTTGGAAATAAATAAATGTTTTACTTTTAATCTATAATATTTTTTATTTATTCATCTAGAGTTTGATATTACTATAAACATTAAAATATATGAATATAGTATTTATTTAATATATTATTAATAATTTAGTGAATATATTTTATAGTTACTTATTTTATTGGAATTTAATCATCAAATCTTACTATGTTTCTTGTCAAAAATGATTTTATATTAAAATCTAATTTATTTTAATGATTTAACTACACATGAAATTAAATTATTTTTCAATAAAAAATAGAGATAACGAATAATTGATTTGTATTTTAATTATTGAATTATTTTCGGTCAAAGTGAAAACGTCCTCACATATATTTTCAGAAACTTACTTGTAATATGTCCTCAATTAATTAATTCGCAATCTTGAATCTTTGACAAAGAAATTGTGCTATTATCTGAAAGTTCTATCTGAGATTAACAACAAGAAGTAAATTACGTACATTAAAAAAAACCAAGAAGAAAATTTATTAACAAAAAACTACGTGTCTGGGAATTTCAAGCTGCCAGAGGCGACGGGAGGGCAGCGCGGGGCCCCACACACTTGGGGCCCACTACCATCTTTGTGACTCGCTATTGGTTGTATTCTTTGAACTCCAGTCAAGCCATAATATGATCAACTAGTTATATTTCATGGAATGCATGGTATTGGATAGGCGATCCATGATTAAAGTAATTGCCGGAGGTTGGAATCTATGACCTTCAGGCCAGTACATGTTGATGAGCTAATAATATTCTTTGCAAAGCATGGTGTTAAGCTGTTAGGTAGCATTAAAGGTTAAGTCACTGATATATTAAAACTTATATATAAATTAAGAAAGGCAGACGAACCTAAATTTATTTTCATTCGGTATGGCAAACTACAATAATATTATGCGAGCCGGCAAGTTGACTTCTCTTTTGTCATTTTTTTCTTTTTTCCATTTCCTCTTATATATGTATCATTAATCAACCTTCATAATGCGAGTGGAAATGGTAATGAAGTCTACGTTCTTATGTCTGTTTGATATTATGCATCTGAAGCGGTGAAACATCGGCACGGATGAATATATGTAAAGCTTGGTATCGGTATCGATGCGGAAGCGTGGAAACGTCGTTTCAGGTTTACAAGGATGGGGTGGAGAGCTGTTATATGAGCAGTGGTATTAATTAAAGTACATGCCATTAATACTTCTTAGAGCGCGAAAAAGGCTTTAAATCATACTAAGCTCGGCAATTTGGGTTCTTTGAATATCTCTATAGAACTCAATGTGACAATTATGGTCATAGCCATAACCCCATATGATCGGCGAGGCGACTCCGATGCGAGAAAAGTATCGATGTAGGGCTTGGTTCTTGTTCTCGAGATCTGGACGGTGAGAAGATCTGGGCTAGTTGTGCACCAATCAGCGATCTTGGGAAGCTTGAATCTTATTAACGATCTTAGGTGTTGTGGAAAGTTTTCAAAGAGTTAAAATTATTAAATCCTGCGGGGTCATGATGTCATAAGAAGATTGAATGACTTTAGCAATTTTATGTATTGAAAAATATATTAGAAAATAATGGTGATGTTGACCACTATTATGATGATTTTGCATCTAAATGCTCGAAGACAATGTTTTTATGAACATTTGTATGCTTAATCTAAAATTAAATGTTTTATTTTCGATTGTAAAAAATATTTTATTTGTTAAGTCACAATAAAAACTACGAATTCTGAACATTTTTTTATTATGTACACTTAGAACTTTAATTATATACATTAGGGGCCCTTATTTTGTTACTTCGCCTAGGGCCTCCCGAAAATGTCGAGAAGTAGGCCCTGTAATACCACACAAAAATAAATCATTCGTTTCCTTTGGTAATTACGTATAATCCATTAAAAGTACAAGGTGTTACATCATAAATATGAAATAAAAATGTAACATCAAGTATTGTGTACTCTTTCTTCTTTTATTATCAAAAGATTATCTCTTTGGTCATTGGACCCATGGGTTTTTATTTTCATTTTTATTTTTTAAACATTTGTGAGGTTTCTAGAAACCTTATCCATGGGTGGTTATTTCAAGCATATATATTTTCGGAACCTTATGGACCCATTCTCATCCACATTGGTATGATATTATCAATTTTCAAAAGGTCTCATACCAATTGGATGTTATCCATACTTATATACTTATAAGTCTTCTCATTCCTAATCGATGTGGGACATTGTGGGGCTTTGGTCGCACACCGAACAATCCTCCCCTTGAACGATGTTCCATCGAGTATCTCCTCAAACCAGGATTTCCTTGTATTTCACTGCATTCGAGGACACATCTTACGTGAAGCACCACTTGCCAAGGGCTCACCATACCATTTTGTTCAACTTTCCACCCACATGTTTAAGCCTGAACCTGACTCTGATACCATTTGTTGGGAAACTTCATGACACATTGATATGATATTGTCCATTTTGGGCCTAAGCCCTCATGGTTTTGTTTTTTGGCTTTTCTTAACCACAATGAGATAACAATTTTTACGTGGAAAACCCTAAATGAAAAGGATAAAAACCATGGGACTCGTAGGCTATTTAGACTTTCACTATTTCAATAATAACAATAATGGGTTACATCAAGTTCTTCTCTAGCAAGCGAACTAGAGGTTCACAACAACAGTACATCAAGAATATTATTCTTGGAATACCAATGCAACAAACATCATCCCTAAGAATGGATAACACAAGAGAGAAAAGGAAAGATCGCACCAAAGGTGGAATGACCAAATGACTATTGTTGTAACACCCCAAATTATATCCTGACAGTTTTATAAAATGTTTTGGGTATAATAAAAGTAAATGTATATTTTTTTGGAATAAAATAAGGCTAAAAATAAAATAAGCAAAAATCCGGAATTAATACAAGAGTTAAGGGTAAATTAGTAATTTACCAATTCAGGACCCAAGGGTCATAATCTAAGAAGATTATATGCTAAAGTGATATAGGAATAAGTTGAATTGCAATTAAAGTGAAATTGAAGGACTTAAATGCAAGGAAAAAATTAAAGCGTAATAAAAAGATAAGGCCAAATACGCCTTAGCAAAATATCTCATTTCAAGCCAGGATATGGCAAACCGGTTGAGAGAGAAGAGAAGAGAAAAGAAGAGAAGAAGAGAAGAGGAAGAAAGAAGAAAAAGAGAAGGAAAAGCAAAGGTATGGAATCTACATATGTTTGGAACTTGTATGGATTATGTGTGGAATACTAGTATGGAGAAAGTGTATGGAATGGTATGGAAACTATAGTATGAATTTGTATGGATTACTAGTATGGAAATCCCACTTTGTCTAAGTAGTGAAAGAAAAACCCCATTAGAAATATTGTTGGTGGGTATAGATTAGCTTTATGGTTTATAAATGTGTTTTTGGTTGAGTTGGTTGTAGTTGAAAAGGAGATTTCCGTTGAAAAGGGCCAAATCTGGTCATTTCTACATTCAACCCGACACCCCTATGCCTAGGCGAAGGTCCCTCCACCTAGGCGAACTCGAGCCCAAGTTTTCTGAATTTTCTAGTCCGCCTAGGCGTCTAGGTGAACCTCTCCACCTAGGCATAGCATTGCTTTACCTAGGCGTACCTGCTAGTCATGTTTCGGTTCCTCTCTTCCGTTAATTCTAACAATCTTTCATTAGACTAATGAGGATCCTAATAAGTGAATGAAAGGGTTCGTACAAATATAAAAATTATATGAAAAATGTTATGTATCTCGCAAACATTGTTTCTTGCCCTCATTTGTTAATGTCTTTAAATGTAGTGTTATTCCTTGGTTAAGGAATGAAAAGATAAATGTGTAATGAAGGCATATAGAAAAAAACGTTTAAATGTCTAAATAATACAAGAATAAAGATGCATTCGAAAATGATAAGAAAATATCGCATATGATTACCTAATAACAATAGTTATTCGGGGATATGGGATATATATTGGAAATGAAATAAAAGAAACAGATTGTCTGTTTAGAACCTAGTAGAGGGATAATAGATGGGCATGCCTATTAGGAGAAAAAGACTGCAAAGATACCGATCGCTTGGCCTCGTTGTCATTACAACATTTCTTCGGGTTCTTTTTTTTTTTTTTTTATAGATGGTCATTGTCTCGTACAATGATAACAGCGGCTGCGGGCCCTTATAGATGGTCATTGTCTCGTATAATGATAATAGAGCCTTTGGGTCCTTATAGATGATCATTGTCTTGTACAATGATAACATCACCTTTAGGTCCTTATAGTTCATTGTCTCGTACAATGATTATAGGACCTTCAGGTCCTTATAGTTCCCGTATCCACTTCTAAGGTATTTGCAGGCATGAAACATAAGATAAATGACAAGAATATGCAAATGACATGACATGATATGAGAAGCATAGCATTCCTATGTGATGATACGTATATAGTGATAAGTACAAGAAGCAAAAATGTAAATAAAAGATGATATGGAATGAAACATGATAAGATGAATAAGTATGATATATGTAGAAGCATATCTATAAAGGATATGTTCAAAACATGAATAAGTATGTGTATATGTAAATGAATGTTAAAGTTATATGCATTTGTCTAAAGTGTGATGACCCTTATTAGAGGTCGTCCACATGTATTATTTCCTACTAAACTGTAAGCTTAGAACGGGTGTTTTATCCGTGTAGGTACAGGAGAAGCAGGAACTAGAAGTCCGGACAATCCACATCGGCATCCAAGGCTAACACACTACTAGGTGCCCACTGAAGACCTTTTGGTCTATTTTTGTATATGTTTTGCTCTTGTAAGCAATGTAAAAATTTGTATATGTTGAACACTCCCAATTATGGAGTTTTGAATATATTTTGTAATGCGCTGCTACATAATATATTTCAAGTTAAATGTTTAACAGTACATGAATGAACAAGTTAATGGTATGGTAAAAAGTAAAAGATAGTTACAAGTAAGTGGTATCAGAGCACCCCGTGTTGGGGGCGTCACAAGTTAGATGGTAATAGAGGTGTGATAAGTTAGTGGTATCAGAGTAGCTCGTGTTGGGGGCGTCATAAGTTAGATGGTAATAGAGGCGTGACAATTGTGGAGAGAGCTAACCAACTATCCAAACTACTGAGATTAAGAGAACTTCTCACGGAATCACCACATCAAATTTGAGCCAAAACGAACAAGATTTGGTCTTCCATCTTCTTGCAAAAGTGTTTCAAAACCATAACCCCAATTCTTTCTCTCTAAACCCTTCTCCTCCCATTTCTTCTTATTTCAAAATTGCAGCCCTGGAATCGTAAGCAACCCTAACTTCTTTTTTTTTTCATAAGATATGGGCTTTGCCCATTAAGTCTAAGCCCACATGGGGAAGACCCAACAAATCTCCCCTTACGCCTCATGTCATGGGCTCAACCAAGCCCGCTATCTGCCTATGAGCTTCTAGTTTCTCCTTAGGCAAACACTTTGTCACCATGTCTGATCCTTTTTCACTGGTATGAATTTTTTCAATATACAATTGCTTTGACTCAAGTACATCATGAATGAATTAATATCTAACATCTATATGCTTTGATTTGGAATGGAATGTCGAGTTCTTGGAGAGGTGGATGACACTATGACTATCAATGTAAACAACATACTTCTCTTATTGGAACCTTAACTCTTCTAAGAATTTTCTCATCCATAAAGCTTCCTTACAACCCTAAGTAATAGCGATGTATCCACTTCATTGCTTTCTAATACTTCTTCTCAGGATTAGAAAGAAATCGGCTAACAACTCCAACTACATGAGTGATGCCTGGCCTAGAACAGATGATAGGATACATCAAACTGCCAACAACGAATGCATAAGGAACTTTGCCAATCTCTTTTGTTTCATTCTCACTTATATAGGACGTTACTTAGAGCTAAGCTTGAAGTGGCCTGCAAGTGGAGAATAATCTGCCTTAGCCTTGCTCATGTTGAATCTTTCAAGAACCTTCTCATTGTAGCTTTCTTGAGATAACTAAAGCTTCATATTCTTCCTATCACGAGAGATCTTCATACTCGGTATCTATTTCACCGATCCCAAGTCTTTCATGGAAAAAGACTTACTAAGCTCTCTCTTTAACCTATCAATCATGCTAGAATCATGACCAATTATCAACATGTCGTCAACATACCAAAGGAGGATAATAAAATCATCATCATAGAACTTTCTAGTGAACACATAATGATCATATGTGGTTCTATTGTAACCATGACTTATCATGAAAGAGTCAAACTTCCTGTACCACTGTCTTGGTGCTCGCTTGAGCCCATACAAGCTCTTCTTTAACTTGCACACAAGGATTTCTTTTCCCTTTACTTCAAACCCTTCAAGTTGCTGCATGTAGATTTTTTCTTCCAAATTGCCATGAAGAAATGCGGTTTTCACATCAAGTTTCTCAACTTCTAAATTCAAGCAAGTTGCAAGACCAAGAGGAACACGAATAGAGAACATCTTTACCACTAGAGAGAAGATTTCTTCAAATTCAATACCTTACTTCTGATTGAACTCCTTCATGACCAATCGTGCCTTGTACCTGAGTTATGAGCCATTCTTTTCGGTTTTCAATCTGTACACTCATTTGTTTATGAGGCCTTTCTTTCTTTGTGGTAACTTCACCAAGTCATAGGTGTGCTCAAACAAGGATCTCACTTCTATCGCATGGTTTTAAAACTCAATTTTCTATTCTCATGTAAAATGGCTTTGGTAAGTTTTTGTAAAAACTCGGGTAAATTTGAATTTTTTTTTATGGCTAAATGGTAAAATGTCATTACGGTACAAGTTGCAAACCTAAGATGTTTCTAAATATCAGATGAAAAAACGGACCTCACTGTTGGATTTGCCTCGCAAAATCTAGTTACTCAGACGAATTTCATCAGATTTTGAAATAGTCAAAATTTTCACGTTTTCGGGGAGACAAGTGTCCGGTGACCCCCAAAAACGAGATTTTTAATTAAATTGTGAAAGTTGGAGAATAATTTAAATAAATTTCATATAAAATAAATTGAACTTAAAACGAGATGAAATTAATCGTTTCGAGGCAAAAAGGGACCCGAACAAGGCATGGACACATGGCATGACGAGGCCAAGTCTTTAAGATTGAAGATAAGGTTAAAAGATCAGTTTTTAGGACAAAAGGATCTCATTTTTTTTGGTTTTTACTTAAGAGGGGGAGAGGGAGAGAAAGAGAGCATCCAAGCCTTCTTTCGGCGATCCTTAGAGTTCCGTTGATCCGAATTCGTCGAGCCAAGAATTGAAGTTCATCACCTCTATGAGGGCTACACACACGTACCAAAAATGAGGGATTTCACCAAAGATCCAAAGGAGGAGATTTGGGGAAATCAAAGGTTTTGGGCTTAGGAAGTGTTCTTAAGGCCTCCTACCTTTCTACTACACTCCAAGAGGTAGGGTTATTCCTACTTTAGTTTATTTCTACCTTCAGATTATTTTAGGGGCTGTTTGGATTAAAAATATGGTTTAGGACTATTTGGATTAAAAATCTGGTTCATGTCATGTTTAAAGGATGTTTTAGGGTTTGTTTGGATTAAAAATCTAGTTTATGGTTGTTAAAAGGCTGTTTAGACTGTTTAAAAATGGTTTATGGCCCTTTTTCGCCTGCTCAGGGCCGGCTTCATGGCTAAATCGCGGAGTGCTTGCCGCGACGCCCAAAGAATTGTTTTAGAGTCGTTGATTAAAAATCCGAACATTTAAGGGCCTGCTTGGGCTTGTTTGTATGCTCTCGCATGGGCCTGTTTGGGGCCACTTTTATGGACTCCGTATGGGGCTGTTCAAATGATTTTTTATGTGGCCATTTTGGGCTGTTTTGTGGGCATATTATATGTCACATTTGGCCTTGAGAATTAAGGGTATTATTACTTGATTTTGTAATAACATGCTTTGTTGTTGTTGTTAGATAAAATGTTGATATATGTGTATTAATATATTGATATTGGAATGAGTTTTTATTTGGAGATTATATGCATATGATATGATTGTCCATTATACATGTGATGAAATGTATGGGATTTAATTGTCCATGTGGCATTCACATATATACACATGTGATATTGATTAGCGTAATGGTACATTACATTGCATACGCATGGGGATATCGTATTTCATGGGTGTGAGTGCATGGTTGAGATCAAACACCATAATTGGTGATTGATAAGTAGGCTCAGTACCGTTGGACGAAGTTTAATAGAGTTGCACAATTGCTTGAGATGGAAAACTTATGTCGGGTAATAGCTAGAAGGGCTACACATTCCCTTAGATGAAAGACCAGGTTACTGGTTTATACACTCCGACGGTGAAAGTTCAAAAAGTGTAGTTAGGCATGCAGAGCCTGTGGTGTGATTCCAAAAATCCGCTGCCCATAAAGACACATGGGTTTTGTTTATAGAGTGATTATTTGATGAAATTCACCAATGACGGATTTTATTACACATTGGCATTGCATTATGTGATGAGAGTCAGTAAAGACTCGGGGTATGATGCTCGAGTGAGTCTCATCTCATTTTATAGCTTGACATGTAGAATTTCAACCCGCACTTGCATAGTTGTTACGGAATGTTGATGTGAATGTGAATTCGTCAAGGTGAACATGCATATGCACTTACGTGGGGAGTAGCCAGAGGAGTTACTCACTCGGGCATGGACTACTCTTTATATGGGCAAAACATTTTAGGTGCAGGATACACATCGGTGGATGACTCTCATCCTAGGCCACAAGGGTGAAGAAAGCTAACTTGTGGCTTTTATAATTCTTTTTGTAATTTTTTTTTGAGCAAACTAGTTTTTGCATGTATTTTTATGTAAAAGAGTTGCAATTGAACTCATATGGACTGTTTTTAATATAGTCTTGCATGTTTTTACATAAATGTAGATAAATGGACCCGATGTGGTCAATTGTTACTCATAAATGGACTCGGTGTGGTCATTGTGTTATATTGGGTCTCAGATGGGTCATGTTATTGTATATTGTATAGGTTGCGTTTTGGATAGAGCTCCCCATACAAAGGAGACTTTGTCCAATTTTGTTACATTTTGGATCATGGTAAATGGGACACAATGGTTTAGCTTCAAGTTACACGATACCCATAGGCATTCCACAGGTTGATAGGTGATCAACGGACCCTCGAATTTTGGGGCATCCCAGCTTGGTATCAAAGCTTAGGTATACAATTACCTAGGGCTTGGTGAGCATGGGTCTAGACCATTGCATTCATTGTGCATTTCATGTTTTATGCTCTAATATGCTACAGGATTGTGTGCTATGTGTTATGTGAATAGTATACATGGTAAAATGTGTATGGAAAAAGAGGAACACTAGGGTTAGAAAACATAACCTTGGGGGCTCAGAAAAAAAAAAATGAACGAGAGGGTTCGAGATGTTGATGTTTATTAGTGGTTGGCACATGCGCTACTAGTTGGACAAGGAGAGAATTCTCAAATGAGAGATTCTGGTGCATCTTATTCTTTTATTACTGCATCATGTGTGGGATATTTGGGCTTAGAGGTTGAAACCTTGGAAGAGCCATTGCATGTGAGTACTCTCCTAGAGATAAATAACGTCGAGCAAGATATGTCAAGGTAAAGTTAGAGATCCCCGTGGATTCTACTCACCGTTGACCTTAGGGTCATGGACATGTTGGAGTTTGATGTCATCCTTGGGATGGACTAGTTGATGACACACCGACTCGTCATTGATTGTGATAGTAAGATGGTTACTACCTACACACCAGATGGTATTGTTTTATGCTCTTAAGGATACATGACGCTTCTACTCCAAGTCGTGCATGACTCTAGATGGCATAGGCGCTGATAGGTTTACGAAGCCCAATTCTGGAGGACGAGGTTTAGACAAGAGTTGGGTCTACCTCGGACGATTTGTGAGTATGAAGACGTTTTTCCAGATGAACTACCGAGATTACCTCTGCAGAGGTATGTAGACTTCACTATTGAGTTACACCCTGGTACATCTCCTATTTCTATGACTCCACATAGAATGACGCCTGCTAAGTTGCAAGAACTCAAGGTCCAATTACAATAATTATTGAACAAGGGTTTTATTAGACCGAGCACTTCACCTTGGGCGCTCCGGCACTGTTTTTCAAGAAGAAGGACAAGGCCCTTCGACTATGTATAGACTACCGATAGTTGAATATGTTACTATCAAGAATAGGTACCTTTTTCCAAGGATTGATGATTTGTTTGATTAGTTGAGAGGGGTGCGAGTTTACTCTAAGATAGATCTCTACACCGGTTACCATCAGTTGAGGGTTTGAGAGGAAGATATCCCTAAGACTAAGGTTGGGGACGCAATATGGCATTTTGAGTTCGCTGATGCCATTCTGACGACGCATCGCTCCAACGACATTTATGGATCTCATGCATATGGTGTTCCAACCCTACCTAGATTAGTTCGTTGTGGTCTTCGTTGATGACATCTTGATCTACTCCAAGTCTAAGAAGGAGCACAAGGGTCACTTGAGGATTGTTCTCCAGACCTTGAGAGACCATCAGTTATATGCCAAATTTAGTAAGTGTGAATTTTGGCTTATTGAGGTGAAATTTCGGGGCATGGCTCGTACTGTATCCATGGACTCCAGAGAAGTTGAAGCAATTATGAGTTGAAGAGACCAAGTCAACACCTTCGAGAGATACGCTTAGGATTGACACATGAGGTTCATCGAGGGCTTCGATTAGTCGCACCTATGATGATCAATTTAAAATAGGTCAAGTTTGAGTAGAATGACTCGTGTGAGAAGGCATTCCATGGATTAAAGAGGAGGCTTACTTCAACTCCTATTTTGATAGTTCCAGAAAGGGGACAGAGATACACAATGTATTGTGATGCCTCTAAGAAAGGACTTGGATGTGTTTTGATGCGTCCGAGAGGGTAGTGGATTATGGTTCTCTGTAGTTAAAGAACCACGAATAGAGTTACCTTACACATAACATAGAGCTGGCGGCCATTGTCTTTGCCTTGAAGGTTTAGCGCCACTATCTATACGGTGAATAATTAGAGGTGTTGGATCACAAGAGAGTCCAAGTACATTTCTTTACATTCAACGGACCTCAACATGAGGCAATACATGTGGATGGAGTATTTGGAAGACTATGACTTCCCTTTGCATTACCATCTTGGTAAGGCAAATGTGGTGGCTGATGCACTTAGCCGGAAGTCACGGGGAGTGTTGGCTAGTGTGGCCTCTTGGGAGTGGCAAATTCTTGAGACAGTGGGATTGGGCTACACTGTAAGGGTCAGGCTCAGGGTACTTAGTTACCATGCGAGCATACAAATGACACCCTATGAGGCACTATATGGAAGGCCTTGTCGATCTCCAGTTTGTTGGACAGAGGTGGGAGAGAGACCCTCTACGAGTCCGTATTTGGTCAGGGACACCTTTGAGAAAGTGAATTTGATACGGAAGTGTCTTCTCACGGCTCAAAGCTGGTAGAAGAGTTACGCCGACAGACAACAGCGCCCTCTAAAGTTTAAGGTGGGTGATCATGTATTCTTGAAGGTAATGCCAAAAATATTAGTGTTCAGGTTCGGCAAGCAAGGAAAGTTATCGTCGAGATTTATTGGGCCCTTCGAGGTACTCGAGATGGTAGGTATAGTTTCTTATCGGTTGGCGTTATCGTCAAACTTATCTGTCTTCGCGCAAAGGTTCCATGTCTCCATGTTCAAAATAATAATTTCCAAGATTCGACTCATATGGTGGATTAGGCGAGCTTGTTGTTGATGCGGATGGAACCTTCAAGGAGGGACTGGTACGTATCATGGATAGCCGAGAACAGGGTTTGCGAGGCAAGATCGTGAGGCTAGTAAAGGTATTGTGGTAGCACCGAGGAGTGGAGGAGGTAACATGGGAATGCGAAGACACTATACATACCAATTATCCTTTCTTATTTGAGGATGAAGGTATTTTTTTTTTTTAGTCATTTGATATTAAATGATTGTTGCATATGCATGTGATTGTATGTGTTTGTGTGTGTGAATTTCGGGGACGAAATTCTTTTAAGGGGGGAAGAATGTAAAAACCCGAGTAAATTTGAAATTTTTTATGACTAAATGGTAAATTGCCACTATGATACTACAAACCTGAGATTTTTCTAAATCTCAGATGATAAAACATACCTCACCATTAGATTTGCCTCGCGAAATCTAGTTACTCGAACGAATTTCATCGGATTCCGAGATAGTAGGATTTTTCATGTTTTCGAGGCAACGGGTGTCTAGTAACCCTAAAAATGAGATTTTTAAGAAAATTGTGAAAGTTGGAGAATAATTTAAATAAAGTTCATATAAAATAAATTGAACTTAAACTAGGATGAAATTAATCGTTCCGGTGGCAAAACTTAATCTTATATGAATGGACACATGGTGCGACGTGGGCCAAGTCTTTAAGATTGAAGATAAGGTTAAAATTTTAGTTTTTGGGACAAAAGGATCTCATTTTTTCTAGTTTTTACGTGAGAGAAGAAAATGGAGTGAAAGAGAGCATCCAAGCCTTCTTTCTACATCTCTGAGTTCATATTTGAATTCAAGCAAGAATTAAAGTTCATTGCCCTCGAATTTCAGGATTTTTAACGAAGATCCAAAGGAGGAGATTTGGGGAAATCGAAGGTTTTGGGCTTAGGAGGTATTCTTGAGACCTCCTACCTTTCTACTACACTCCAAGAGGTTGGGTTCTTCCTACTTTGGTTTATTTCTATCTTTGGATTATTTTAGGGGCTGTTTGGATTAAAAAATCTTATTTAGGGGCTGTTTGGATTAAAAAAACTGGTTTATGGCATGTTCAAAGGATGTTTTAAAATGCTTGGATTAAAAATCAAGCTTATGGTCATAAGGGGTCATTTGACTATTTAAACTGCCATGGCCGATTTTCAGGCTTCCATTTTTTGGGATGAATTATGAGTTTTTATGACATGTCTAAAGAATTGATTTAGGGGCTGTTTGGATTAAAAATCTGGACATTTAAGATCATGTTTGGCGCTGGTTTGTATACCCTATTTATGGTCTGCTTGGGCCGATTTACGGCCCGTTAAGGGTCGCTCAGCCAGTTTTTGCGGCGCTTAAGGGGCTTGGGGCCGTTTTGTGGGCATATTATATGTCACATTTGCCTTGAGAATTATGGTGTTATTACTTGATTTTTGTAATAACATGCTTTGTTGCTGCTGTTAGATAAAATGTTGATATATGTGTAACAAAGAAATAAAGAGGCAATAATAAAATAAATAAGGTTAATATATTGACATTGGAATGAGTGTTTATTTGGAGATTATATGCATATGATATGATTGTCCATGATACATGTGAAATGTATGATTTAAATTGTCCATGTGGCATTCATTACATATGTGACATGATATTGACATGCAATGGGGCATTACATTGCATACGCACGGGGACATCGCATTTCATGGGTGTGAGTGCATGGTTGAGATCAAACACCAAAATTGGTGATTGATAAGTGGGCTCAGTACCGGTGGATGAAGTTCAATAGAGTCGCACGGTTGCATGAGATGCAAAACTTGTGTTGGGTAATAGCAAGAAGGGCTAGACACTCCCTCTGGTGAAAGACCCAGTTATTGGTTCATACATTTCAACAATGAAAGTCCAAAAAGTGTAGCTAGGCGTGCGGAGCGTATGGTGTGATTCTAAAAATTCGCTGCCCACAAAGGCACATGGGTTTTGTTTATAAAGTTTTAATTGGATGAAATTCACCAATGACGGATTTTATTACACATTGGCATTGCATTGTGTGATGAGAGTCGGTAAAGACTCGGGTATGGTGCATGAGTAAGTCTCATCTCATTTCATAGCATGACATGTAGAATTTCAACCCAGAATCTGCAGATTCTTACTTGGAATGTTGATGTGAATGTGAATTGTCAAGTGTGAACATTGCATGTTCATTTGGGGTGGGGAGTAGCTCCATGCTGTGGGAGTTACTCTACTAGGCGTGGCTCACCCTATATGGGAAAAACATCTTAAGTGTGGGATACACACCGGTGGACAACTCTCATCCGGGGGCAAGGGTGAAGAAAGCTGACTTCTGGCTTTTATTAATCTTTTTTTTTAGCAAACTAGTTTTAGCATGTATTTTTATGGAAAAGAGTTGTAACTGAACTCATATGGACTGTTTTTAATATATTCTTGCATGTTTTTACATGAATGGAATAATGTAACTTAAAATAAATTTTTACACATACAATGGACATGGTGCTGTCACGTTATATTGGGCTCCCTAAGGGTCATGTTGTATATCAGACAGTGGAGTTTTGGATAGAGCTCCTCGTATAAAGGAAACTCTACCTAATTTTGTTAAATGTTGGATCTCTATGAATTCGGGGCACAATGTTACCCAATGTGCATTCTGCTGTGTTGATGCGATCAACGGACCGGATTTTAGGCATCATGGTTTCGGCTCCCTCACAAAAGAAGCATCACATATTCATTAGGAGGATATCTTGTAGAAGGGTGACATTCTCTGGTAGATCTTCTCAATGGTGGTTCATATGGTGGTAGTGGAAGTTCTAAATCAACTTGTTGAGTTGAGTCAACATCATCAACTATAGAGTTATCTTCATTTTTAGTGACACCATCACCTTTATGTAACTCTCTTGGCCCCATGATTAGCATGCATTGTAGGTGGAACAACTGGATCAATTCTAATTAGAATTTCAACAGAGGAACTAGCTTTCTCAACCATTCACCATTATCAATAAGTTGGCCTTCAAGAAACACAACATCTCAGCTTTTGACAATCTTTCTGCTCATTAGATCCCCAAGCCTATGCCCAAATTCTTCATCACCATGCCCTATGAAAAATACACAGTTTATCTGATATCAGGTTTTGATCACTTTGATACAACAATGCCTATAGCCAAAACACTCTCAAATGGTCATATGAAACATCTTTCTTTGTCCACACTCTTTCAAGTACATCACCTTTTAAAGGAATCGATGGAGAAAATTTTATCAAGTCAATTGATATTCTTCTAGCTTCTTCCCACATGGACTTAGGTAGCTTAGAATGAGAAAGCATACACCTAAGAATTTCCTCAATGGTTCTATTCATGCTCTCTACTACACCATTTTGCTGAGGAGTTTTAGTACGCCTTTTTCAAGTCAAATGCCATGAAGTTTGCAATAACTTTAAAAAACAATATAATTGACATGCATAAAAACATAGAAATGCTATCAGAATTGTTTCATTTTGTTAATGCATTTTAACTATCTTCAATTTAATTTCACAAATTATCTACATTCATGAAGACAATGTCACCAGGCCAAAGAATACTACAAATGAACCATTCAAGAGGACCAAGGAATGCTACTTTATGTCCACGACAATGTGATGAATAATATTGACAAAGACAAGAGATGGTGCAGTGCAATTATGGCATTACTACTACAATGGAGGTGTAGTTCAGTTAGGATAATAATAATGAGAAAAATGAGAGACTTAATAAATCCATGCATTGTCCTCCATTAGAAGCAAGCAGCTTGTAATTAGGAATATAAAACATTAATAATGTATTTAACTTGTGTTGTTGTAGAAAACTAGAAGATGAAGATCACAGGTAGGCATGACTTCATCAAACAACTAACGAGCTAGTCTCGATAGGGGCAACACAGCTAGCTATCCAGTTAGGTCCTCAGATCTGGTTCTATTGCTAAAACTAAAAGAACAGTAGTAGATCGATCTATGATCTCTGCAGCAAACCCCTTTCTGGACCCACCCACCCCAAACTGTAAAGGTCAAAGTAATCATTTTAGGTGATACCTTATAATCCCCATTCTGTCAATTGCTTTTTGTCATCGCATGAGTAATGCCTCACATATATCTGCATACGGTTGACAAGGTTTGATGGCTAAAGATTAGGTCTAACAATGCACAAGCTTTTGAATATTATAATAATTAATATTCAAAGGGGGTGGGGCTGGATTAGTTCCATTTTTTATCTTGGAAGAATGAAAGAAAAGAAAATAAAGTCCAGAAAATTACCGAATATCGAGTTCCCTTCAATCAATTCTCTCAAATATATACATAGATCTCAAATAAGATGTGTATACAATAAAATAGATTATAAGTCCAAAAAAAAACCTAAATTCAAAAACAGTAACCAAACATTCAAATTCGAGATTCGAATTCATCAACAAAATTCAAACTTGACAAATGACAAACATAGATTCATAGATTCATAGAATGAGGTAACATAGTCATTGACTCACCAGTACCTGAAAGGGATCTCCAAGGTCGATGAAAATGACGAATGAACCACAGTCTATGGAGGAGAAATTGAGAATTGTTGTCGAGGAGGATGAACTAGGGGCCTACGGAGGTTGGCGTCGATAAGAAGGATAAGAGAATCATATTTTACAAAAGGAAATTATCAAATTAGGGTTTGAGTGAGCTCTTTTTCATTGTGGTGTTGGCTGAAAGTGAAACGACCCCGTATGGATAAGGGGGCATTTTTTAATTTTCATTTGGAAATTAGGCCAAATCAGAAAAAATCGGGTCAACCTAGCCCAATGTTGACAGGACAATCTAGTCAATCCAAATTTGGCCTGGTTATTTCGGGCCGATAAAATTATAGCCAAGCTTGACCCTAATTTTGAGTTGATCGGGCTAGCCCAATAAGCCGAGTTCAAATTGCTAGCTCTAGTGTTGTCCTTAGCCAAGAAGGAAGACCCATTGCTTGTTTTAGTGAGAAATTAAATGAAGCAAAGAGGAAGTACTCCTATGACAAGGAGTTCTATCCTATCAATGGAGATTTATCTCATTGGAGCAAATACTTGCTATATAAACCATTTGTATTATTTTAGACCATGAAGCATTGAAGTTTATCAATCATCAACACAAGTTGAATAGAAGACATGCAACATGGGTAGAATTCTTACAAGCGTACAATTTCACAATTAAACACAAAGCTTATGTTCATAATGTTGTTGTAGATGCCTTGAGTAGGAAACATGCTTTGTTGACTTCCATGTAAGTTAAAGTAGTTGGATTTGAGATGGTGAGGGAATTATATGAGAAGGATGGTGATTTTGGTGAGATTTGAAATATGTGTACCGTTTCAATGAATTTATGAGAGTGGACATATTTCTCTTTAAAGGACACCCTATGCATTCCATCTGTTCTTCTTTCGAGATTGAGTATTTTGGATGATTTGCATGGTGAAACATTAGAGGACACTTGGAGAAGCAAAACCTTAGCTTTGGTGAAGTCGAACTTATTTCGGGCTAAACTAGAGAAAGAAGTTGTTAGATTTAACAAGAGGTGTGTTGTGTGCATGATGGCTAAAACTCGTGGAAATAATGTGTAGCCAGAGGCACCACTACCAATTCACCACCATGGGAGGATGTTAGCTTGATTTGTGTTGATTACCTAGAGCACAAAGGAACAAAGATTCAATCAGCGTTGGAGCTGCTGTCAGTTCTCGAAGATGGCCTACTTTGTTCCATGTAACAAGTCTATGATGCTTCACATGTTGCTAACTTGTATTTCAAGGATATTGTGCGTTGTGGTATTCCCAGAGACCATGGCTTCAAATCGAGATTCAAAGTTTCTTGATCCCTTTTGGAGAGCATTGTGGAGAAGCTTGGAACTTCTTTACTATTCAAGCATATTATCATCCTCTGATGATGGTCAAATCGAAGTTACTAATGGCTTCAGGGTAATTTGCTAAGGAGTTATATTGGAAAGAACTTGAAACAATGGGATTTGATTTTACCCCAAATTGAGTTTGCATATAATAAATATGTGCATAGAACATTGGGGAAAGTCCATTTAGTAGCATAGACTCTGACAGGTGGAGCCTATGCTTTAGCACCCCATGCTTTCTGATTAAGCAATTAGTGGAGATGTTGAAGCTAGGGCTTAAAATCAAGAAATTACATGTGAGTCCATGAGATGAAGAAGCAAAATGCGAAGTATGTGGAACAAGCAATTAGGCATAGAAAGCTAGTTGAGTTTAAAGTGGGAGACTTGGTTTGGATACATCTTCATAAGGATAGATTTCCATCGAGGAAGTTTGGAAAGCTCACTACATTTGATAAGATTTGAGAGAATGCTTACAAGTTGGAGCTACCCGATGACTACAATATCTCACCTACATTCAATGTTAAGGATTTGAGGTTTTATCATGGTGAAGACTTGAAGGAAATTCTTTTCCCAACCATGGGAGATTAAGTAACACCACAATAAATATTAGGAATCCAACCTTAATTATAGAAAATTCAAATTTTAGAGGTTGCGAAACCTTGAGATCATCGAAATGGCATTTTTGGACTTCAATTAGGACTTGAAATGAGTTATGGACATGGTCAAAGCTTGAGGGAGAGTTTGACTAAGTCAATATTTACTAGTTGAGTTAGAGTCTTATTGGTAAAGTTGTTTTAGTTTCCTAATCAAAAGTAGGAGTTCTTTTTTTTTAATTTCCAGCAACATGGTTGATTAGAATTAGGAGTTTTATTTCAATTAGCATTAAGAGACTTTAATTATAAGAGTTCTATTTCAATTAAACTTAGGAGAATAAAGGGCCTATATATACCTCTCCAATGTACTCTTTTTATTCATTCAAAATTTAGTAATATATATTTTCAAGTTTTCTTTTTAAGAGTTATCTCTTGTTATCTTATCTCTTTGGTGGATTCCCTTGAGTGGCGAGTTCGTGACTTCTTATCCATTGATGGATTCCTTGGGTGATGAAGTAAATTTCTATCCTTCTACTTCCTCTACTTCTTTTACCAATTCCATCAACTTAACCTTAACCTATACATAACCTTTTTTTTCAAACATTCCTCTGAACTTATTCCAAATCTGTACCATACTTTTAAAATCATCATAAACACTTTATTTCATCCTAAAATCCCTAAACCCCACAATCCCTAACCTATAGAAACCCTAAATTCATGCTAGCCCTAATCTTATAGTACAAAATCCCAAAAATCGCAAACTACCTCAAAACAAGATTGTTTTGCATCAAACCAAACTCAAACATTTCCAAACCTAAAATCATTCATTCTAAACCTTAATTTCATCATATATAAACCTTAAATTAGCCTTGAAACCTTTGAAATCAGAATAATCCCTTACCTATCAAAGTTATACCTATACCCATAAACTACCATAAATCCATACCCTAACTTTCCTAAACCCTTAGATTATCCAGGTCCCGTCCTCACATCAGGCAAGGTCTTTAAGAAATTAGCAACACTCCTGAAGTGAACTTTCCTACTTATTGTCTCACCAACCTGATCTCAATGCCAAAAAATGAGGTCCTTGGTCTTCAATCTTGTTAATGTCTTCGTCTTCTGATCAATGTTGTATATATCTTTGTGTCATAATTCACTAGTACATCATGGTGCGTGATGTTCAACTCTTCTTGCATTGCATAATCACGTGAAATTAAGGAAGATAGCAATGGGTGATTTTAAGTTCAGCCTCACCTAAAAATTCGTCAAAAACTTTTTATATATATATATATATATATATATATATATATATATATATATATATATATATATATATATATATATATATATATATATATATATATATACTATATATATATATCATAACCATTTCGGTAATTGGACTAGCCCTAGTGGCGAAAGAAGTTCAACCAGATCTGTCTTGAAGTGGTCGAGGAAGTATATATTATAGGAATCGTGCTTGGAGTATAAGTGAAAGGAGTGGGATCGGTTGAATCCGTTGAAAGCCCATTTTCCGAAATCAAATAAAATGAAGAAAAAAGAAATGTTCCCTTTTCAAAGAAAGAGCCCTGCTTTTGGCCCCTCTTTGAGTTGTAAAGAGCCTTTGATCCTAGATAAGGCTGGAAAGATAGCGAGCGCTATTATTAACTTAGTCTCTCAAAGGCCTTCATCTAAGGGGTAAATAAGTTGTTAGGGCTAGAGGACAAGCTGACACATCCCAGATAGTCAACTTCTAGCAGTTCAACGTCAAGTAGCTAAGAGAGAGCTGAATTAAATGGAATATATATATATATATATATATATATATATATATATATATATATATATATATATTCAATCATGTCTGTTATATTCTTTAAATTAAAAAAATAAATAGAATTATGAAGAAAAGAGGTAAAAGAGAAAAAATAGACTAAATACACAAATAGAGAAGAAAAGAGAAGAATGAAAAAAAAAAAAAAACAGATAGAAAAAGGGAAATGAGAAATGGAGGGAAATGGCTTCGGTGGCTCATTGTAAGGGCAGTTATGTTAGGAGTCCCTTTTGAGGTTACAAATGTAAGTGGTTAGTTTTACAATTGAGAATGCTCTTTGTTCCTTTTGAATGGCTTATCCCAAAAAAAAAATTATCTTCCTTTTTCTGATTTTTCTTTCCTTTTATTTTTCCTCTCAATTTTCGTTGTATTTTCTTTTATCATCAAACGTAGCCTTAAGTAATCAACATACTAGAATAATTTGGATACAACTTTTTTTCCTTTTTTTGATTGCTATAATTGGATACAACTTAATTTGCTGTTAAGGGTTGATTCCATAATTGACGTGAAGGCCTATATTATAAAAAACAAAGGAACAAAAACAACCTTGTAAGATGTCACCTCATATGTTATGTAGGTCGTTGACATTAGCAAATCATGCAATAGATTCTGTTCTTCATATATTGTTTTCACTTCCATTCCTTAAGCTGGAAAGTAATGTATTCCAATAATTTTGGCCTGATATGGGCCACGTACGGTTTGCTTTCAACCTTCTTACAGAATCCATATAATCTGATCATGATAATAAACTAAAATTCTTTTCCCATAAACAGTTGTCCAATTCAATCATCAAACATCCAATATTTTATATGGTGAGAGAAACCGGCCACTCTCTTATATCTGTGGATGGCACGGTACAGTGATGAACCAAAGAGGTCCAAATCAAAACATTTTCCAAGTCACGTAGATTATCAGGAATCGAAGGTTTTACTTGTCACTTGGCAGTATTATTTGAGATCATTAATGTAATATGGGAAGGAATTTTTCCTATATAAACCCCCTGCAGCAATCTCCATTGTATCAATCTGCTTACTCACTTCCTTTAACAATCGTAGTATTATACTTCTTGCAATACCATGGCTTTTATAAAGCAGTACCAGTACAAATACATCTGTTTGGCTTTGCTCTTCGTTTTGGGTGCTTGGGCATCTCTAGCCACAGCCCGCAGCCTTCATGAGGCATCAATGTATGAGACGTACGAGGATTGGATTACTCGGTATGGGCGTGTATATAATGATGCTGATGAGAGAAAAGCAAGCTACAAGATGTTTCAAAGGATAATGTGGCTCGTAGGTCTTTCAACAAGGCCATGGACAAACCTTACAGGCTAAGTGTCAATGAGTTTGCAGACCTTACCAATGAAGAGTTCACAGCCTCAAGAAATAGATTCAAAGCCCATATCTGTTCCACAGAAGTAACTTCTTTCAAATACGAAAATGTCTCTGCAGTGCCATCAACTATTGACTGGAGAAAGAAAGGAGCTGTTACACCCATCAAGGACCAAGGCCAATGCGGTATGTGATCGATCATAAGTAAAAATAATTTTGTGGCATGGCTTGAAATTAATGTTTGTCTCACTCTGTTATGATAATTAAAAAAAAAATATTTGATTAAAGTGTAATTGGATTAAAAGGGTCAAATCCCTAAATTATTTTCAAGAATGACTTCTTACAAAAGTAATCTTGAAAATGTTATCATTTTCAACAAAAATGCCCTTCAAAGTGTAAAGATAACATAAATAATTGAAATTTTTGTGGCATATGAAAAGTCAAAATAATTTTGTGGCATGGTTGGAAATTAATGTTTGATAATTAAAAAAAAGATTTGACTTAAAATAAATTGGATTAAAAGGGCAAAAATCCTAAGATATTTGCAAGAATGACTTTTTGCAAAAGTAACTTTGAAAATGTCACAATTCCAGAGACAAATACTCTTAAAAATGTAAAGGCAAATAGCTCATGGAATAATTACACCCCCAATGGGCATTTATCTCATCCCTAGGTTATAACTATAGCCCAAGGGCATTTTCGTTTGAAATTGTGTCGTTTTGTATTTTTTGTATTTTTAAGAAAGATGTTAGTTTTATAAATAATTTTTGGGTTTGTCCGTTTTAAATCGTTAACCGAGGATTAAAATACCTTTTACAAATCTAATTTTGGAAATCTAAACGTTCCTTCAATTTTTACCCCATTTTGATAAGAATGTCCTCTTGTTTTCTTGTAAAAATAATAATTTTTTTAAAGTACACATGTGAATGCATTAGATGGTAAACGACATTCTCGTCCAAAATGAGTTATTTTTAAAGAAAAATACAGTGACCTTTATATTTACAAAATTTGGGTTATTTGAGGTTTTTTTAAACAAATATTTAAAAAAAATGCAGGGTGTTGCTGGGCATTTTCAGCGGTGGCAACCATGGAAGAATCAGCTTCAGATATCTTCTGGGGAAACTAATCTCCCTTTCCGAACAAGAGTTGGTCGACTTTGGGCGCTAGTGGGGAGGATCGAGGCTGTGGGGGACTAATGGACGACGCCTTCAGATTCATCGAACAAAATAAAGATTCTCACCACTGAATCTAACTACCCCCCTACCGGGGAGACACCGACGGCACCTGCAACAGCAACAAGGCGAGCCACCCCGCCGCAAATAAATGGGTACGAAGATGTTCCGCCAACAATGAAAAGGCTCTGCAAAAGGCTGTTGCCCATCAACCAGTAGCGGTCGCCATTGATGCTGGGGGATTTGAGTTTCAATTCTATTCAAGTGGAGTATTCACAGGAGAGTGTGGGACAGACTTAGACCATGGTGTTGCTGCTGTTGGTTATGGAACCAGCGATGATGGGATGAAGTATTGGCTGGTGAAGAACTCATGGGGAACAGAGTGGGGCGAGGAAGGTTACATACGGATGCAAAAAGATGTTGCTGAAAAAGAAAGGAGAGGATTATGTGGGATTGCAATGCAGGCATCTTACCGCTACCTGAACTTCTATATATATAAAAGAAAATATGTGTGGTTATAACAAGCTAAGTTGCTTATAAGTAGTCAGCAGGAAATGATCACCTGCAAATGATCTATGGTTATGCTATATAATATACATATGAATACCAGATCTTTAGCCTCTTCCTTGTCGCATATATTTGTATGGTGTTTTGAATGAGGGGTTACATGGGATCTCATGCTAGATCCAAAGGCACAACTTGAGTACAAACAGGATAATAAGGACGAAACAGCACCACAAAGTGAGGTGCAAATTAAAGTGTATCCGAGAGGGGGTTTCTTCGGAATATTTTTACCAACAAAAAAATAGAAAAAAAAGAAGTCGGAAGGTTTATTTGGTTCGTGTTTTAGAAATTTTTTTATTTTTAAAAACACAAAAAATACTATTTTAGTATTAACTAGGAGTGAGTCGCTATGTTTTGGCTTGTTTTCCATGTGGTTTCAAGGAACCAAGCAATTTCTTTGGGTTAGTTATCAGCTGTTATTATTTTGGAAATTTAGTGTTTTGTTGCTTGAGAAAAAAACATAGAGCAAATGTATGCTCGTGTTTCATTTTCATATTTTAGAACAAAGAATATAAATTTAAAAAACTGTAACCATAAAATATGGTTTTTTTCTTACAAAACAAACCTCACCTAGTCTGGGTTAATGTTTGATCCGTAAGCAGTGTCTAATTCTGTGGATCTAAAATAAAAATGGCTAAAAATAAATATAAATAAAAAAATAAAACATAAACAATCGAAAACTTAGTTTTTGTATAATGTCAATATAGTGGCAATGTGATGTTAGTGCAGCGCAAATAAACTGCGCATTCTCTTTCGCCCTTCCCTCTACCATTTTGCATGCACCATCCGTTGAAAATTATGAGATTATTTTGAGAAATTTACGGGAAGGTTCTAGAAGAATTCATTATATATTGGACCATGGAATATGGATACAAGTAGCTTTCTCCTATTTCTTCTACTTATGATGTTCCACATAAGACAGGGAAAAAAGTTTTTGATATTATATAACACTGCATTTCTATTATCATCGTAGGCACATTTTAAAGTAACTTATTTGCTTAAGGGCAAACAATATGATTAGGATTAATGATGATCATGCATAGAAATTTATCACAAAAAAAGGACGTATGTTTCAATTGGGAATTAGAGAAAAGGGAGAACAAATCAACATTCATTTTCTTAATCATATAAAGACATTTTAAAGTTGTGAGGATTCTTTTGGGTTCAAAGTGAATAATATTTATATAGTTAATTAGAAGAAAATTTTTATAAAGTTTATAACATTATACAAGTATGACCTTTTAAGAGAACAGAGTTCAAATATGAAATAAATAAGCAATACAAGGAAAAAGTTAATCAATGACACGTTTAATGTGTCATGGAAGAATTACAATGACGCTTTCCTAAAGTGTCATGGTGTAGACTGACATTGTATATATTTATATATAACGTCACTTATTTGAAGCGTCATTGTCTACTAAAGTTTAGTTGTAAAACCCGATAAAATTCAAATTTTCTGAAAAAGGGTAAAATGGTAATTTCGGTCAAAACCCGAAAATTTTTTAAGATCTTGGATGACGAAACGGACTTCACTGTTGGAATCGATCTCGTGAAATCTAGCTACCACGTCGAATTTCGTCGAATTCTGAGACAGTCGGAATTTCACGTTTTTAGAACAGTGGGACAATCTGGGTCTTTATCAGCGAACTGTGAAAGACATGTAATGTGTGGTCGCTCTTACATGTCTGCATGTGTAGCGTATTTGCGTGATTAGTGAGATGATGGAGATGAAGGAGATGAATGGCTTAGATTGGCCCAGTATTGTCAAAAGAAA
This sequence comes from Tetrastigma voinierianum, assembly GCA_016808115.1. Taxonomy (NCBI): domain Eukaryota; kingdom Viridiplantae; phylum Streptophyta; class Magnoliopsida; order Vitales; family Vitaceae; genus Tetrastigma; species Tetrastigma voinierianum. The sequence continues at coordinate 64,076 of JAEQBH010005512.1, read as the reverse complement.
TCAGACTAAGGACAGATGAATTAATGAAAAGTTAAATGAGAATAAGACAAAAAAGAATAGTTTTCTTCTCCATTGAAACACAAAAACGTGCAAGAGGTTGGGTTTCCAGATTTTAGAGAGAGAGTGTGACATCTGCAGATTTCCACTCGCTTCGGATAAGTGGTTCTCGGCGGGCTTAATAAAAGCGTTCTCTGGCGTGAGTGCTCGTAGAACCACTTGAATTTTGTGAGTTAGGCAACTCAAAGAGGTAGAGATGTTTTCCCTATATAATTATTCTTTATTTAAAATTAAACATGAATGGTTAGGGATATTCTGAGGCTTGATTTAGCCGTATTTTCGGTCTCAAAACAATTGAATCGAGTGGAGAAAATCCCTACTTGTGTGGTTGTGAACAGTGCCGACCCAAGGGTTTCACTGTTCACGTGAATAGTTGTGTGATTTTTATATGGTTTGGGTGATTCAAAATGAATTGCTTGATTTGTTAATTAGCCCACATGTGAGCTGTTTAGGTGTTATTGTTATAGAATTGAATAACATGAATTATGTGATTAGTATGTGAGTTAATTATGTTAGTATATACATGTTTTATATATTAGCATGAGTTGTTGGGATTGGCATAATGCATTCCATATGCACTGGGGCACCCTAGAATATTAGGAGTGGGTGCATGGCACGAAAATGAAAGAAAACAAAAACGAAAAATGTTTGTGAAAGAAATTTCGACAGAAGATTTTTCGAAGAATTGTGTTGGGAGATTGTCTAACAATTCATGTCGAAGGGGCCCATGAATTGTTTTGGAGGACCACATCAACGAGGGTCGCCTCGGAGGGGTTGTCCAATAAATTTCTCTTGAAGCTTCGGTAGTAAGTTTTTTGAGAACCAATAGCTTTTGTTTTGAAAGTATGTTTTCTCGCATTTGGCTTAGGCATGTGTGAGGGTCGGTGAGGACTCGAGACATGAGATTGGACATGTGAGCGTTAATTGGGATCATGTATTTGCTTGGATGTGATTGTTTGTCATGACATGTGCATTTTGGTGGGGAAGTAACCCATGTGAGGAAATTATCACTGCGGGCATTGCTGCCCTGTCGGATCACCAATTTTACGTCTGAGGAGTATACGGGAGGACGGTGGCTCGGCTGAAATGTTTTAGAATAAGCCGACTTGTGGCTTTGACTTGAGGCCCAATAGCAACATGTATTAGAATTTTAAATTTTAATATGTTTTGAATTAAGTGATTTCTTAACTCTTCAGCCATATAATATAGTTGGATTCATGATATATTTACATTGATGTCAATGATATGGGCTCATGTGGCTATTTTTACTCATTTTAATTGTGTATGGACCCGGTGTGGTCTTTGTAAAATATTGGGACAAATTGCCATGTGATTGAGACATATTGTATTTTGGGTAGAGCTCCCCGTATAAAGGCTACGCAGATTTTCATGAGTGGTGTAGAGATTTGACGTCCACGAATATTCGCGGAGTTGGCCAGTTGTCGGCGGGACCCACAGGTTTGGGGCGTCACATCGGTGGTTTACTATGACACCTTGAGCATCATTGATTTTTATTTTTTTATTTTCTTATTAATTTAGAACCTTGACACTCTTTATAAGTGTCATCATCTTTCTTACATTAAAAGTCTCATTTACAATAATTTCATTGGTTATAAATCCTAATTTAACACCTCATAGTTATTGAAAATCTACACATAATATGAAAGTCATATAGATAAGAAAAACTATATCAAAGTCATAAGACAAAATGTTCACAACAATTATATATCTATTGATCCAAAGTACATTTGTATAAATTCTAACATGTTTTCATATATTATATGAGTAGGAATACAAAATGTTCTTTAATTAAGTGAGTGTGGAGAGTTGTTATGGAGTGTCGCGCTAGCGATCAAAGCTACCCACATGGGGTTTTGCATTTACGTCAAATGTGGAAGTAAAGTTAGTTCAATGAAATAATTACATTTACTACTTATATAGAGTTTGATATTTTCCACGAATCCTCATTAATGAAATAGACAATTACATAGTGGGTTTGTAGGCTTGGAAAGACAATTGCAATAGTAGCATTACATCCTACATATGTAATGCCCGATAAATGTTCTTCATTGTAATATAAGCTAATTTGTCATAAGTTGTAAAGACATAAGTATTTTAGTTGATTATTTAGCTTATTGCAAAAAGTTACCAAAATTTCAACACATAATTACCCGAACACAACATCAAACTTCAACGTGTTCTTTTGTAGATTTCTCTCTCCAACATGAAGCCACTATATACCTGGCCTTTCGATCATCATTAAAAATAAATGAATAAAATAAGGCTTTTAAATAGAGATCAAACTAAGATTCCAAATGGATATTAATTTATGACTTCAAAGGACATATGGAAATCACTTATATGTCCAATTCGACTAACAATAAAATTTACTTACATATTAATCAAAAGCGAGAAAGAAGATGAAAAATAAAAATAAAAATTACATGATTGTGATAAAAGGAATTTAATATAAAGTTCTATTTATATATTTCATTCATTCTTTTATTTTCATCTTCTATCATTCTCATAATTAATCTAAACCAAAAAAATTTGTCATGTACATGAATAAAAGTGAATAAATTTAATATCTTAATCCTAATAAATTTTCTATAAAGATGAGCAAAAATTATTGTAAAAAGAAAGCGAGAGATGAAAATAATATATATATATATATATATATATATATATATATATATATATATATATATATATATATATATATTCATAACTATAAAATAAATATTATTATTTTTCACGAGTCATTCTCGTCTCATTTGCGTCTTTCATATCGATAGGGTTTGAAAAAATGGGCTCGTAGGCCGCTCGTTAAACGAGGAGGCATGCCCATTGAAACATTCAGGCCTTTTTGACGCCAGCCCGGGACGAAGGCCCGATCCGCTGGGTATGCCGTGAGCTTAGGCCTTTTTAGCGCCCGGCCCGGGGCGAAGGCCCGGTCTGCTCGGCCCAGGTTATGGAGGTAATCGAAAGCCCGTGATACCTTAATCAAGCCAAATCCACATAGATAAGGGGAAATAGAATAATCCACGATAATATATTATCCTTGAATCTAACTAAATCTTACCGGCTAGGAAAGTAATATAATTCCACGATATTACGACTCATCAAGCAGGATCCACGATAAGAGGGAGAGAAATAATTCCAAATAATGGCGCACTTTCTATATACATAATCGAATCCAGATATCGAAAAATATCCCATCGATAGGAAAGAATCTAATCATATCATTTGTTTAAAACATCTACTATAAATGCAAGGCCACCCCATGATTGAAGATGCATGAAACATGCCTTGACGCGTCGCCCTACAGAAGTAGTCCATGTTTCTCTCGGGGAAAGGCGGCTTGGAAAGGCATCGAGGCGGCCACGAGGCGAAGCCTCGCGAGCCCCTTCTTTCTTGTTTTTGTAGAGTGCCGTCCGAGCCTGCCCGGACCAACCTTTGCGCGGCAATCCTACCGACCCAGATGATCCGGGAGCTTCGCAGGGCCGGCCCGACATCAGTCAGTCAGGCCCTAGCACATTTACTACGCTCGGCCCGGTTCTATTGAAAAGGCATCATCACATGCTCGGTGATTCAGGTTGAAAAAGGAATCATCGGTTAAGCGCCGTGTGAATGACAATTCCTTCCTGAGTATAAGCGATTTGGTAACCAGTCTGGCGGGAGCAAGCGCGATCAGCGAGGATGCGAGGATCCATGGGGCGGCGTCAGACCGCGGATATCTGGCACATTAGAGAAGCGTGCAAGCGAGCGACGGTGGAGGTGCCGGTATCTGACAACGCGATAGGAAATTAGAACAACTGCCGCGGTGGATACAGCATGCAGGGATACCACGACAAACACGGGGAAGGTCCTGACTTTCCTCTTCATGAAGAGCGACACAGTCTGCCATTCCACAGAGGTGTTGAAATAGAAGCGAGTCTACGCAGAGCAGGGCGCGGACCCTGATTAGCCCGTGGAGGCGACGAAGGCGACACTTTCGGGCGTGTGTGGGGCGGGCTGCACCCATCACCTCAACGAGGGCCGGAGAACTATCATGGGAGCGAGAGGTTGAGGCCTCCCGTGAAAGCTCGGCCGTGTGAAGAGGAGGTGGTAAGAGGGCGGCTCGACACTTTATGGACACAACAGTGCAATGGCGAATCCTTCACAGTAGGGTTCGCCTTCCATAACTTCGACCAAAATTCGGGGATGCCGCAGTGGAAGCGTTCGATGGTGTCGAGGATCGGGTGATCATCTCAACACTTACAAAAAGCCAAATGGAGGCTGCATGGGTATCGGAGTGGTGCGATGCAGAGCTTTTGCTATCACATTAAAAGGCCCAGCCTTGGCCTGGTTTAATAGGCTTCCACCGTCATCAATCTCCTCATTCAGAGAGCTATCCATTGCGTTCGTCTCTCACTTCATTGGGGCCAGGACGTATAGAAAGCCAAGTTATCATCTGTGACCATTAAGCGAGCTTTCATGAACGAGGTCATGTCGAGATTGATGCAGAGGTCTCTAAAGGTAGATATACGACGAGTTCGTGATCAACGCATTCCATTCTTGGCAGGGGTTCGGTCGAAAGACTTGATGTTTTCCATCTCGAAATCCCAATGAAGCATGGTGAGGTGCTTCATGGCGAAGAAATATATTAACGGTGAAGAAGCCCTCATATTGAAGAGCTCTTACCCATAAGGAAAAGCGGGACCAGACCGGCGACGAGGAAGAAGCCCCAGGCCAGCGGCGGAAAGGACTCGAAAGATGGAGAGGTCCCCGAAGGCATGGGGCCTGAGGTCGTGCAGGCCACCGCAACTCTACGAGCAGCGGTGTCGCGCCAGTACATTCCTCCCTTAACGACCTCGGTATCCTGAGTCTGTGATGCAAGCAGAACCGGTTCTGGTGGCGAACTCAAATGAAGTCGAACCCCACCACGAGAGACAACACCGGATGCTGCGAGTTCCATAGGGACTACAGACGCACTTATGACAATGCATATATTTCAAGGAAATAGAGTACTTAATACGCGTGGGTACCTCAGACGCTTCATATCCCCCAATCGATCTCGAGTCAAGCTCGGAGCCGAGGAACTAAGGCTCGAAACAACCACCACCTCGTGGGAGTGACTTTCGGCTGACAACCTCCCAGGAGAGGAATCCATGTGATCTCGGGAGGTTCGCGGGGAGGAGGAATCTAGTTCGGCTCGGAAGGCCGTGTCACAGTGCGACATCGGTCGGACGGAGATAGGGGAAATACAAGTGATGTTCAAACTGCCGCGGCTCGACACGTCCATCACATTCTTTAACTCAGATCTGGAGGGATGCCAACACCCCCATGACAACCCATTGGTAGTTATTGCTTGATTATGGCTAAGAAAGCGATTCATCGGTCTAGTTGATGACAGGGTTCGGTGACATCATCTTAGCGTCGACTTTGATAAAAGATGGGCATCGGAAGGGAGCCCGGAACAGATTAACACACACATCTGTGGGGATTTTCTCGGGAAAAGGTATTACCTTTGGGCTCAATCTGTTAGTACTCACCGCCAGGATCACCTTGCGATGGCTTGGCGACAATGGATTCCTCGTTATCGACGCTGTCCCAGTTTATAATATGTTTGTTAGGCGGACCCTCTCTCGATGCGATAAAGCCATCCCCCTCGCGCATACCACATGATGATAAAGTTCCCTCTGGTAAGCGGAGTAGGAATGGTGCGAGGAGATCGGCAGTGGCCGGGAATGCCACTTTCGACATCCATGAATCGGCGATCGGCGACGCATATACATGGGCCGAGCTCGACATGCGACGAAGGGTGCTCGCGACTGAGCCCTTAGAAGAACTAGAACCGGTGTCGTTGGATGACGACCCTGAACATCTCGCCTATATCGGCTCCAAGCTAGTAGAAGACCTCAAAAGCCTCCTCACCCAATTTTTGAGACAGAACAAAGACGTCTTCGCATGGAAGCAGGCGGACATGGGGAAATTGACCACGATAATCACTCATGGGCGGGCGTCGGCCATCCTTGAAGCGATCAAGCCCAGAGGAGGTGCTTGTAGGAAGACAAAAGCCATCAGCGAGGAGATTCGGCAAACTCCTCGGGAGGCGATCGAGGAGGTGGAAGTATCACGGTGGTTGGCCAGCGTCGTACTTGTCAGCGGCGACGAAGTAGGCGACTGTATCGACCGCGACATCAGCGGGCGTGCGAAGGACGAGTTTCCCTTTCTTGGGGATCGACCTCATCGTGGATGCCACCAGTGACCGAGAACTCCTCGGTTTAGCCGATGCCTTCTCACAGGTTTACAACTAGATCGGTATGGACCGGATGACGAAAAGAGACCTCGTTCGTCGCGGCGGGGAACTATTATTATCGTGTGATCATAGTTTGGGCTCGAAAGACGGGGAGCTACTATCGGTGAGTGAAGCCTGGGATGTTCGGGAAAGCCCGGAGATAGGCACAACTATTGAGGGTGTACATAGATGACATCTTTGGTAAAATCCACCACGGTAAGGCTCGCGCAAGCTCGTCTGTCAGGCGTTCCAAATCCTGAGTCTGACATGGCCCAATCGGCCCGAGTGTGCCTTGAGTATCGACGAGAAAATTCACGGGTTTCATAGTCAACCAGGAATTGAGGCAAATCTAGACAAAATAAAGTGTGCTCGACATGCAATGCCATCGAATTATGAAGTCAGGTGTCTAGCAGGAAAAGGATTCTTCAACTGGCGGAATTAGTATCCGGGGCTAGTGATAAGTGTCTGACCTTTCTTCCAAGTTTTGAAGAAGGCCTTTCAATGGGATACGAAGTGTGAAGAAGCGTTCTCAACATTAAAAACATATTTGAGTTCCGATTACGTGGCCGGGTGAGGGAACTCACTTGTACTCTGCTTGATATCGGACTTCTCGACCAGTATTTGTCCTCGTAAAGAAACGAATCGAAGTCGCGGCACTTGATTTACTATTGCCGGTCGTGCTGCGAGAGGGAGCGGAATAGGAGTACTAGGGATGGAGAAATTAATCTGCTTGCTAATGTAGCGGCTCGGAAGCTGGAGTCCTTACTTGGGAGCTCATACCATAGAAGTTCAATGAATATCTCCGGAATTAGTAAGTGTTTGCCAAAACCGGAGACCTCGGAAGGGAGGCGTGGAAGTGGGCGTAGGTGAGCGAGTTCGGCATCGGATCCTGGCCAGAAAGCTGATAAAGGGCAAGTCTTGCTGACCGTCATGGAATTCTGCAGCGGAACCTGTGAGGCAGCTCGAAGCCGATGATTGACCTCCCGTGGAAGGCTCTCTGTAGATGGGCCTTAAGCAGGGAGGCGGACGGGTCTAATCCGACCTCTCCAGGAAGGAATATAGACATTGAAATGCGGCGGCTCAGTTCGAATTCAAGCCTCGACAACGGTCGGTATGAAGGCGGAGTCATAGCGGGGCCTGACGCGCCGTTCAGCTGGAGTTGACCGACTGGGGTGCGGCGACTCGGTTGGTAGTGAACAAATAGAAGACACTGCACGGGCGAAGTGGAAGGTGATCCCATGCCTGCGAGGAGTGCGGGATTTATTGAAAAATTCGTCTTTGGTTCGGGTCGAACATGTCCACTAGAAGCGAGAGAACTCAGGCGGCGCCTTGGCAAAGTTAGCGGCTTGACCTTACGGGAAGACCTTAGCGGTCGACACATGTCGAATACGACATAGCCACCATAGTCTACGTGATGTGGAAGTTGCCGGTCGGTCAGGCTAGGAGTTGGATGGACCCGTTGGGATTATATAATAAACGGACGTGCAGACGACCAGAAAGAAGCGGTAGGTGGGACGAGGTCGGCCAGTTCAATCATGAGAAGCCTTTACAAACGAGGTTTCTTTACACCCATCCTTAAGTGCATTGCGGGAAAAAACACTGAATCTGTACTAAGGGAAGAACATGAAGGTATATGCGGAAATCATATCGGAGCTCGGGCATTAGTAGGGAAGGTCTTAAGAGCGAGGATACTACATTACGATACTGGGAGATCGCAGCCGGACCTAGTCGGAGATGGGATTTGTCAGAGCATGCGAGATCTCGCAGCTAGCGTATGGGCGCCCCGGCATCGATCACGAGCCTGGTGAACCCGACAATGGGGTTTGGACATCTTCCGGGACCCTGCCCATTGGGAAGGGCCGATGCAAATTCATCATCGTCGCGATTAGTTACTTCACGAGTGGGAAATTTGAAGCCCGAACCTTTGGCCACAATCATAACGAAGATCGTAATTTTGTGTGGTGAGCCGTCATATGCGAGGTTGGTATCCCGAGCCACAGTATCGAACTGATGGAAAACAATTTGACAATGCCAAGTTCGAGGAGATTTTACGTAATGACTAGAATTAAGAATTATTACTCGTCTCCAGCACATCCACAGTCTAATGGTCAGGTGAAGTCTATGAGAACCCTTTAGGGTACACTTTGAAGACCAAATTGGAAGATCTTAAAGGAAAATGGGTGAATACGCCCAGGGTGCTATGGGCCTACGGGACAACGTGGGAGTCGTGACAGGAAACCACATTTGCCACAGCGCTTTGGCCTTGGAAGCGATGGCCCTGTCGAGTCGGTTAAAGTCCCTAAGGATTGAGTTAGCAATAGTGGAACACAATGACCGAGGCTCTCGATCCCCAAGTTTGGATCTCCTAGATGAAAACGTGGCGAATTTCACAAGGCGCACGGAAGATTATCAAGGAAGACGGCGGGTACTTCCTGACCCAGCTGAAACCAGGGGAGCTACATGCACACGGTGATTTAGTCTTAAAGAAGCTCCTGCCAACAAGGAAGAATCCAGCACATGGAAAACTGGGCCCCAACTGGGAAGGCCCCTACATCATATCTCGAGTCGTCAGACCAGGCAATTACGAGCTCCAAATAGAGGAGGGAAAAATTTTACAGCATGCATGGAATGCGGAGCATCTTAAGCGTTTTTACCAGTAGACCTCGGTGGGTAATCTTAAATAAAGTATTATTGGTTTTCAAATGACGAATGGAGCGTTTGTTGGTGATTTAGTTAAACATTGCAAATAGCACAGCCATAGAAGCAGAAAATTAAATACACCGTAACGTGAAAATTCATGATCCATAAAGGAAAAATCTCTTATTCCAAATAAATTACATTCAATTACAATCAGTGGTGTCATCAATTACATATTGAAGTAATACAATACAAGGCCTTAAAAAAAAAAAAAAAAGGAGAAGAGGAAAGAGGGAAAAAGGAGAAGAAGAAAAAAGGGATGGAAAGAGTTTGTGCGAAAGAGGGAGAATCAGATGTGGAAGAAAATAAGAAATAAAAAAGGAGAGAATGAGATGTGGAAGAAAAGAAGAAAGGAAGGAAGAGAGAAACGGGGCTGAGAAGGAGAAGAGACGCAAAAGGAGAGGAAGAGTTAAGAACAAAATAGGAGAAAACGACATAAGAAATGTGATCGCTCTCCTTAAACACATTCCCTAGCACGGCTGGGTGGAATAACATGACTCCATAAAGGGAGACTAGGAAAAACATAGCCCCACAAAGCAGTGGGGTCCAATAAAACCAACTGTAATCTTCGTGTGGATCCTCAAGACGATCAAACTCGACGCTTCATCTCGCAAGCAGATTTCAAGCACGCACTTAAGAGGCGTATCATCCAAAGTATAAACTCCATAGCAATGAAGCCACCATTTATAAGAAGGCCAAAGCACTCAAAAATTTGCGCAATCGTTTCAAATTCTCCATAAATCAGCATTAAAGACGCTCGCATCTTTCCAATGAAATTAGAAGTCGAATGGTTGCACGCAACGATTCACTTTGACGAGCTCGACCACTCCTCGCACGTGCCACGCAAATCAGAGTAAGATCGCCAGCCGGATCGCCTCAACAAGGCCTCGCCCGGAGCCCAAGATTCACTTTGACGAGCTCGACTACTCGCACAGCCACGAGTTTCCAAGAGTCGATCACCAGCCGATCGCCAACAAGGCCTCAAAGGTTCGGAGCCCAAGATTCACTTTGACGCAGCTCGACTACCGCACAGCCACGCAGCCTCTAGGAGTCGATCACCAGTCAGACTGGCCACCAAGGTCTCACTTCCTGGGAGCCCAAGAATACTGATCGAGCCGACCATTTCGCACGTGCCACGCAATTCTGGGGAGTCGACGCCAGCGTTGGATGGCCAACAAGGCCTCAAGCCGGAGCCCAGAGCTCACTTTTGACGAAGTTCTTCTACTCGCACAGTCATGCAACCTAGGAGTCGATCTCTGCCAGCCGGATCGCCATCAAGGCCTCGCCGGAGCCTAGTAGCTCACCGACGAGCTCGACCACTCGCGACAGGCCACGCAGCCTTAGTGAGTCGATCGGGCCAGCCGGATCGCCAACAAGGCCCTCAATACCGAGCCCGCGAGTTCACTTTGACAAGCTCGACCACTCGCACAGCCACGCAGCCAAGAGTCGATCACCAGTTGGATCGCCAACAAGGCCTCAGCCGAGCCCGCAAGAGCTCACTTCTTGACGTAGTTCGTCGACTCGCACAGTCATGTGCAACCTTAAGAGTCGATCACCAGCTATATCGCCAACAAGGCCTCAACGCCCAGAGCCCAAGAAATTTCACTTCAAGAGTTCGTCTACTTACACCGCCACGCAGCCTTACGACTCATCGCCTCAAGCTATTTAGCCCGCAAGGCCTCAGCGCCAAGAACCCAAAGAGCTTAGTTTGATCTAATTCCCGACCATTCTATCAAAGCCATGCGTACTTAAAAGTCCGTTAAATTTCAGCAAGAAGAGCTCCATGAAGTCTCAACCGCCGGCTTCAAGAAATTTCAACTTTTCAACTCTACATCCCATCAGCTATCCAACTCGGACGTTCAAGTTAGGCCATGTAGCCAAGAAATTGATACAGATCATGAAGAATAGCGCGAAGTGCACAAGTAAAGACGAAAGTGATGAAATAAAAAATGAATATTCATTAAGAAAAAGGCTACATATGTCTATACACAGAAGATTATACATCAAAAAGAAGTGATGAGCCTCATTAGGGCATCGTCTCCGAAGGATCTACTGAGAAAGACTCCTCCGCTCCCCGGCCGCTAGGAGGTCGTAAGTTGAAATCTAAACTCTGGATAAGCCGCTAGCGTACTTCTCAATAAAAAGCTAACCACCTAGAAGCCCATCGGTATCGGGCTCGTCCTCAATCTTCATATAATCCGCCCCGGCCGAAAGAACCAAAGTTATTTTCCGATGAAGGTCCCCACGCCACTCACAGATAACAAAGCGTTCGCCGAGTTGGCAAACAGCGGGTCGGGCGACGAGCCCCGCCCAGCCAGTCGCCGCCTTATCACGCAGTCGCTCTTTAGACCGTGATGCGCCTTCCCTAGACTCCCCGGGCTCGCCTCGATGTGAGAAGTTCATCCCCAACCATCCGTCTATATCGGGGCGCATCGGCACCGTCCCTAGCCTCTAGCAAGTCATTTTGTGCAGCCAGCAAATCATCCCGAACCTCCCAAAGCTCACCTTAAGTCGCTCTCAAGTTGTTTCGGGCCTCATCTTCCCTACCCTCGGCCCGAGCACATGCCGACGTGGTATGCTTCAAATCAGATTTGAGTTTCACTACCTCCTCGGTGATACGTTGCACCTGACCTCACAGCCAAAATTCGTCAGATGTGAGGAAGCCACCTCGCTTCAGTGCCCGGCCGCTGGTACGACTTTCGTTTAGTTTGGCCTTTTTGGCTAAACCCTTCAAATGAGTAGCCATCTGCACACCCAACATAGAATCAACATCCAATGCAAGCTCTGATACCAACTCAAAATGGAATCAGACACGACAAGGTATGGGAACCCACGTAGGCACTGGAGAGATAGTGTGGCCAAAGTCTCATCAACGGGCAACGCGACCGCCAATTCTTAAGATCGTAACTTTAAGAACGGACGGCAGACCGCGCCGCCGCGAGTTCAAAGATCGAGAAGCAGCGAGTCCCCGTCTTCGCCTACTTCGCATTCCCGATCTTTCCCCTCAACTCTTCCGCCTTCGAGAAGGCGACCTAACACTCTTCTCGCCAAGGATTCCGACAAGAATGGGCATGACCGCCAACGGTCGCCTTCAATCCAACTTCCACCCAAGGGACCTTTGCCTTCGCTGTTGCATCTAGAACCGGCACGAACTCAAGACTATAGATTCAACCCAGAGGCTACTCGCCTCGCTCCAAGCCAGACATGAGTAGACTCGAGAAGACAAAGACTTCAATTTTCGGAACTTTGACCAAAGCCGGCTGATCTTTCTCAACGGAGTCCAGGGTTTTCCGTTTCACGCCCGGCTTCCGAGACGCCTAACCTGGAGCTAGTAGTTCTCCCTAAGGGTTTAGCACGAGGGCCCAATGGGAGAAACTATGGTGTGGGAAGGAGGCGGCGCCCAGCGTAGAGCGAAAGCGCATTCTCGAGCTTCAAGTGGCCAGGAATATCCGACTGATCGCCCCGTAAGACGAGGAGGGATACCCAACTAACGCCATGGTTATGACGTTATTCGCCACGAGATCAATTCGAGCACCCGAGAAGACAGACAAAGGCAGACCGTAAATACTCAATGACCTCACAAGTTATAATTAAAAACAGAACGAACACCACGATTCTCTGGGCGTCCAAGCCACCTGGAATGCCCAGGGCGTCGTCTCCATCAAGAGGGTCATATTCACCACGCCACTAACAAAGAAGTAGCGTCCCTTCCACAACCTGTGGGAAGAGGGAAGATCGAAAATCACCAGAGGAGCGCCAGAACGCCTAGAAAAATAGAGGAAGCCCTCGGCGGTCTCCTTCGGGCTAAAAAGATAAAGGAGCAAAGCTACACTGGGGACACCGAGCCCCCTGTCCCTAAAGAAAACCAATAGACTAACCAAAATACCCTAACCATTGGGCGTGAGTTGAGAAGGACAGACATTGAAGTGCTGCAAAACCCCTTTTATGAAGGGATGCAGAGGAAAGCGAAGACCATTATCGAAGGCCACTTCAAAGAAGCACACCATCTTAGGCACGAAAACCACATAGAGGGTCAAAACGGGGACCACACTCGAACGCCAAAGGGAGGCCGATAACGTCTGGAAAAGGTGGCCCCATATGAGGGACCGACCTTGCTAGGCCCCACAGTTAAAGCATGTTGAACGGCGGATCTTAGGTATTCCGACCCCCCAGGGTATTTAATCAGGTCTATTTTTCCCTTACCCTTGTCCAAGGGAAAAGGAGGCACCGCTGGGCATCTCGAAGTTCAACTCTACGAACGGTCGAGGCGCCCAGTCATTTTAACCCAGAACAACCGAAGAGTCACCGATAATGAGCAGAGAAGAAGAGCGATCCAACCCAGCCATGAAAGTAAATAATGAAAACGAATTGGTCAACTTAACCCTAGCACCTCAGCTTTATCACCGAAAAAGAAAAACAAAGAGATAAAGACAATGCGGCCCCAGAATAAAACTAAGAAGCTATCTCGTGGAAAAAGCCAAGAAAAGACTCTACACAAAAAAGGTCAGACGGAGAACTAAGGGAAAATGAAGTATGAATTCGCTGAGAGCAAAGAAGAGGTCGCAGGATCAGAGGCAGACAAGACAGAGGAGGTATGCTAAAGAAACAGAAGGAAATTGAAAGGAGTAGGAGAAATAAGCGCTAAAACCAAAGAGTCATCATTATCGCAAGACGTATGACAGCGATCAAGCCTTAACTAACCCACTTCTGCTGCACACGTGGAAGTCAGATCCATACGAACGCTATTGTACTCGCTTCCACGCGACGCCGCACACAAGGGTCGGGGCAACCGATAGGGTTTGAAAAATGGGCTCGCAGGCCCACTCGTTAAACCCCAAAGGAGAGGCATGCCTATCAAGCATTCAGCTCTGAAGCCACTTAGATGAAGGCCTAATCCGCTAGGCATGCTCATTAAAACATTCACAGTTTCGACGCCAAATTTAACTAAGGCTCCAATCCGCGGCCCAAAGGTCGATTATGGGTAATCAAGAAAGCCCATGTTCTGCAAATCAAGCCAAATCCCATAGATAAGGGAAATAGAATAATCTCGATAATATATTATCCAGCAAATCTAACTAAATCTTACCAGCTAGGAAAGTAAGATAATTCACGATATTACAACTCATCAAACGGGATCCCACCAATAAGGGAGAGAAATAATTCCAAATAGAGCTGCACTTTCTATATCCATAATCAAATCCGATATCAAGAAAATATCCCATCAAATGGGAAAGAATCCTAATCACCATCCAACTAGTAAAACATCTACTATAAATACAAGGCCACCCCATCTGTGAAAGGTACGCAAATATACGCAACACATTCGCCCTCTAAGCAGTCCATATTTTCTCTCATGAAAGAACTGACTCAGCACGGAAGGCTACCGCAAGCCCTCCCGCCGACTCCCCTTCTTTCTTGTTTCGGCAGAGGAAGCATCAAGCCTAGAGCCTGCATCAAAGATCGCAAAGAATCCTATTTCAAATTCCTCGACGATCCAAAGAGCCCGCACTCACCTCCCAAAGATCGCCCAGTCCGGCCAACGATCCCTACACGCTCCACTCCCGCCCGATTGAAAAGGCATCATCACACGCCCACCCGCCTTCCGGCTGAAAATAAGATCATCATTATCGCAGTAAAAGGCCAATTTTTTTTATTTTATTTCCAAACAAGCAGAAATTCTTAAATCACATGTAACGACCTGGCTCAACCATGTAGATATTGTCCACTTCGAGTCCAAGGGGCCCTTACGGCTTTAAAACGTATCTATTAGGTTGAGAGGAACACATACTTATATAGTGTTAGGACGTTTCTCCCCTATCCGATGTGGGATGTGACAAACACCCCCCTCATGTAGATACAACGTCCTTGTTATGTCACATGGATTACAGACTAAGCTGTAACAACGCCCTACGAGGCCAAATGCATCAAACCCCTACATCTATGCCTGGATCAGTCTGGGATCAGCTCTGGGATCAGGTCGGGGATCAACTCTGATACTATTTGTAATGACCCGACCCACAATTCCATGGGACACAATGAGAACGTTATGTCTGCATGGGGGGTGTTTGTCACATCCCACATTGGATAAGGGAGAAACTTTCTGGCACTATGATATGGTGTTTATGGATCATATCGCTTTCCTAGTGATCTATAGATAAAAGTTTTCCAATCGTTTCAAATGGTCAAGTATGATTACAAATATATATATATATATATATACGGGGATGCATGATCCAAGACATGTTGAAAGTGAATGGTTTGAAATCCTTACATGAAGGAACCTACCAACCCAACAATTATACCTATATACCCTCGTTATTGAATGCCATTAAAATAAACTATTAAGATTTAAAAGGAAATAATAATGGATTGAATACCTATATACCCTCATTTTTACAACGTCACATCAAATATGAGTTTACCTACTAGTACTAGAGACGAGGATTGGAACCACATGAAATAAATGCGATAAATTCCCTAGTACCTGGACAAGATATGTTGGAGGATAAGCACCTTAAGAAGCAGTTTGTAACACTGATGTGGGTATTTTTGGGTGGGTAGAGCTGCTTTCATAGCCACAATATGCGTTGCATGCAGCCAACATATCCAAATAATACAAAACTCCATTATTGTTAACCTTATAGACAAAAAAAGGAAAAAAAAGAGCTAGATTCGTGATATAGCTAATGACATGAATGCTTGTAATGGAAAATTACATGACCATTCACAAATCTGCACATTATTATCAACCCATAGGTTTGAATCCAAATGTTCTAATTTAGCAAGAGAAGAAGAAATGAAAAAAGGGGAAACTGGGTAATTTTCATAGCCTTTGTATCTAAGGCAATCATAAAGCAATCCATTTTACTAAACCATCAAAACTTTGAATAATTCCTTAACTCTAGATGCATAAAGAATACAGGTTAAGGACAATAGCTCAACTTTATATATAAAACAAGGGGGAAAATGGGTTTTATGTTTTACTTTGCTTAAAAAAGTTGGAAAAATTATTTAGCCAAATTATATTGAAATTTTTAATTGCCAAAATGACAAGCATCGTGATAGTTCAATGTCTTTTTGTCCAATAAAATGATTTGGAATAGAAACAAAAATAAGCTCTACTTTCTTCATCATCACTACTAGCTCATAAAAAGATGAGTAGACAAAAAACAACATTTATGAGTAAACAATGATAAAAAAATAACTTATGATTTCATAAAAGATTACGCTCAAGTAGACAAGATTAGCGCACAACAAAACCCATATAAATCTGCGAGAAGACCAGTATACCAACTCGTGATACGAGGACCGAGGAACCATAACCCCGATGCACTACCAAGTTGAAATCCAGCCATTGAAAGTCCAACCACCCGAGCTCATTCTGTTTGAGGAAACCATCTATAAGAAAAAGTTCAAAAAGTTTCTTCAACATCTTTAACTGCAAGAATAACATAGTGACAATGATTTGATGTAAACTGTGGATCTATTAGACATCCAACAACAATTTTCTACAACTTAGGTAATTAATACCTTGCTACCATGATTTTCATTCAAGGAAGAGCCGTGTTTTCATTAATTCCAAGCAAAGCCCGCATCGTGAGTAGAGCCCACATTGAGGTTTCAAGTGTTCTTGGAGGAGAAAGGTAGCTATGACCATGAGCCACACCCCATGCCATGACTACTCCTAGCACCATAATAGTCCACTAGAGCCCTTCAACGACAGGATTCATATCCCTATAGGAAAGATGACTACAATTAGTTGCTACTAATGAATTTGAGGTAACAAAAAGCCAATATTTTCAAAGAATAAAGAATTTATAAAATAAAAACTACTTCCATAAGCTTAACCAAGGTTCGTACGATCAAAACACTTTCCTCGCAACTTGACGGATATGTGAATTGAACATTCAAGCAGAATAAATAAGCATATATCCACACAGTAATAGGAATTTTGAAGAAAGCATATATCCATTACAAGAGCAAGAATTTTTTTGAAGAAATTTTGACAAAGAAGTTCCTAATGATTAGAGAAATTATGCAACCATTTCTAAATAAAAAAATCAAAGCCTTTATAAAGAAAATTTTCATTTGGAAAAGATTGTATTGCAATATGTTAGCTAAAGGAATTCAAAATTTGATAAATGATATTTGAACACCATTTTCAACGATTTTCCTTGCTTATCTTCTTTCTTCCTTCAGAACAATCCATAGACAATTTGCTTCTAAAATCACTAAAGAGAAGCTCCAAAATGACGATCAAGCTGTTGGATGACAAGTTTCGCTCGCTAAAGTTGGATGACAAGTTGGAACTAGTACAAATTCAATCTGCAGAGAATTAGGGAAAAACTCATTCTTCTTTCTTTTTTCCCATTTGGCAAAAGATAGAACACATATCGCTTAATTTTCTTTTGTAATGAAATTTTACCAGATTATCTGAGGGCAATCTTTTAAAACTTTCTGAACAAAGAAAAATAAGAATGCTCAACTTAACTGCTTGATCTTTATTAGAGAAAAATATACAAACACATCTTCAGGAGAACCATATCTTGGATTTGATATGCAGACTTCAATAAATGACCAGAGGCAACAACAAAAGCTTCATTTATGAGAAAAGAAATTACCTGCCATTCCTAAGAAAATGTAAACCAAGGTCACCCACTAAAGAGCATTCTGACATAGCCAAATCCTCCAGCTTTTGAGGGAAGCAATTGAACATAGCCAAATTATATTTTATTTTATTCCATTTTTTTCATGCTAAATCTAGGGAAATATTTTCCCTCATTTTTTTCCCCTTCTTTCATTGGTCATTTCCTACACAAACATAGCAAGAAATTTCGATAAATTAGTTTACTATAAAGAAACTAAAGCAAATTGAATGAACAAATATGTTTTCATTTTAGAAAACTACAACCCACTACCAAAATTGCAAGACCTAGATAAAACAATAGGTAAAAGAACCATTTTTTTAATAACAAAAAGAAGGAAAAATAAAACAGAACTCCCGAATAAGGAAAACCAACAAAGAATTTCAAAAAACTTACAACCTAGTAATGGTCATTGTTGATATTCAATCCACCAGTGTAGTAGCTAAAACATAAACCCTAGAACCATGAAATCGAACTATACAAACCCTACAAAAATACAACCATATACAATAGGTTCTCTTTACACAAAACATAAAATACAACCCTAACCATGAAATTGAACCATACAAACCTTAGAACCACCATTTCTACCAAAATAAACAAAACAAACCCAAAACATTGGACAAAAAAAAAGACCTTTCTTTGGGCTGGGCATGACACTACCGGGTTTTGCAGGAAGGCTTTTTCGGAAGATGATGTTGTCATGATTATAAGCTTTGTGTGGGTTTCAGATCGTATGTTGTTTATGTCATAAGGGATGAGGGGCTTACAAAGATGTCGAGGTTTTTCTACGATGGGTGGCAAGTGGCCGAAAGACAAAATGAGAAAGGATTTGAGGGTGGGGATTAAGATATTGGGGATGTTGCATGAGTGAAAATTGGTCTTCTAGGGGGAAGAGGTTAAGGGTGAGGCCGGAGCAGGAGTATCAGATTGAGGGTAAGGTCGATATCTTCTCCTAGATACTCACCAAGGAAGACCTTGAGGGGTTTATTGGGTCTCAAAATGGGATATGAAATGTTGGGTTTGAGATATCATTAAATTAGAAATAAGGCAATATATATATATATATATATATATATATATATATATATATATATATATATATATATATATATATATATATATATATATATAAAATAATAATA
The DNA here is from genome assembly GCA_016808115.1 of Tetrastigma voinierianum. Taxonomy (NCBI): domain Eukaryota; kingdom Viridiplantae; phylum Streptophyta; class Magnoliopsida; order Vitales; family Vitaceae; genus Tetrastigma; species Tetrastigma voinierianum. The sequence goes on along the minus strand of JAEQBH010005512.1, from coordinate 45,252 downwards.
ATAATAATAATAATAATAATAATAATAAACGACATTTTAGAAAAAAAATGTCATGGTTTTTATGTATATCACTACGTTTAAAAATGTTGAGGTATAGTCAATGCCTTATTCCAAGACACTTTCTAGTATGACACTTCTAATGAGCCGCTATAAAAAATAAAAAAATATATAAGATAATGACGCTTCAAATTAAACCGCCATGGTACATTTAATGGTATTTGAACAATGACATTGTTTTTAAAACGCCATGAAATGGAGTGTCATAAACTTTAATTTTGTGGGTAGTTGAAGTGTGTGTTCTCAACACAATTTTTGGTATCAGGTTGTGTGAGAGTTTGACTTTAAGGCAATGCGTCCGAACTCTCAGGGGACCGAATGTGTGTGTATGACATAAAGTATATATATAAAAACTACAAGCACACACAATCTTATGTGGTTTGGAAATTGCCTATGTCCATGGGGCTGTGCCTAGATGTAAAGATTTCCACTAATTTGATTCAAGGTTATAATTAGTCTTATATGGTACAAGACTCCCTCTTTGCCCATGGTCATTCTTGAGACCTAATCACTCATAGCGGAATTCAAAATGAACTTTCCTCATTCCCTTCTCAAAAGCATCGCACACCCATACCCACATTACATAGATAAGATGAATAAAATCAAAACATTGTCTTTCACACAAGGTGAAAAGCTTTTAATGTGCAATACCTCAACTGAGTATCTACACTACACACTTTTTAACAAGTTCGGACTTCACTTGTTCTTATTTAAGCTCTACACTTGAAATACGCGATGAGAGCTTCTAATCTCCCAAATTTATAGCACTTGTAATTCGATCTTTGAAGTCTTGATAAGGTTAGATCATTGTCCCAATATGACTCAAACTCTACCTTCTATTTTCTATACTTGCCTTTAAGCTATCACAACGGAATAAGGAAACTTGTTGTTCAAGTATCCTCTTTAAAATAGAAACTTGATTTGTTTCTAATTCTGGTTTTATAGCTTAGAAAAGTCATCTTAGGCCCATCGGTACATTGCTCCCTAAGTACCTTGGCCTCTAAGGTTCTAGAATTGACTTGCGTCCCACATGATCTCTATCCCTAGTCCAGACTCTCTGAGGCTGCCACGTCCATGCACTAGGGGAAGTCCTTGGTCCGAACTACTTCTTGGTTCTCCTAAGAACTTCATGATTAATCCATTGAATCTTCATCAAAATAGCCATCTTCTTATAGAACTCTAGAGACGAAGATATGAACAATCTCAAACCCAACATTTTCCCTCTTTGTCTATGTCTTCGGCAAAAACATCTCTTGAAGAACGAGACAAGAAGATGCATTGAATAATGGAGGAAAGAGACACTTGACACTTTGGGATTAAGATTTTCCATTTCATTTGATGAACTACTTGTGTTACATCTCAGCTATATACCAGTGAAGGAATTAACAATGATTACAAAATAATTTCTTTACTAGATTCTCAGATCATTCGACTTTTCTCCCCTTTTGGTCGGCTAGAATCGGGGAGGGAGGGATCGAGGAGATGGCAAGTTCGCTGGCTCGTCACCACTCCCATCGGATACCGATTCTCGACATCCGATCCAAGAGCCGCAGAGTCGAGGAAAGAGAGTCAAACATCGCTAGCCACGTCGGGTCTCTGAAGCACGCTTCATTTCCTCTACGATGTCAAGCTTGGTTACAAGTGTTGTCCTTAAGTCAGAGTCCAGACTTGTAGTGAGGTTCGGCGATGGTATAGGGTCTGTGTACTCCCCTTTATCGCTATCTCCCTCTGACAAGGAGAAGAGGAATTCTCGAGCCTTGGATTTTTCACTCCTCCAAGGCACCGCTAATTTCTCGCACATGGCTTGAAAGCCCTTGATCTATAGTTCTACTAGCTGTTGTTGTTCATAGATGTGCGCCCCAGCATACATTCATAGGACTGTATTGTCTTATCCAGATTGGTGTGCGACTTCTTTGATGTTGAAGGTTGACTTGAGGAGGCAACCATCGTCCGACTCGTGGATAGTCGCTAAGACTTCCTTTCAACTTCCTTACTCGTGAAGGTGTCTTCTTCCCGAAAGGGACATCTCAGAGATGATTGCCTTCATACAACTTATGGCTGATGGGAACCTCAGCGACCGAAGGCATAAAGATATCTATAAGGGTGACAAGATCTTGCTTATGTGCTATGAGTATCCTATATATTAGCAAGGGATACCTAAATGCCTTCTGGTACACCGCGTTCTTGACGTGTCCCAAGATGTGTTTGAACAAAACTTACCTAGATTGAATTGCCACGCCTACTCCGCAAGAGCAAGAGGCAAAGCTCTTCATTATTGCTAGCCATGGGTAGTGTTGTGTTCAAACCGGCATATGGAAATTTGCGTTAATCAATTAAGAAGTGGGACGAGGGAAGCTGAAGGTCAGATTCGATGGCCGTGTTCTTACCTTCCCTCCCCGTAGTTGTTCAGATCTTTTTCCTCCGAGACGTCATTACTTCCTAGTAATGATTTACAATGCCTCCTGTGGAGAAGTTGAACATGTGTCCCCACACGACCATCTTCTCGAAGTTCGATCGGTGGGGCCTCCATGTCCCAGACAAGTCTCACATAGACCCAGACAACGTGCACAAAAAAGGCAAGCCTTTTGACACAATGCCCAACAGTTTGTTTCTCTATGTAGTTCGACACCAAGTGTTTCAAGTCCTAGAATGTAAGGTCTGCTCACCCACAAGTGGTCCTCGAGATAGGCCCACAAATTTTCATGGGAAGAAAATTTGAAAAATAAGGACAGAGATTCACTTATTGGTGAAGATGTTGGAACACAATGCTTTTTAACAATAGGCTTCGTTGGTGTTGCCTTCTTAGATTAAGCCAAGAGTCTGATCAACTTCCTTTTTGATTGCAGCAATGGAGACTTAGAGGAGGAGGAGGAATCATTTTTCTCTTGTTCAAACCAATTGGGGTTTGAACTTTCATTAACCAACTTTCGGGATGCTTTGCTTAAGATCAAGAAATTTCCACTATAGAGTCCCTTCGGACCCATCCGACTCATTGTAGTGATCGGAAATGGTCCGTCCTTCGCTCACGTCGAGAATCACCAACATGTAGTGTTCGAACATAATTATCATCAAGGTTATGACTTTAGGCATTATTACTCTCGATGGGAGAGTTTTCCTTTAGTCCAATTGCGTCTGCAATAGGTGTTTTATCTTCGAAAGTGACATAGGGAACAAGAGTTGGCAGGTGCGTAATTTAGCAGGTTCCACATCAATGGGGTCCATGGTTGACCCATCTTGATAAAAAAAATTCTACCTTTACCGTTGTAACTCCTATTTTGTAACTTTCTTCTGTATTGGCCTTACTAGGGATCTAGTCATCACCATCTTCATGACGATAAGGATCAAGATCTAAAAGAAATTTAAGATCTTGGAGGTTTTCGAGAGAATATGTTGAAAGTAGTGTGCTTCGTCTATGTTGTTCCTTGGGGCCAGAGGTCCCTACGCCTCTTTGCCTAAAAAAGTTATCATTAATGATATCCTAATGGGGGCGTAGGACTCTTCAACCCGGGACGAGACCGCTTCAAGTCAGTTTTTCAATTGTTGTAACTCCGCATGGCCTATGTCATTGCAATTGCCGAATGTATGGATGCCTATTGTTCATATGATTTTCCCTCCATTTTTTGACTTTTTTATTAAAAAAAAATGACATGTTCTACATAAATGAATTTTTCCTATCAATGTTTTCTCCTACCCTAATGCCTATTAGATTCTTATGGAGTTGTTCCAAATAGTCCGTTGTCGCTTAGTTAGAACTCTCGTGTGGACCGCTAAGGCACGCTTTCCTTGATCGGGTCAGCTACTCATCCGATCAAGTTTATCTTTAACTCTAGATGTCTTTAGGTTGACCGCCTAAAGTGACAATGTTGTCACCGCTACTATCGTGTCCTGGATCGCTTCGGACCACAAGTCCCTCGATTCGCCGCATTTCATTCATATAGAGGTCAGGGTTGATAATTGATCAAATATTGCATTTTACGCACTTAATTTTCCCATTTTAAAACCCTTTTTGTACTGGAAACTCATACTTTACTAACTTTCTTTGTTGTTAGCCTTGAAACTCGTTACTAATGATTTTATTAAGTACATAGTTTTCACAGCTTTTTGGAATCATGAGGTCAAAGAAATGAATCTCATATATGTTGCATAAGCTTGGAAGTTCGTGGAAGCAGTGGGTACAAAATTTTGCACCGACACACAAACTTTGTGTGAAAGTTGCGACAAATAGAGAATAGCAAGTTGGCTCTAATCTCCAGACTGATTCAGATTAGGAAAGTACTTTCCTTAAAAAGCAATGAATTAAACCTATAGAGATGTATTATAAATAAGGGTAGATGATCAAACAAAAGACATCCATTCATTATTAAATTTCTTCTATTCTAGTTTGTAATTTGTGAGAATTCTCTCCCATTCTTTTTATAAAAGCTTAAATTATTTTTCTCTATTTTCTACCTTCTTTCATTTTATGGCGTGGTTCAAGACTCACCATGAGTGAGTAGTCAACTTCTCGGGTGAGGTGGATTTGATCTACCCTACCATGGTGATTGAAGGGGCCAATCACGCTTCGCACCAAAAAAGCAATGACTTCAACACTGCTTGCAGGCCCTCAAGGTCAGCGTACATCGCTTGGGACTCTCAGATAGGAGGCAACAAATTTAGTTCCCCTAGTTATCCGTATAGGAGTTTCTTTTCTCTTCAACTAGTCTTCTTGATACTTGGCAAGTCTGAATGGTATGTTGAGTGCTAAGGCAAGGCACCCAACATGCATAATAGATCGCCTTTGTCAAAACCACTATAAGGGGCCCAGCTGAGAACCTATCGCATTAATTCCTTAAAAATTAGGTATGAATGATCATTTCTACACTTTGAATTTATGCTTCACTTATATCTTGCAAGAGGAACCTAGGGGGATTTTAGGGGATTAGCTATAGGCTGGTTTCTTGGGCAGACAACTGAGAAGTACAAAAACCCCCTTTGAATCACCATGGTGAAGCCATATTTGGTGAATCCAAAGCCCGAGACCTTCTTTATATAATTTTTCTAAAAATCAAACTCTCGAAGAACTTCGAAAATCATCATTTTACTCATAAGCGATCAATTAAGTAATTCGAATATAAGATTACAAAGTTAAAAGAGGAAAGCCCATCTGATGGAAGACCTTTAGAGCCATTATACCTCGGTAGTTTGTGGAATCGTCGAGGGTTGGTTTTTAGGTTTATAAATTTTTATGCTTCTCTCCCGTCTCCAATCTAAGAACCCAATAGGACACGAACCATTAGTATTGGTCAATGGATAGCAATTGTCTAAGGTCCTTTTCCCTTCCATGACACGATAGTGATTTTAATTACATACTATACACTTATCTTTGCTGAATTGCACAAGCAGATCTTCATCCACCTGGTGGCTCGTATTGATCAAATTTGTGTAGATCCTTGACAACTAGCACATTCTTTAGCTTGGGAAATCTCAGATAATTAGAACTAGTTCCCAAAACTCTTCCTTTTCCATCGTCTCCAAAGATCACCTAGTCTTGATTGGATAGTTGAAGATCACCCAAGAAAAAATTGTTTCATGTCATGTGTTGAGAACATCCACTATCAAAATACCACTTTTCTTTGATCACATTTCTAATGGAAGAGAAGACATCAAGACTCTTCGTTTGTTCATCCCTGACCATCTTGGTCTAAGAGGAATCCTTTTTCAAATATTTCTCAATATTTTGTGGTATATTTTCTAAGTGCTTTCCATTATTTCTTGATTTAGAAGATCTGGCTCTTATGTTGGTTGATTTGGATTTCTTGATTTGCAGAGACCTCGGTTTACTGATCTTTTGAATTGTAGTAAGTGACTTGTGAGTTCTCTTGTGTGGTCTTTCTTTACTTTTGCCTACGTACTTCTAATATGAATTATCTTATTGTCATGTGAGGAGAATGCTATCGAGTTAGAAGAGGTTGTGGTATGTTAGAATCACTTCACCAAGACTTCCCCTTTTGTTGAGTACCTTCTTCTTTTATGACAATTGACGTGAGTGCTCTATGTTGGCTTATCTTTTCTTTATCTTCATGATCTTCATCACTAAAAATTTAAGATCGAACTCTTTTCAAGGTTATGTTGTCTCCTTCTTTATTTAGATCTCTGCATCTTTATCCCTCAAAGATTTCTTGAAGGATGTCCCATGCTTCTTATGCGGTCGATTAAATTTATGAGCTGATGTCCTTTCATCCATACCACGTTGGATAGCATGGAGAGTAAAGTGAGGTTTTTGAAGTTGCTTTTCTTTCTTCATAGCTACGATACGATTCGAGATTGATCATCGTCTCATTTCAATTTTGGTTAGGATTGACCATCTCGTCACTACGGATTGCCATACTTCCATTCCTAATGACTTGATGAAATTACTCATGTGTGTCTTCCAATAATCATAGTTTAGATCATCAAGTAGACGAGGGCATTTTATGGACATTTTGTTCTTCATTGAATTCATTTGATACTCACACCTGACGAGTTGAGCAACTAAGTCTCCTTTAGGTAACTTAGAGTGACTTGATTTGATACTGTTAGGGTTTGAAAATGAAACCATGAGGCCCACTCGCTAAACCCCAAAGGAGAGGCATGCGTTAGGCGGTATTCGGGCCTTTTGGCGCCGACCCGGGATGAAGGCCAATGGCTGACATGCATTAAGCATTCATGCCTTTTGGCCTTGACCAGAATGAAGGCCCAATCCGCTCGATCCAAAGGTCAATTATGGGTGGTCAAGAAAGCCCATTTTCTGCAAATCAAGCCAAATTCCATAGATAAGGGAAATAGAATAATCCCCAATAATATATTATCCTGCAAATCCAACTAAATATTATCTGATAAGGAAATAGATAATTCTACGATATATGACTCATCACAACGGATCAATTTGGATCCACATCAACTACTTGAGAGAAAAGAAGGATAATTCTAAATAAATTTGCTCTTTCCATCTCAAATCCGATCTGGAATGTGCAAAAATATCCCGATCAATGGGATAAGTCTAATCACCATTTAGCTGGGAAAGCGAATACTATAAATGCAGCCACCCGTCTCGATGAAGATGCCTTGAGCATACATGACACATTACGCCCTCCTAAGCGGTTTCTCTTTTCTCTAAAGAAAGCGGCTTAGCATCGGGCGGTCGCGAGTGACCGCCGACCCAGCTGCTTTCTTGTTTTGCGGGAGGAGAGCAACGCCGGCGCGCAACGGATCGATGCGGCGGCTTGATCACCTCGGGCTGGGGCGATCAGGCCTTCGGACCGGTCCACGGCGGCCTTGGTTGGGCCGAGCAAGCGACACGCTCCGGCCAGTCGGTTGAAAAAAATCATCATCGGTTGGCGCGAATGCTGTGGGAGCAGCCGGTTCCTTGATAAATAAAGGCGATTTCTCGATTCTTGATGAATCAACGGAGCATGGCCGGGAAACGGCGCGATCCTCGAGGATCGCGGGGACCGACCGGGCAACGTAGACAGCCGACCTCCCGGCACGTTAGAAGCGACGCAAACACGAATGAGGTGGAGGCACTCCGCCTCACCAACGGCTTTGATAGGAGAGTTAGAGCAGCTCACCGAATGGCATACGGGAGGCGCGACAAACTACGGGAAGGTCTGACTTTCCCTCCTCGTGAAGAGCTGACACAATCCAGACATTCCGAGGTCTTGAAACGAAGCGAGAGTTTAGGCAGGAGCTAGGGCACGGACCATAATTGGCCCCAGAGGAGGCGACGAAGCAATTTCGGAGGGCATGTCGGGGAATGGCTCGCCACCTCGGTGAGAACCGGGAGGTAATCATGGGAGCGGAGGTTCGAGGCCTCGTGAGAGCTCGGCCATGTGAGAGGAAGTGGTGAGGAAGGGCACTCGACCTTGTGGACACCTTGGTACAACAAGTGAGTCACCCTTCAGTAGAAGTGCTTCCTTCCTCTTCGGTAAAATTCGAGGATGCCACAAGTGGAAGCATTCAATGGTGTCAATGATTCGATCGATCATCTCGACACTTACAAAAACGAATGGGCTGCATGGGTATCGAAGATCCGATTGTGATGCGAGCTTTCGCTATCGATGAGCCCGACCTTGGCACGGTTAATGAGCTTCAGCCGGGCATCAATCTCTCCGTTAGGAGAAATTTCATCCATTGCGTTCGTCTCTCACTTCATTAAGGGCGGGACGTATAGAAAGCCAAGTTATCATCTGCGCTGACCATCAGTGAGCTCGTGGAAAGCTTTGGTATTATTATGTCCAAAGATTCAATGTCGGAGTGTACGAGAAGGTAGATATACTTTCGACGAGAAGTTCGCGATCAACTGCGTTGTGCTGGATTAAGGGATTGATCGAAAAGACTTGATGTTTTCCATCTCCAAAATTCCCCGAGCAAGCATGTGAGGTGCTCGCAAAGCGAAAAATACATGAGCGATTGAAGAAGCCTCATATCTAAGAAAGGGGGCTCCTCCGCCCATAAAGAAAAAGCGGGACAGTGACGACGAGGGATGGGTGCGAAGACAAAGCGACGGGGAAGGATCTCGAAAGAAAGATGGAGGCTTGGTCCGAAAGGGCGTGGGAACCTCGAGATCGTGCGGGCCACCGTAATTCGAAGGCAGCGAAGTTATTCGCCTCAGCGGTTCACCCCCTTAACGGCTTTAGTATTGTAGGTCTTGCCTGAGAATGCGAAGCGAACAATTCTGAGGTGGCCTTCAAATGAAAGTCGAGACCAGCCACAGAGACAACACCGGATATTGCGAGTTCCACGGGGGAATACGGGCCTTTGCACGAATGGCTGCGTGACTTAAGAAGAAATAGAGTATTTAATACAGCGCGGGTATCTCCGACGATTCATAGCCTTTGAAAATCAGCCACAGAATCAGGCTCGGGGCAAGCTCATTTCGCGTGACCACCACCACCACCTCGACAGACAACAACTCAGAACCAACAACCTTTAGGAGAAATCCACGTGATATTGGGAGGATTTGCAGGGGGAGGAATCAGAAGCTCATCCGGAAGGCCATCTGCTTGTGACATCGGGTGACAGAGATAGCGATCTGGCCGGTGTCCAAACTACACCGGCTCGACATCCATAACTTTCTACGACTCGAGACTGGAGGGATGCCAGCACCCCATAGCGACCCCTTGGTAGTCGACGGTTGTGGCCAGCCAAAAGGTCCATCGGGTCTCACGGTTGACAACGGAAGTTGGTGACATCATCTTTGCCTCGGCCTTCGATAAGATGGACATTGGAAGGGAGAGAATGGAACCCGTCAGCACTCATCTGCGAGGATTCTCTGGAGAAAGGTATTACCCTTGGGCTCAATACAACTAGTACTCACCTTGGGAGATCCCCGTTATAGGCGGCGGCGACCCTGGCGAGATTCTCGTTGTAGACGCCGCCATGCAGCATATAATATGTTGCTAAGCGGACCTCTCTTAATCTGATAAAAGCCATTCCTAAAACACCACATGATGATCAAGTTTCCTGCAGTAGCGGAATAGGAATGTCGAGGGAGAGAGACTAGCAGTGGCCGGGAGATGCTACTCGGCATCCATGAAGCAAGCGAGTCGATAACATATCCAATGAGCTCAAATACGCGATGAAATATTCAATCAATTCGAGCTCCTGAAGAGCCTGAGCCTGCATACTGATGACGATCAACACCGGGCTTACATCGGCCCCGCCTAGCTTAAGATCTCAAAGACCCTCTCACCCAATTTCTTTAGACAGTAACAAAGATGTCTTCGTGGGAAGCAAAGTACATGGGAGGAATTGACCGTAATTACCCAGGCTGAACGTCAACCGCCTTTCAAACCAAGAAACAAAAGAAAGAGGAGCTCAAGGCAGACAAAGAAAAAAGCGATCAATGAGGAGGTCGAAAACTCCTCCGCTGTGAGCGATCGTAGAGGTAGAATATCCTGAATGGCTAGCCAACGTCGTACTCGTCAAAAAAGCAAACGACAAGTGGCGACTCTACATCGACTTCACTAACATCATCAGAAGGCACAAAAGGACGCTCCGCCGCGACCGACCTCATCGAGATGCCATCACGCCATGAACTCCTCGCTTTATGGATGCCTTCGCTACAATCGGGACGAAGATGGGACCCGTATGACCAAGAAAGACCTCGCTCGTCACAAGGCGTGGAACCTATTGTTATCAGGATGCCTTTGACTCAAGAACGCAGGAGCCACCTACCGCAGGCCGGTAAACAGATGTCTGCATAAACATAGGAACAACCATGGAGGTGTACTTAGATGACATGCTAGTAAAATTCACCACTGCAGAGTTCCACATAGCTCATCTGTCCGAGGCGTTCCAGATCCTGAGGAAGTACAACATGAAACTCGAATCCAAATGCAAGTGTGCCTTCTGAGTGCTTCGGCCAGGAAATTCCTAGGCTCATAGTCAACCACCAAGGAATTGAGGCAAATCTAGAGAAAATAAAGGCTGTGCTCGACATGCCGTCACCCTCGTGTATAGCGAGGTCCAACGCCCGACAGAAGGATTGTCATTTAAGCCGATTCGTAACTGTGAAGAAAGGAGCAAATGTCACTTTTCTTCAAAGTTCTGAAGAAGGTCTTTCAATAGGATACGAAGTGCGAAGAAGCCTTCTCAACATTGAAAGCATACTTGAGTTCCCCCCCTCCCTCATTCCGTAAGCCCCATCGAGGGGAGCTCCTCACCTATACCTTTAGCTGTGACGACTCGATCAGCCAATGCTCTCATCGAGACAAAGACCGAAAGTGCAACACCCGATTTACCATGCAATCGTGCCCCGAGAGGAGCGAAGAGAGTGTACCCGAGGATGGAGAAATTAATCTAGCACTAAATCGCAACTCAAGCTTCACCCCACTTCCGTGCTCATACCATAGAAATTCCAACAGTAATATCCGATGAAGCAAGTGCTACACAAACCCGTAGACCTCGTAGGTTACCGATGAAGTGGGCCATAAAGTCGAGCGAAGTTCCACATCGTGATATAGCCGAAGACCGCAATAAAAGCGCGTGTCTTAGCGTATTTCGCCATGGAATTCACCCCGCCAGAGCCCACCCGCAACACCTGCAGCACCGACCGACCACCCATCCGGAAACTTTCAGAGACTGGCCACAACGCACAAGGAAGCGAGCCGGATATCCCGACTCTCCTGTAGGGAATAGACATTGAATATGCGCTCAGGTTCGGATTCCAAGCCTCCAACAACGAGGCCGAATATGAGGCCGTCATAGCAGGCCTCAACCTCACCCATTCATTAGAAATTGACCAGCTTGAGGTCTACAAATGACTCACCGGTAGTAAGACAACAGAAGATACCACGAGGCCAAAAGCTGAAGAATGATCCCTACCTCAAAAGGTAATGAGATTTATCAAAGTTCAGGCCGGTTCAGTCAAACATATCCCCAGAGCAGAGAACTCCCGAGCTGATGCCTTGTCAAAACTAGCAACAACCTCACAGAAGACTCCTCAAGCAGTCAACACCCGCCGAATACCTTGCGAGCCTCCATAGATCTGCGGACGGAAGTTGCCCAAATCGGTCCGAAATGAGTCGACGGATCCCATTCGGGATTACATATCGTACCTGACGTCTGCCCGACTAATCCGAAAGAAGCAAAATGCAAAATCGGACGAGGTCGCCAAACTACTAATCATAAGGGAAGCTTGTACAAACGAGGCTTTCACACCCATCCTTAAGTGCATCGTGGGAAAAGATAATCAACACGGTTAAGGGAAGTACACGTGGCATACGGAAATCATATCGAGCTCCTGGGCATTAAACAGAAGGTCTTGAGACGTGATACCATCGCCCACAATACTTAGAGACGCGACCGACCTAGTCAGGAAATGCAAGATCCGCCAGAGCACTTAAGATCTCACGCCTCCCATCGAGCCTCGACATCAATTACAGCTCTACGGCCTTTCCAACAAAGGGTTTGGACATATCGGGACCTTTGGCCCTCGGGAAGGGCCAATGTAAATTCATCATCGCCGCAAGATTACTTCACCAAGTGGGCCTAGTCGAACCTTTGGCCAATTACGTAACGTAAGATACGTAATTTTGTGTGGAAGCAGCCATCATATGCGTGTTCGTATCCCAAGAGCCTGCATCGCACAATGGAAAGCAATTCGACAATGCTGTCTGGGATTTTTTGTGCCAGTTCTAATAAAGAATTATTACTGGTCCTCAAAGACATCCTCGTTTGTCAGTCAAGTCACCATCGAACCCTTAAGGTCGACAAAGACCAAATTGAAGATCTTAAAGGCAAATGGGCACCCTCCCCGGCGCTATGGGCCCACAGACTACGCAGGTCGGCCAACCAGAAACCCTATCTCGCCCCTACCCCTTTGGCACCTCAAGTAGTAGCCCCCGTCGAGGCCTGGACAAAGTCCCCAAGGATCGAAAGAAGGAGAGCGAACACAATGACGAGGCTCTTCGTCTAAATTTGGACCTCCTAGATGAAAAACGTGAGCAGGTTCTAAGGCTCACGGAGGATTACCAGAGGGGAAGACTCGCTGAGTAAAGGCAAACCAAAAAGGTCAAACCTAGGAGCTACAGGCCAGGTGACCTAGTCTTGAAGAAGCTCCTGCCAGCAAGGAAGAATCCAGCGCATGGAAAACTAGGCCCCAATTGGGAGGGCCCCTACATCATATCCCGCGACACGACAGTATAATTACGAATGCCTAGATTTATGAGGGAAAAAATTCTACATCATGCTTAGAAGAATACCTTAAACTTTTTATCAAGACTTCATTTGTAATCTAAATGAAGATTTATCAATTTTCAGATTACCTATCTGAGCTGCCATCGGTTATTTTGTTAGACATCTCAAACAATATACATATAATGTCTTAAAATTATGACAAATAGAATGGTGAAAGTTCATAGTCATAAAAGAAAAGTCTTCTCTTTATTCCAATCACTACATTCAATTACAATCCTCAAGTGTTTGGTCCCTACATCTTGAGATACATAGTACAAGCAAGCTTCTCAAAAAAAAAAAAAAAAAACTTCGTGAAGGAAAGAGAAAGGAAAGCGAGATGAAAATAAGTGGAAAGAGGAGAAGAAGAAAAGGATGGAAAGAGTTTGTGCGAAAGGAAAGAAGAAAAAGGAAGAAAGGAAGGAAGAGAGAATGAAGGAGAAGGAGAAAGAGAAGAAAGGAGAGGAAGAGAAAGAAGAATAGAAAATAGAGAAAGCAACACAAGAAATGCCGCTTCTCCGACATTACTCTCAGCACTAAGCTAGGAATAACATGACTCCCAAAAAGGGGAGACAAGAGAAAAACGCAACTCCCACAAGTAGAAGCCCAACAAAACTTAACCGTAATCTGTGTGATCCTAGCGAAGACGATCGCTTCACGCCATCTCGCACACGTATCTCGCCCACACCAGAAGAGGCGTAGTATCCAAAGTATAAACCCATAGCAAGGAAGCCACATTTATAAGAAGGCCAAAGACTCTAAATTCGGCAAAGCCTAAATTCCTCCATAAATCAAGATAAAGACACTCGCACCTTCCAAGAAAATCGAAGTCGAATGGCCACGCAACGACCACTCCTGGGGACGAGCTCAACCCACTCCTCGCACGTGCCACTCAAATTTGGGAGTCGATTAGCTCAGCCGATCACCAACAGGCCTCAAAGGGGCTCTGAGCCCGTATCACTTTGACGAGCCCGACTACTCCGCACAAAGCACGCAACCTAGGAGCTGACAACCAAATGGATCAACAGCCCGCCGGAGCCCGGGGTGAGGGGCTCACTTCGACGATTCGACCACTCGCAGACAGCCACGCACCTCTAAGAGTCAGATCAGCTCAGGCTATATCGCCAACAAGGCCTCAGCGCCCGGAGCCTAGTAGCTCACTTTGACGAGCTCGACTACTCTGCACAGGCCACGCAGCCTAGGAGTCAGATCAGCTCAGGCTATATCGCCAACAAGGCCTCAACGCCCGGAGCCCAATAGCTCACTTTGACGAGCTCGACCACTCGCACTGCCACGCAGCCCAAGGAGTCGATCACCAGTCGATCGCCACCAAGGCCTCAGCGCCCGCAGCCCAGTAGCTCACTTTGACGAGCCTCGACCACTCACGTGCCACGCAGCCCTAGGAGCCGATCAGCCAAGGCCGGATCGCCAACAAGGTCTCGCCGCCTGAGCCCAAAGAGGGCTCACTCTCGACGAGCCCGACTCACTCCGCACAGCATCGCAACCCAGGAGTCAGATCGCCTCAGCCTGATCGCTAACAAAGGCCTCGGGCCAGAGCCTAGTAGCTCACTTTGACGAGCCCGACTACTCTACACAGCCACGAGCCTAAGAGTCGATCGCCTTAGGGCCGGATCTCCACCAACAAGGCCTCAAATACCGGAGCCCTCCAAGAGGGCTCACTCTCACGAGCCTCACTACTCTTCACAGCCACGCAGCCTGGGGGAGTTAGACTAGCTCAGCTATATCGCTTAACAAGGCCCATTGCCCGAAGCTCCGCAGCTCACTTCGACGAGATCGACCACTCCGCACAAGCCACGCACCTGGGAGTCGATCGCCTCAAAGCAAATTGCCAACAAGGCCCGCCTCCGGCTTCTCCGCAGGCTCACTTGACGAGCCCGACTACTCCGCACAGCCACTGAGCTCAGGAGCCTCCATCAGCTCAAAGTTATATCACAACAAGGTCTCAAATACTGAGCCCAATAGCTCACTTTGATGAGCTCAACTACTTTGCACAGGTCACGCAGCCTATGAGTCAGATCAGCTCGGGCTGGATCGCCAACAAGGCCTCAGCGCCCGGAGCCCAATAGCTCACTTTGACGAGCTCGACTACTGCGACAAAGCCATGCGCCTCTAGAAGTCGATCACCAGCCGGATCACCAAAAGGCCTCGCCGAGCCCAAGAAATAATTTCGACGAGCTCGACCACTCAAGACAGCCACGCAGCCCAGAGTCGATCGCCTTAGGTTGGATCGCCAATCGCGCCCGCCCGAGCCTGGGGCAAGAGCTCACTGACCACCGACTACTCGCACGTGCCACTTGGGTTCCCAAGAGTCAGATCAGCTCAGGCTATTTAGCCCGCAAGGCCTCAGCGCTAGGAGCCCAAAGAACTCGGGCCACCGACCTCAACCACATTCACTAAGGCCATGCCCTAACAAACTGCTTCCACCCTGCCAGAAGGTGCCTCATTAGCCTCACGCCCGCCTAAAGAGCTCAATCAAGCCAACTCAACATCCCCGAGTCGCTTCAACTCGACGATATAGCCAAAAAAATAAATACACCATGTGTAATGTAAGATGAATGGCAAAAAGTAGAGACAAAAGTAGTAAAAAGATCGACATTAAGGAAAAGACTACATATGTTCAGGTCCCAGCCCAAAGAAAAATAAGTAAAATAAAATTAGCCGACACATGCGGCGATCAAGCCGCCAAGGAGGAGCAAGAGGGCGGGCAGGATGACTCATAGGTGCCCGACTCTCCGTAATAATCAATAGAGAGGATCCTCATCCTCCTTGTCGGGAAGGTCAAAGCTGAATCCAGCCTAATAGCATTAACAACCTCTTCCGAAAGGCAGCCACCCAAACCCATCGAGTACAAGCCTCGCCTCAATCTCCTATAACCTCAGTCTCCACCGAGCAACCGTGAGTTACTTGTTGATGGAGGTCCCCACGCGTACCGCGAAGACTCCTCGCCAGCGCTCACTGAAGCCAGCCTTCAGGCCTCATGACAGTCCCGTCCAAGAGCGCCCCGTCTATCACGCAGTCGTCTGAACAAGACGCTTCTTCCTTGGACCCCCGCAGCCGCTCTTAGGATGTGAGAAGCTTCATCCTGAACCATTTGAAGTTCATATCAAGTGCACTCCGCACCGTCCCTAGCCTCTAGCAAGTCATTTTATGCAGTCTCGTGAACTCATCCCTGAACCTCCCGAAGCTTGCCTCTACCGTCTCAAGCCGCTTCGGCCCCATCTTCCTACCCTACCGAAAGCACTATCGACGTGGTGTGCTTCAAATCAGATTTGAGCTCACCCGGCCTCCCGCCTCATACGCACCCTCGACCCCGCAGCCACCGGGCCAGAGGCGAGGAAGCCACCCCGCCTCAGAAGCCCGCCGCTGCATGATACTTAGTTTGGCCTTTGGCCAAACCTTCCAAATGAGTAGCCACCGCACACCCAACATAGAATCAACATCCAACGAAGTTCAACACTCCAACCCAAAACTAATCGTATTACGACAAGGTATGGGAACTTACTTCGAGGCGACTGGAGAGATAGGCCAAAGCTCCTCATCAACGGGCAGCGACCACCCTCTTAAGATCGAATCCTTAAGAATGGATGAGACTCCGCACCGCCGCTGAAGCTTCGCACAGAAGCAAAGAGTCCCCATCTCCGCCACTTGAGATTCCTGATCTTCCTTCAACTCTTCCGCCTTCGAAGGTGACCTAAACTCTCGTTGGCCGATTCCGCATGGCAAGAATGGGCATGACCGCCCAACGGCTCGCTTCTCAACGGCCCCACCTGCTGGACCTTGCCTTCGCAGCACTCCAGAATCTGGCCGTGAACTCAAGATCGTAGGAGCCTCACCAAAGGCGACCACGCCCGTCCTGGCTTCTGGACATGAGCAGATTCGAGTAAGATGAAGACGCCCACCCCCAAAACTTTGACCAAAGCCTGGGGCCGATCTTTCTCTCAACCGAGTCCGTGGCTTTGCTCCCACTCTCCTGGGCTTCCGAGACGCTCCAACCCGAGCCGTGAGTTCTCCTTAGTGGTTTTAGCAAACAAGGCCCAATGGGAGAAACTATGGGCGGAAGGAGGCGAAGGCCTCAAAGCAAGAGAGCTGGCCGACTCTCGAGCCCAAGGCCTGGAATGTCCGACTTGATCAGTCCAGATAGGCGTAGACACTCACCAACGCCAACGCTATGACTATCTTCTGCTGAGACTATCTGAGCGCTGAGAAGTATGTAAACAATGCACTAGAAATACCAAATAACCCTGGTGTTACAGGAAAAACGAGCGAACACTTACGACATTCTGGGGTGGTCCATGCAACCAACGCTCAGCTCGTCAGTTCTTGTCAAGAGTCATATTCCCACCATGACCTCCTCGAAAGAAATAGTGTCCCTTCCAAACTCGTGGGAAGAGGAAGACCCTAAATCACTGAGGAGCACAGAGCTGGGCCGAAAATAGAGGAAGCCCTCAGAGGTTTCCTTCGCGCTAAAAAGATAAAGGAACAAAGCTATACTGGGAACACCAAGTCCCCTGTCCCTAAAGAAAACCAATAGGCCAACCAAAATACCCCAACCATTGGGCGAGAGCTGAGAAGGACAGACATTGAAATGCTGCAAAACCCCTTTCATGAAAGGATGCAGAGGAAAGCGAAGACCATTATCGAAGGCCACTTTAAAGAAGCACACCATCTTAGGCACGAAACCACATAGGAGGCAGGTCAAAATGTCAGGGACCACACCGTACGCCTGTGCTGAGGTCGATAACGTCTAGCAAAGGTGGCCCCGTATGAGGGACCGACCTACTAGGCCCCACAGTTAAAGCATGCTGAACGGATTTCAAGTATTCTGACCCTCCAGGATATTTGATAAGGTCTACTTTCTCCTTACCCTTGTCCAAGGGAAAAGGGGGCACCCCTGGGCATTCGGAAATTAACCCGAACGGTCGGAGGCGTCACATCCGCCCAAACGGCAACAATAAGAGTCACCCCAATACGCAGAAGAAGAGCGACCCGACCCATGATGAAAGCAAATAATGAAAACAAACTCGCTAACCCAATCCAGCGCCGTCGTATTAATCGAAAAAAGACCAAAGGGATAAGGACACGACGGTCCCAAGAATAAAACGAAAGAAACTATCTCAGGAAGAACGCCAAGAAAAGTTAAAAGCAAAGAAGAGGTTTCAAGATCAGGAGCACACAAGACAAAGGAGGTCTGCGAAAGAAACAAAAGGAAACTCAGTGAAGGGAAAGACAGCTGCTTGAAACTAAAGAGTCATCATTATCGCAAGACGTATGATGGCATCAAGCCTCACCAACCACCCCGAGCGCACACGTGAAATGTATCCCGATAATGAAACGCTACCCGCCCACGCACGCCGCACACAAGGGTCGGGCAATCGATAGGGGTTTGGAAAAATGGGCCTACAGTTCACTTCGCTTAAAACCCCAAAGGAGAGGCATGCCCGTTGAAGCATCTGTGCCTACGCCAGCCTCAGATGAAGGCCTGCCGCCAGTATGCCCATTGTGGCTATCTGCACTGACGCTAGCCCAGAATGAAGGCCCAATCCGCTCGATCCAAAGGTCGATTATGGGTGGTCAAGAAAGCCCATGTTCTGCAAATCAAGCCAAATCCCATAGATAAGGGAAATAGAATAATCCCCAATAATATATTATCATGAAAAACTAAACTAAATATCACCACAAGTGAAATAAGATAATTCGTTATATAATACCATCCCCGCTGGATCAAGTCGGGATCCCATCAACGAGAAAGAAGGATAATTCTAAATAAACTGCTCTTTCCATATCAAATCTGATACCGATAATAGCAAGAAATATCCCGTCCAATGGGATAGAATCCTAATCACCATCTAACTGGGAAAACAAATACTATAAATACCAAGCCACCCTATCAGCGAAAGGTACACAAACATACACAATACATTCGCCCTCTAAATAGTTTCTCTTTCTCCTAAAGAACCGGGATTTAGGCATCTGAAAGCCACCCGGCAAGCCCCCACGACCCCCTTCTTTCTTGTTTTTCAAAGAGAGCAACGCTGTAGCCTCATAGATCAAGAGCAAAGAATCCTACCAGTCTCGACTATCCAGCCTTCTCTCGCATCACCCACAAAGCAGCCTCCGGGTTTCAGCTCCAATGACCTCAACACGCCTCCAAATTCCTAGTCCCGCTGAAAATCATCATCACCGACAGCAAAAGCGATCAATGAGGAGGTCGGCAAACCTCCAAGCTGCGGAGCGATCGCAGAGGTAGAATATTCCGAATGGCTAGCCAACGTCAGACTTGTTAAAAAGCAAACGCAGCTGGTGACTCGCGACGATTTCACCGACATCAGAGCGCGCCCGTGCCGACGCCTTCCTCTCGCTGCGACCGATTTTCATCGAAGGCTACCGCTAATATGAACTCCTCATTTATGGATGCCTTCAGCTAAGCACCGATCGCACGGACCCGTATGACCAAGAAAGACCTCATTCGCCACAAGGCAGAAACCTATCATATCGTGGTGGGATGCCTTTTGGACTCAAGAACGCAGGAGCTACCTACCAGAGGCTGGTAAACAGGATGTTCTAGAAGCAGATAGGAACAACCATGGAGGTGTACATAGATGACATGCTAGTAAAATCCACCCAATTGACAGAAATAAGTGTGAATTCTTGAACATAGTTCCTGGTATTGGGACTGTGTGAGAGTTTGAACTTCAATACGGTGCGTACGAAGTCCCTCTATGGGACTGAGTGTGTGAAGAACAAATATAAAGTATATGTAGGGGTATGCATAAAATGGATCAAACCGAAAAAATAGATCAAACCGAACCAAGACGACATGATTTTGAAATATTTGAAATAATTTTTTTTATCTTCGGTTTTAAAATTTTAAAACCAAGCAATCACAGTTCGGTTGTTGGTTTTAATTTCAAAATAAAAAAGAAAACCGAATCGATAATAAATGTTATAGACTTTTATTCTATTTTTTAGGTTTGGTTTTTGGAAATTATAGTCTTCTAAACTTCTATGTTATTTTGAAATTTTAAAATGCTCTTAAAAAAATTTATACTTTTTTGTCGCATTCATGATAATGGTGGATTCGAATAAATCTAAAAAAGTAATAATCTTTTTTTATTTATCTTTATGTTTTTCATCCTCTACGAAATTATTTATTAAAGAATAAAATTAATTCATTTAATTTAACTTTGTAGATAATACTATTTTTAAATTTATTAATAAAAAGTTAGAGAAAGTTATGGATTTTTTAGATAACATTAAATATATTAGTTTAATTTTTATATTTTTAATATTAAATTTTAAAAATAGTAGATTAGAATTTTAATTTTTTATTCGGTTATTATACCGAACTGAATCTAACTGATTTTAATTACTTTAATCGATTAATGTCTATAAACCAAATCAAACCGATTTGATTGGTTTTTATATTTCATATTATTGGTTTCGATTTCAATTTATTAAAACCGATAATAATCGGTTTTGTTACATTTTTATATTAAAAACCAAACCGAATATACCATGAACAACCTAAATATATGTATAAAAACTACAAGCACATAATCAAGATTATCTCTGAATCACTCTACGTCCACGAGGATGTGCCTAGATGCAAGGATTTCCATTAATCTGATTCAAGGTTACAATTAGTCTTATGTGGTACGCGACTCCATCTCCGCCCATGGCCCTTCTTGAAACTTAATCACTCATAGCAGAATTTAAAATGAACTCCCTTTATTCCCCTCTCAAAAGCATTGCACACCCATACTCATATTACATAGATAAGATGAAGAAAATCAAAACATCATCTTTCACCTAAGGTTAAAGGCTTTTTGTAAGACCCGAGAAAATTCCAATTTTCTGAAAAAGGGCAAAACGGTAATTTCGGTCAAAACCAAAAAATTTTATAGATCTCGGATGACAAAACGGACTTCACCGTTTGAATCGTATCGCGAAATCTAGCTACCACGTCGAATTTTTTTGAATTCCGAGACATTCGGAATTTCATGTTTTTCGAGGTACCGTGTGTCGGGTGCCGTAAAACGGTTTTTAGAGACATATGATGTGACAAAAGTCACCTATTACATGTACTCTTGTGACACATGTTGCAAGATTAGAGAGATGATGGAAACAGACGACCTAGATAATGCCAAGTGTTAAAATCCAAGATTTAAGGACATGGATGACATTATTTGAACGTTTAATGAATGAGACAAAATAACAAATAGTGTTCATTTCCATTTCTGAAATGTAAAACGTGTGATGCAAGAGTTTGAGATTTTCTCGGGTCTTCAGAGAGAGTGTGCTCCTTCCTTAGATTTCCTGGGCCATTCGACCGTAGGGTTCTCGATGGAGCAAGAAGCAAAGTCGCATCTATGCGCGAGGGCCACGCGTGACGCCACTGCGGGAGTTCCGACAACCCAAGAGGTGGATCTTTTCCTACTTGCGTTATTTGGCTAAGAGCCATGTAAATGGTTAGGAATGTTCTGAGGCTTGTTTTATCGTGAAATTCTATTTCAAAACCTTTGAACCGAAAGTAGAGAAAATTATTTAGGTGGTCGTGAACAAGAATCCGAGGGTTTCATCAAGGCTCACGTGAATAGTGACACGAATTTTTTGGTGTGAAAATGTGTTTGGTCAGAAAGTGGGATTCAAAATGAATTAAGCCAGGTTTGCTAATTAGCCCATGTGAGCTAATTTTGGTGTTATTGATGTGAATTTCATAACATGATTTATGTGATTTAATTATGTTAATATATATGCATGTGAATATATTAGCATGAGTTTGTTGGAATTGGCATCATGCATTCCATATGCACTGGGGCACCCTAGAATATTAGGAGTGAGTGCATGACATGAAATGAAACAAAAAATGAAAATGTTTGTGAAAGGGGAATTTTGATGGAAGATTTTCTCCGAGGAATTGCCTTGAGGGACGTCCTCCAAATGTATCACTGATGAGTACTCATGACTGCGAGTTATCCAGCAATTCGCCTCGAAGGGTAGTCCAATATTTTTATCGAAACTCGGTAGTAAGTTTTCAAGAACAAAAAGCTTTTGTTGTAAAAACTGGATATTTTTACAACCATATTGGCTTAGGCATGTGTGAGGGAGTCGGTGAGGACTCGAGACATGGGTTTGGGCATATAGGCATTCTAGTAGGTTCATGAAATTGCTTGAATGTGATTGTTTGTCATGCATGTGCACTTAGGCGGGGAGTAACCCATGTAGGAAATTATCACTACTAGACTTCGCTTCACTCCCGTCGAGGGATCACCATTCGAGGTACAAGGAGCGATGTCGAAGGCTGCACTCACTGTGAGGTCACTGGTTGTAAGAAAGCCGGACAGCTTGATATTGCTGTATACATGTATTAAAATTCTAAGTGTTTAATATATGTTGTATAAGAGTAATTTATTAACTCTCAACCATGCAAGATAGTTGGATGTATTTTGTGAGTATTGACGCAGGGGTCAAGTGGCCATTATTTTACTCGCTTGCGGACCCTATGTGGTCATCAAGTGATTATTGGAAATGTGCTTTGTACCTGGTAGAGCTCTCGTACAAAGGGAGACTTTGCCCGACATTTTCGAGTGGTGCCTACCCGACATCCACGACATCTCGGGCTGACGGTTGTCAACGAACCCCGATTCGGCGTCACAAATTTGGTATCGAGCTAAGGTAAACGACACTTGGGAGCTCTGTGGTAGAACTTAGGTATACGAATACCTAGGGCTTGAGGAACTTGGGCTTAGGCCATGGTCATTGAGGTATAAGAACATCACAGCTTGGTATAGCTCGATGTTAGGGTTTAGGTATGTGATTACCTAGGAAGTCACAGGACAAGATTAGAACACTGCATGCATGGTGTTTTATGTGTGATTAGTGTGTATAACATGAGTGATGTGTGATCATGTGTTGTATGAATTGTGTGATTTTATGTTTGGTGAATAGCATAGAAAACGTTGAACACTATGGTCGAGAAAATATAACCTTAGGTGTTCGAGAAAATTTTGGCAAAATGGTCTAGAATTGAATGAAAAAAAAAAATGAGAAGAAAATTTTCTATGGTTTTACAGTGTGTAAAACTGGAAAAAAAAATTGAATAAAATAAATTTTAATAAATTTATTTGGTTTATTGAAAATGAATATATATGAATATATATATATATATATATATATATATATATATATATATATATATATATATATATATATATATATATATATATATATATATAAATTTTTTTTTTTTTTTCGGGAGGCGTTTTCACAAAGGTGAATGAAAAACAAAAAATGAAATAAAATCTTTCAAAATGAAATTTTATAAAATAAAATTTTTGTTATTAAAAAAATGATTTAATAAATGAAATTATTGTCTCAAGATTACCTACGAATGCATGGACATAGTAAGGGCAAAATTCCATGCACGTGAACAGTGTCCCGTTGTATTTACGCCTCGGAGATACCACGTTGAATATTAACTCGCCATTCGGCTACGACAGATGGTTAGCCGAGGGCGCAGGACGAGAGGCGCTCCACGGCGGTACCCAGCCAGCACCACCGCCACCAAAGAAAGCCTTTGCCGAGGTCGTATGGATTGCAAAGGCGCTATCGCACGCCAGTAGTGGTGAACCATGGCGGGTCAAAGGACCTCCAGCGTTTAGAAGTACATCATCCTCCAATGGTTAGAGGAGGAGTGGACTTTAGGGTCAGGACGACTATGACCACATGTGAGGTAGTAAATGTTATACGAGGCACCAGATATGGGTACCGGGTACTAAGAGGAAAGAGAAGACTTTATCTTCTTCCAATCCAGAAAGAAGTAGAAGACTGCTTCGGGCATGATATCCGTGACAAGGCCAAGGCTATCGACCAAGGCTAGGGATGGGACATTTAGTCGCAGGTCAAGATGTTATTTCATCGACAATTTGACACTACCTGATCGCCTAATAGAGGCAAGAATCCCAGTTATGGGACACCACCCCAATCATTAGTGAGACGAGTTAAGGTTGCCGGGCCGTGATGGGCGATGGTGTGCTACCATCGCAAGGTACCCCTGGACATATGAGGAGGGATTACCCTTAAAGACAGGGATCCCAAGGTTTGGGGACGCAGCCCCAACAACCGGTAGGGACAGAGAGGACACGCCTGTTCCTCCACCCCTAGTATGGTCGTGGAACAAGTATCGCCTGCAGGCCGCACTAGTTAATCGAGCACTTCGGGCAGACAAAAGCCATACTGTGCCAGCCGCAGCGAGGCCCGGCTCGACCACGGATTCAGAGGCCTGAGTTCAGTCGCCTGCATGACGGTTACCATTGTCGCGGCTTGGGCACATGAGACCCAGATTGTCCTAGAAGGCGAGGTCTCATGGTACCCGCTACCGAAAGCATACAAGAGTAGCTCCGGATATGCAGGCAATGCTTCTACTCGCACTTGTTGATTAGAGTAGCGTTTAAATTTGATGCATCGAATTCATTCATTGTTGTACATTAAGTAGATAGAATCTGCTTAGAGGTTGAGGCCTTTAGAGAGCCATGTGTGGATGTTCTTCCCAGGGAGGCAGGGGTGAGAGTTGACCGATAGGGCCTGATCGTGAGTTAGAGATCTCCGAGATTCGTCACGGTGGACTCCCTGGGAGATCAGACGTCGGGTACGGTGCACCCAGTGACATCACGTCTAGCCCAAAGCGCGGGTGCATGGTATATTTGTCCACCACTCTTAGTGAGGGGTTGAGTTTGTCTTTGACTACGTCCAATGAAGACTCATAGTTCAAATCAGGAAATGAAGAGTAATTAATGTGTCAAGTAAAGCAAGAAGGGGGTCGTAATCCCTAAGGTGAAAAGCTTCGATAGGTGAAGGTGGAGCCCGCAGAGTATCCGAAAGGTCTTGTGGGTGTAAGAGACCCAGTGAGATATCCCGACTTTGTGTGGGGTGAGGACCCCGGGAGATATCCCAACTGTGGGTGTAAGAGACCCGGGGAGAGATCCCAAATTTCTGTGTGGGTGTAAGAGACCCGGGGAGCTATCCCAAATTTCTGTGTGGGTGTAAGAGACCCAGGGAGAGATCCCAAATTTCTGTGTGGGTGTAAGAGACCCGTGGAGATATCCGAAATTTCTGTGTGGGTGTAAGAGACCCGGGAGCTATCCCGAATTTCTGTGTGGGTGTAAGAGACCCGTGGAGTTATCCGAAATTTCTGTGTGGGTGTAAGAGACCCGGGGAGCTATCCCGAATTTATGTGTGGCTGTAAGAGACTCGTGGAGTTATCCGAAATCTCTATGTGGGTGTAAGAGACCAATGGAGAAATTAGAAATTTCTGTGTGGGTGTAAGAGACCTCGTGGAGATATCTGAAATTTATGTGTGATGCAGAGGCCAATAGCAGGTGCTCGAAAAGTTTTGTCAGCTCGAGAAACACACAAATACAAGTATATCACATAGACTAGAGTCGAGTGATAGGAGCCTGGAGCGAATTCGAGATGGAAACACACTGTCAGGTTATCACGTAGACTTAGAGTTGAGTGACAGGAGCCTGAGTGACCGAGATGAAACACACTCACATGATTATCACGCACTTAGAGTCGAGCGATAGGAGCTCCGGGAGTGACCTCGAGATCACAAGCACCCTTGGAAATTGCATCAAGCTGGTGAGCCGACAAGGACTCTGCATGTGGATGTCATTCATGACATGGACCAGGCTGGACGGTCCATTGGATTGTCGCTGATTGTGATCTTGGGAAGGTCGCTTGCACACCAAGGTGGGTCAGGTGGTTACGTGTCAGGTGGATTATATATGTGTGTTAGATGACATGCCGCGAGCAGCGTCCCGGGTCATAAGGGCAGCTGGGAAGAGCACTTGCCCTTAGTGGAATTCGCCACAACAACAATTATCGTGAAGTAGTATACGATGACGCCATATGAAGTATCAGATGAGGCCATGTGTATCATCATTATGTTTGGATCGAGGTGGGAGTAGAGCTCCATCACCGGGTCCTCGATCTGATTAGAGACACCTCCGAAGGTGAGCTTGATACGACAAATATCTTCTCACGCTCAAAGCCTGTAAGAGCTATGTCGATGTACCGACGCCGACCCTTAGAGTTCGAGGTTGAAGATCACGCCTTCTCAAGGTGATGCCTGGGCAGAGGAGCTGGCCGTGCCCAAGTAGCGCGGAAGCCATCGCCGAGGTTTATCGCCTCTTCAAGATAATCGAGGAGGGTAGGCAATCAGAGCGCATCGGTCGTTTTACCACCCAAAGAAGTCGATGTCCACGAGGTATTTCACGCCTTCATGTCTCGTAGGTACACCCGTGATCCAAATTTCAATGAAGGGATCGGGGAGAGATCGAGGTCGACACTCCGATGAGACCCTTCGAGGAGGGACCAAAGGTGCATTATGGATAGCTTGGATCGGGCTTGCGACGCAAGATCGTGAGGCTAGTGAGGGTGTTATGGCAACACCGTGGAGTGGAGGAGTCAACGTGGGAGAGCGAGGACACGATGCGGGCCACCTATCCCTTCTTGTTTAGGGATGAAGGTACGTGGTTTAGTCGTTTAATACTTAAATGACTAGTTTACATGTATGGGGTAGTGCACGTTGCATATGCATGTGATTGGTTGTGATTGTACAGAATTTCGGGACGAAATTCCTTTTAAGGAGGGGAGAATGTAAGACCCGAGAAAATTCCAATTTTCTGAAAAATGGCAAAATGGTAATTTCGGTCAAAACCCGAAATTTTTCTAGATCTCGAATGACGAAATGGACTTCACTATTGAACGTCAAATCTAGCTACCACGTCGACCTCAGAGAATTCCGAGACACTTAATTTCACTTTTTCTAGGCACCAGTGTTCGTCCCATAAAACAAAGCTATATATACGATGCGACAAAAGCCACATTATATGTACTCTTGTGACACATGTTGTATGATTAGAGAGATGATGGAAACGGACGGCCTAGATAGTGCCAAGTGTCAAAATCCAAGATTTAAGGACATGGATGGCATTATTTGAAAGTTTAATGAATGAGACAAAATAACAAATAGTGTTCATCTCCCCCATTTGAAAGTGAAAACGTGCGTACGTATTTTGAGATTTTCCGGGGTTCTAGAGAGAAAGTGTGCCCTTCCTCTTTAGATTTTCTACCATTCTGAATCCGCTTCGCTCTCGATGGAGCAAGAAGCAAAGCTCGATCTACGCTACAGGGCCACGCGTGACGCCACTCGTGGAGTTCCGACGACTTCCAAGAGGGGATTTTTCCTACTTGCGCACCTTGGTTGCAAACATGTAAATGGTTAGGTCACTGAGGCTTCGTTTTGTCGGGAATTAAGCTCAAACCTTTGAACCGAGAGAAAATTCATATTTGCGTGGTCGTAACAAAGAACCGGCGTCTTCATCGCTCACGTGAATAAAGGACAATGAAATTTTTGATGTGAAAATGTGTTTGATCGGAAAGGATTCAAAAGGAATTGCTTGTTTTTGATAATTAAACATGTGAGCTAATGGTGTTATTGATGTGAATTCATAGATGATTTTATGATTTAATTATGTTAATATATATGCATGTGAATATATTAGCATGAGGTTTGCATCGTGATCTATAGTGAATGAGTTGAGTGAGTACGACATGAAATGAAATGTGTTTGTGTAACAGCCAGAAAGGAATACCGTAGATTTTCCAAAGAATCGCTTTTGAGGGACGCTTTCTTCACGTATCACTCGGATGAGGACCATGATTACTGAGAGTTATCTACATTCACCCGCTTCGAAGGGTAGTCCACATTTTTACCGAAACTTCTAGTAAGCTCAAGAACAAAGTTTTTGTTGTGAAATCGATATTTTTATTTCACACATTGCTTAGTAGGGAGTTTATGAGGGACTCTAGCATTGCTGGGCTCGTTATAGCATTCTAGTAGTTTTCATGAAATTGCTTCTGAATGTGAGAATATTTGCCATGCATGTTAGGTGGGAGTAACCCATGTAGATATTATTACATAGCTTGTTACCTCCCCGCCGAGGATCACCATTGAAGAGAGGAAGGTCAAAGCGAGGCACTCACTGTGAGGTCGCTGTTAGAAGAAAGCCTGGACAGGGTTTTGATATTGTTATACATGTATTAAAATTCTAAGGTTTAATATATGTTGTATAAGAGCAATATTAACTCTGAACCATATAAGATAGTTGATGTATTTTGCAGTATTGATTCAAGGGCCCAGTGGCCATTATTTTACTCGCTTGTGTGACGCCCATTCCCGGGTGTCCGCTGACAACCTCGTCAACTCGCTAATACTATGAATGCTCTGCAACCCGACACCATCACTAAAACCCTACAGAGTCTCCTTTGTACTGAGAGCTCTACCTAAGGTACAACATGTCCCAAAAATCAACAATGACCACGTAGGGTCTTATGCGAGTAAAATAAATGGCCACTTGGGCCCTTGCATCAATACTCACAAAATATGTCCCAACCAAATCATACTACATGGTTCTAGAGTTTTTACATTACTCTTAATTCAACATATATTAAAATTTATAATTCTAATACATGTTATACAAAATCAAAGCCACAAGCTCCAAGCCTCAAACGGTCTCATGAGTGCCGCCTTCTCGACGCTCCCTATACCCGAAATGGTGATCCTCGACAGTGGTGAGCAAAGCTCAGCAGTAGATACTCCTACATGGGTTACCCCCACCTATGCGCACATGTACGGCAAACAACCACATTCAGCTACTTCATGAACCTACTCGAACAAGTTCACATGACCAACTCCATGTCTCAGTCCTCACCGACTCCCCACATATGCCTAAGTCACTAGTAGAAATCACTGTTTTCAAAACAAAAGCTATTTGTTCTTGAAAACACACTAATGAGTTTCGGTAAAATATTGGACAACCCTCCGAGGCGAATCTATTGGATAACCTTTCGAAACAATTCATGGGCCCCTCCGACGTGAATTGTTGGACAATCTCCCAACACAATTCTCCAGAAAATCTTCCGTTGAAATTCCTTTCACAAACATTTTCATTTAACTTTCAATTTCATGTAATGCACTCACTCCTAATATTCTAGGGTGCCTTAGTGCATATGGAATGCATGATGCCAATTCCAATACATTCATGCTAATATATTCACATGTATATATATATATATATTAACATAATTAATCACACAAACATGTTATGTAAT
Organism: Tetrastigma voinierianum; assembly: GCA_016808115.1. NCBI lineage: Eukaryota > Viridiplantae > Streptophyta > Magnoliopsida > Vitales > Vitaceae > Tetrastigma > Tetrastigma voinierianum. The sequence goes on along the minus strand of JAEQBH010005512.1, from coordinate 16,305 downwards.
TCTCAACCATCATATACTAAAATTAGCTCACATGGGCTACTCAATAAACGCAAGCAATTCATTTTGAATCGCTCAACATCTTAAAATTCATGCAAAATATTCACGTATCATTCATGAACAAAGAAAACCCTAAGCTACTGCTCACGACCACACAAAAATGCATTCTCCACCCTGGGCTCTCAAAGCTGAGACCGAAGCCATTTACTAAAACAAGCTCAGAATATCTCTAACCATTTACATGGTTCTAAACAAGACACCACAAGTAGAAAAAGATCCCTACCCCTTGAGTTTGTTGAAAACCCCTCAAACCTAAGGCCCACGTGTAGTCCCCGATGTGTGAACTTACTTCGTCGCCCGAAGAACCGACGGTCCGATTGGTCGGAATCCTAGAGAGAAGTTGCACACTCTCTCACTAAAAATCCACCATTTTTGAATATGCTCTTTCTCCTCTCCCTACTGCACGTTTCCTGCCCAAAAATGGAGAAGAAGCTCTCCTTTTGTCTCTCACTTTGCCACTTGTCACCTTATGATTGGTTGAGAGGATTTCTTATCCACTCAACCCAACCACCTTGACTTTTCCACCCAATGGCATCATGCCATGTGTCAACGTGGGCCCCACCTTGAGCTCAAGTTGACTGAATCTGATGCTTGACACGTGGCACCATGTGTGCCACTCGAAATGCGCCAAGTGTCCCGTCCGACGCTCGTTTCCTCGAAAAACGTGCAAATTTCTACTGTCTTGGAATTTGATGAAAATCGACGTGGTAGCTAGATTTCGAGAGACGATTCCAACGGTGAAGTCCATTTTGTCATCCGATATCTAGAAAAATTCCGGATTTTTACCGAAATTACGATTTTTCTATTTTTCAAAAAATTGGAATTTTCTCGAGTCTTACAACTTGTGGACCCTATGTGGTCATTGTTGATTATTGGAACAGGTTTTGTACCTTGGGTAGAGCTCCCTGTACAAAGGAGACTCTGTCCGATTTTCGTGGAGTGGTGCTCTGCGTTACCCGACGTCCACGAAAATTCCGCGAGTTGACGTTGTCGCTGACCCTCGTTTTGGGGCGCTACACTTTTAACGTGCACACCTAAACCAAATATCTACACCCACACTCTTCAACACATTCATACTTCGCTTGTTCTTCTTCAAGCTCTACTCTTGAAATTCGTGATGAGAACTTCAACTCTTAATTCTATAACACTTGTAAGCCTGGGCTCTCGAAGTTTTGATAAGGCCTGATCATATCCTAATATGACTACTCCAACTTTACCTTATATTTTTTTGTACTTGCCTTTAAGCTATCACAATAGAATAAGGATATTTGCTGCTCAAGTTTCCTTTAGAATAGAAACCTTATTTATTTCTAATTCGGTTTGATAGCTTCGACAAGTCTAGATCCTCTGATTTTGATATTTATCCACTTGTCAAAATCATCACATGCCCATTGATACCTTACTCCCTAAGTACCCCGGCCTAAGGTTATATATAACTGACTTGCCTCCCACATCACCTCTATCCCTAGTTCGACTTCGAGATTGCCATGTCCCTACACTCAGGAAGACCTTGGTTCGAATCCACTTAGTTCTCCAAAGACTTGCTGATTAATCCATCAAATTGGATCCTCAAGTAGCCATCTTCTCAGAGGAACTCTAGGGAGATGAAGATATGACAATCTCAAACCTAACAAAATATATAAGGACCTCAGATATGCATAAGTGAAAAAGGGGATGGGTGCGAAGGATATCCTAGGCTCGGTCTTTAAAAGAATAGAGTACTACAATGTTGTAATGCCAAATGAATAGATGTATATATATTCTTTTGTCTAAAATCTCAAACTCCCACTCACTGTCACGTTTTGTGCTTCCTTCGGGAGAAGAAAACTATTCTTCTTTGTCTTATTCATTTAACTTTTCAATAATTCCATCCATGTCCATTTATTTAACTATTTGACACACGGTGTTTAATCTAAGCAATTCATCTCCATCATCTCACTAATCATGCAACATACTCACACTAGTATATGTAAGTAGTGACTTTTGTCACATCACATGTCTTTTTAAGGCACCCGACACCCTGTGCATCGAAAAACGTGAAATTCGACCGTCTCGAAAATTCAATAAATTAGACGTGGTAAACTAGATTTCCTGGAGACGATCTTAATGGTGAAGTCCATCACAACCGAGATCTAGAAAATTTTCATTTTTACCAAAATTACCATTTTTCTAAAATTGTTCTTTCTGCCTTACATTCTCCTCCTTAAAAGAAATTTCATTCGAAATTTGCAGACAATCACAACAATTCACATGCAACATTCACTATACCATGTTTGTAAACTAGTCATTTAAGTATTAAATTTAATTAAACCACGTACCTTCATCCCTAAACAAGAAGAGATAGGTGGCCCGCATCGTGTCCTCGCCTCCCATGTCGACTCTCCACTCACCTGCCGCCATAGCACTCCTCAATACTAGCCTCACGTCTTTCGTCGCAAACCCGATCCCTACTATCCATAATGCACACCAGTCCCCCTGTGGCTGGCCCCATTCGTGTCAACCTCAATCTCTCCCCAATCCACTATATGTCGGATCCGGAGTAAAAATTCTCCTATACGGAGACTTGAAAACACCGCGACACCCGACACGCCTGGAAGCAGAAAGCTAACCAACACGCCACGCCTGCCTACCATCTCGAGTATCCGGCGTTAAATAAACTCGCGATAGCTTCCGTGCTTACCGAACCCCGACCACTCCTCCCAGTATCACCTTCAAGAAGACGTGATCTCCAACCTCGAACTCTAAGGGCCGACGTCGTACACCTGCATAGCTCTTCTGCCGGCTCTGAGCCATGAGAAGACACTATCGTATCAAGCTCACCTTTTCAGAGGTGTCTCTAATCGATCGCACCGTTGACGGAGCCTCCCACCCTGGGCCTAACATATCTGATCCGCATGGCCTCCCATACAATGCCTCATATGGAAAGATTCGTATACCGCCCGATAACCTGGCTGCTAGGCGACTCCACTAAGGGCAAATGCTCTTCCCAGCTTACCCTTATGATCCATGACGATGCTCTCGCAAAGATGTCCTCTAACACCGTATGGTCCCTTCTCTCGATCGACCATCTTTCTCGCTGGTGGAAGGTTGTACTCATGGTCACCGTGGTGCCCATAACCTTTAGAAACTCCTCCAAAAGTGCGTCAGAAACCCTGGCCCTATCCGACACTATGGATACCGGTAATCCGTAGCCTGACGATCTCGAATATACAACTAAAGAATCTCTCCAACGAGACCCCTGAAAATCAGATTCCCTAAATAGCAAACTGCACTCCCGGTCAAAACTGAATTTTCTAGATCTCGATGATCTAAACTGGATGACACCGCTGAATCGCCTCGCGAAATTCAATACCACGGCCGATTCTCGTGAGAATTCCTCGAGACACTAATTTCACGCTGAGGCACCGAGAGGACGAGGACACTGGGTAATCAAGCCAGGGCCCAAGAGGTGCCACGTGTCAAGCTGAGATGCAGTCAAACATGGAGGTCAAGTGGGGCTCACATGTGACACATGGCATGATGCCATTTGAAGAAAATCTAAGTTAGATGGATATGATATGACTTAAATCCCATGGTCCAACGAAATGCATATGGCTATCAGAGGATCTCCTTCACCAAGTCTTCCAAACTGGGCCGAGAGGGAAGGAGAGAGGGAGAGACCAACCGAGAAAGGGAGAGTGAGGAAGAGAGGGGCTTTGGTAGAGAGGCTCTACCTTCTCTCAGAATTCTTGACGGACCGTCTGCTTCCTGGGCGAGACGTAGCAAAGTGCTCCCCACTACAGCGACTACGCGGGTACCGCTTTCGAGGGTTTCGAAAAACCCGGCAAAGGTAGGGTTTTCTCCCCACTTGCTTTACTCTCGTCTTAAGGGTCATGTAATGGATAGTGGGATTTGTCGAGGCTCCTGATGGTCGTGGTCCTGCCTCCAAAAGCTGACCGACCGAGGAAATCCCTGTAGTGATTCGGGATGTTCTCACTGGCTGCTCAGGTGATTGGTATCAGACATCGCTTAAGAGAAAAAGAACATGTTAGCGTGAGGTTGTGCGCTCCAAGATGAACTGCTTGGATTGCGGCCTTAGCCCATGTGAGCTATAAGTTTGCTATTATTATAAACTCGAATAACATGATGTATGGATTTAATTCTAATATACGCACGAGCGATATTAGCATGTGTCATTGTGTGCCACAGCATCAGACTTAGTGTGGAGTAACCTGGTAGGGAAATTCCACTACCTGCTTGCCTGAATTCGTCAGACCATATTTTCAAAATCAAGACACACTCGTATAACGATCCGGACCTTAGAGGTTAAGAAATGGCCAACCGGCCTCATCTTTGTATTTTGCCTTTGTAAAATTCTGGGCAAGAAACCCAGTTTTGTATAAATTGTAATTAAATACAATTGTAAATAAATGCTTTTGTATAAAATATACATTTTATGAGCATGACGTGTAGGCCTAAGTGGCCATTTTGAACATATACGGGTCCTACGACATGAGACATGTAGATTTCGCTGGTCGACGGGTCACAACTGACACCCGCTCGGGGCGTCACATCCAATGGGAAGGTCATCCGCACGCCAGAAACGCTGCCGACGCGAAACGGCCCACCATCACCCATACCGCATCATGTTCCACTGTCAAGGGCAAGTACCGCTAAAATCCATCAGGACGGCTCCCACTTCCACCACCCACCCCAATGGTCGGCAACTCGCCGCTCGTGCTCGCCTTAACTCCGATGACATCGCGAGACATCGCCAACAAAGTCCCCTACGTGTCTCTTCATCCCACTCTAGTAAGATCGCAACGGCGATCCCGTACATCTTCGTGCTACCCTGACGCACAAAGAAATCGAGAGAAGTGAAACTCCCTGAGAATCTCCTCTCTCAAATCGGTCAACTGGGGAACCACTACCCACCCTCTATATCGAAGACTACTATCTGCGTGGATCTGCCCAGCCTCGCCACCCCGGTGACCCGACCGTATCTCTGGCCCCCGATGGACACTATCTCGCGCTCCGGCCCTGGGACCCGATCACTCGTCAAAAGAGATAGTATACACTGAACCTCCCAACGACTCCGAGACTCACGTATCATAAATTTCAAACTCGGTCCCACAACCGAGCATCCACTCCTGGGAAGCTATATTAGCCAATGCTCCTCATGACTTCCGACTAAGCGCATCAGCCACCACCTTTGCCTTACCAGGATGGTAATGCAAAGTGAAGTCATAATCCTCTAGGAACTCCATTCATCTGCGTTGCCTCATATTAAGGTCCCGCTGCGTGAAAATATATTTCAGACTTTTGTGGTCTGAGTACACCTCGAATTGTTCGCCATATAAATAGTGGCGCCAAATCTTCAAGGCGAAGACTACGACCGCCAACTCCATATCCCGATGGGTACTCGCCGCTATTCTTCAACCGATGTGAACCATAAGCTACTACCCTCCCTGACTGCATCAAACACATCCCGCCTCCGCCTCGGCATCACAATACACTCAGGGTACCCCTCGGGTCCCCATGTCCGGACTATCAAGATGGGGAGTGAGGTTCCTTAACCCCCCGAATGCCACTGCAGACGGCCATCCCAATCAAACTCGACCTCCTTCCGGTCAATCTCGCCATGATGCCGCTAATCTGAGAAACTTCAATGAATCTCCTCGCAGACCACCATCCCAAGAAATCCACGATCTCGAAGACCGACTCGCCTCCTAACTCATCACGGCCGACCTTCTCCTCGTCCACCGACATGCCCGATGCCGACACCACGTGTCCTAAAATCTCACCCCAAGAAGCCAAAACTCGTGACTTGATCGAATCTCGCGACAACCCGATGGTCTCTCAACAACTATAATACAATCCTCAAACGATACCATGCTCCTCCGACCGAATAGATCAAGATGTCATCCACGGCACCAATGACAAACTGATCCAGATAGGTTGGAACAATTTATGCATGAGAGGTCTATGAATGCCGTCACATTCGCCAATCCAAAGGGCATCATCAGAACTCAAAAACCCATAACGCCAGCTCCTCAACGCACCTTAGTGGATATCTCAATCCCTAACCTCAACCGATGGTAACCAGCAAAGATCTATCTTTTGAATAGACTCTCCTCTCACCGGGTCAAACAAGTCATCAACTGAATCTCGTAATCGACTGATCGTAACCCCGTTTCAACTGTCAGAATAATGCAACCGCCGAAGGGTCTTGGTCTTTCTTCTTCGCAAATGAACCGGGAGCGCCCATGGTGTGAAGTGCCTACCACGAACCCTTATCCAAAGTAGCTCACGGCTGGACTTTGAAGTTCCTACAACTTAATCGGTGCCATCCTATACTCTGAGTCATAGAGATGGGCGAGCACTGTGTGGTGTAACTCGATACAATAAGTCTACAACCCCTACGTGAGGCAATCCCTTGGTGAGTCTATCCGAAAAACATCCTCATACTCACAAACTACTCGAGGTGACGGTCCGGGGTCTCACCCGTCCCTAGGTAAAGCCTAGCCAACCCGCCAACTCGTCCCGACACCTGACTCGCACACCGTCTCGGGGTGTACATCATGCTTGTCCCCTTGAAATACAACACGAGTACCGTCTTGCGTGTAGGCAGTAACCCTCCTACGCTCACAATCGATAACGACTTTGTAAGCTGTCAGCCAATCCATCCCAAGGATGACGTCGAACTCTGACATGTCCATGACCCTCAAGTCCACTGTGAGTAGAATCCCTGAGATCTCTAACTCACAACCACGACATATCATCCTTATCCTCGCCCTAATCCCTAGGGAAGAACTCACATACAAGGGCTCCTCCAAGGCCTCAACCTCTAAGCCCAACTCTATCACAACTAATGCAGCAATGAATGAATGTGAAGCACCAGAATCAAATAACACTCTTGCCTATAGGTGAGATAGCAAAAACATACCCTGTATGATCACATCTCATGGACTCAGCCACGGTGTGATGGCGTATGACATGCCCCCGAACCCTAACGCTCCTACCTATGGGCCCGTCCCTCTACCCGCCCATACCGCCTCTCCGGGCCTCGTTTCAGGTAAAGGAGTGTGCCCGTGTACCCCCGAACCGATATCGCTCATCTAGCCTGCATCGGGCCGCGGAGAACAAACCGTATCCTCTCCCGTCCCACACTGACTAAGACCGGCATGATCCCGAAACCCCTGATCCCGTCTATAGGGCAATCCTCCTCATATGTCCGGCCGCCGCAATGGTAGCACACCATCCGCCCACCGACCGGCAACCCTAACTCGCCCCACCGATGATTGACCGAGGTGTCCCACGACCGTGGGATTCCTACCGCGGGCAACTTATCAAAGTGTCCGCCGCCAACAAAATAACATATCATCTGCCCTGCCTGACTAAATGCCCCATCCTGACCTTGGTCATGATAACCTTGGCCCTGTCCTTGAGATCCGTGTGAAACATAAGTCTTCTGCTTCTTTCCCTGGTTGGAAGAAGATGGATCTTCCTTCCTTTTAGTACCAACACCCATATCTTGGATGCTTCATATGTCATCTACTCTTCCTTTTATGGTCAATGGAGGATGACGTGTCTTTAAATATCGGAGGTCGCTTGACTCCGCCCCTGCTCACTATTGCACACGCCAGCGATGGTGGCGACATAACTCTACTACCAAGAAAGGCCCTACTGTCAAAATCCAGGTGCTTCGCTGCACCTCGGACGACCCCTACGTCGTCTCCCGCGACTAGCCATCTACACATGTCAAATGACAAATCAATTTTTAATGCAATATCTCTAAGGGTGTAAATACAGCCCCGAGACACTATTCACCTACCGAAAAAAAAAATTCATACACAATGGCAATGCATTCATAGGTAATGCAAGACAATAATTCCTTTTATTAAATCATACGCAACAAAAATTTTTTTTATTTTATTTTATAAAATTTTATTTTATTTTTTTGAAAACTCAGAATGCGTTCATAAACAAGAATTATGAATAAGATCAAAATGGGTTAGTCTTCGGAGTCAAAACCGGGTTGCATAAGGTGCACACCTAAGGACTCCCGCCGCACGCACTATGCCTAAAGCCGCGCGGCATGGCAGGCACCGGAAATGGTCGCGGTGTGTAGAGCGCCAGATCAGGTGCCCGAGCGCCGTATCGTAGCGCTTGGGCAATCGCGGTCGCAGTCACCTCCTTCGTCAGACAAGCCGCCCTCGTCGCAATACAAAATTGTATCGTGACGCCGAGGCCCATGCCGCACGCATTGCGCGTCGCGGTCACAACGTCAGATAGCACTCGCCATACCATATTGGCGACACAAACGGTCGCCCCAGCCACGATACAATTTTTGTATCGCGACTCACCGACCAGCCGCGACACTCACTCGTCCTTCAGTTCGGCTGCGGTCGCGGGCCCTTGTCAGTCGCGGTCGCGGGTCGCGGTCGCAGGCCTCCCGCATCGTAGCCCCCTTTGTCGTACTGCGGTCACGACACAACCACTGGGACGCGGACTCAACCGAAAATGGGCAAGAGCTCATCTAGCCCCGCCTTCCTCGCAAAATTTTTTTTTTCACTCATGTTTTTTTTTTCAGGCTACTACACGATCACAAATTTTCTTTTTTTTCATGTTTTCTGTAGGACCAAATAAATTCATTAAAATTTGTTTAAATTTTTTTTTTTCCAGTTTTAGACTGTAAAACTAACAGAAAAAAAATTTCTCTCAACATTTTTTTTTCCTATGTGCTATTTACTAAGCACACAAATCACACAACCACACAATTCATACAACACATGATCACACATCAAACACAATGCATGCAGTGTTCTAATCCTGTCCCGTGATTGCCTAGGTAATCACATACCTAAACTCTAACATCGAGCCACACTAAGTTGTGGTGCTCTCACACCTTAATGACCGCGGCCCAAGCCCAGTCCCTGCCCCTGTGTATTCCCATACCTAGTTCTCCGATACCAAGTCGCTGACGCCCCATTCCCTGGGGTCTCATGGACAACCCTTCAACTCATAGAATATTCGTGGATGCTGCAACCCGACACCACTCGATGAAAATCCCAGTCTCCTTTGTACAGGGAGCTCTACCCAAGGTACAACTTGTCCCAATCACATGGCAACCTGTCCCAATATTTTACAAAGACCACACCTGGTCCATATACAATTAAAATGAGTAAAAATGGCCACGTGGGCCCATACATCAATACTCGCTATAAATATCCAACCAACTATATTACATGGTTCAAGAGTTAAGAAATCACTCTTAATTCAAAACATATATTAAAATTTAAAATTCTAATACATATTATACAAATTTCATGACAAAGCCATAAGTCGGCTTTCTTCTAAAACACGACCTCTAGTGAGCCCCGTCCTCCTGTACACTCCCTGTACCTGAACAGGATCCCTCGACGCGTGAGCAAACCCGCAGTTGATAATTTCCTACATGTTTCCCCACTCGGAAAGTGCAATATGCCGCAAAACAATTACACTCAAGCAACACGATCCTACTTGAATGTCTACATGCCTGCTTCCATGTCTCGAAGTCTCACTCGACTCCCCTCACACACGCCAAGCCAAATGCGAAGTTAAATTACGCTTTAAAAAATCTTTTTTGTTCTCAAAAACACACTACTCTAGCTTTCTAGAAATACATCGACTACTCCTCCGAGGCGAATTGTCGATATTTCTCCGGCACCGCGTCCGCTCCAGATGAACCGCCGACAACTCTCCAAGACAATCTTCTAACCTTCCTTGAAATTCCTTTCTTCACAATCGTTTTCATTTTTTCTTTCAATTTCTTTCATGTCATGCACTCACACCTACTCATCTAGGGTGCCCTTGCTGCATATGGAATGCATTATGTCACCCCATAATATTCATGCTAATATATTTTCATGTATATATTAACATAATTAATTCACACAATTCATGCGGTTCAATTTACAATAACACCAAAATTAGCTCACATGGCTAATACTAACTAATCAAGCACCATTTGAATTACTCAAACCACACAAAATCACATTAACACATCACATTTAACAAGGAAACCTCAGTCTAAGATCAGCCACTCGCCATTAATAATGAGGATTTTTTCCACTTGCTCAAAGATTTGAGAGACTGAGACCCGCCTTCCAGCCTCAACAAATCTCCCATCCATAAAATGGCTCTTAAATTAAAGAATAAACCAAGTAGGAAAATCCCTACCTCTTAACAACCCCCACAAAATCTGGGCGCCACGCTACAGCTTCTCACAGAACAACTTTGCTTCAAGTCGACGATAACCACTGTCAACGCCATAAATTCTGCAGATAGTCACAATTTCTTTCTTCTAAAATCTCAAACTCCCACTCACCGCCAATGCTTTGTGCTTCCTTGGAGAAGAAAACTATTCTCCTTTTGTCTTATTCATTTGCAACTCTTTCAATAATTCCATCCACGTCCCTTCATTTTCATTATTCACACGCTTAATCTGTTCTCATTCATCTCCATCATCTCACTAATTACGCAACATTGCTTGTTGACAAGATACGTAATGGATGACTTTGGCTTCACATCACACGCCTTTCATAAAAATGCTTTAGGTAAGACCCGACACCCTACGTCAAAAACTGGAATTCAACTATCTCTAATTCAAACAATTTGACGCGGTGAATAGATTTCGCGGGTACGATTCCAACCTGCGAAGTCCTGCTTTCAGTCATCCGAGATCTAGAAAATTTCTCGGATTTTTTAACACAAAATTACCATTTTACCATTTTTCATAAAATTTGAATTTTCCTGTTTACAAAAATTATTAAAATATAAATAAATTATTTTGTTGTTCTACCTTTTATTAAAAAATTATTTTAATTTCGTGTGTAGTTAAATCATTAAAATAAATTAGATTTTAATATAAAAACCTTTTTTGACAATAAATATATTAACATTTGATAATGAAAATTCTAATAAAATAAGTAAAATATAAAATATATTCTTATCAAATAATTAATAATATAATAAAAAAATATTATATTTTATTATAATAATTTTTATAAAATAAGTTAAGGTAAACAAATTTAAAAATTTAATTTTGTTCTCAAATATTACTTTTAAATATAAAAATATTTAAGTAATAATAATAATTATTGTTATTTGAAAACTTAAAGGTAAATTAATGACGTTTTGTTTGAAAATAAAATAAATGTTTACCAATGAAGGAATATTTTCCTTATTTTATTCATCTAAGTTTGATATTCCCATAAAATTAAAATATATAAATATACTATTTATTTAATATATTATTAATAATTTGATAAGATTATATTTGTAGTTTTACTTATTTTATTAGAATTTTAATCATCAAATCTTACTATGTTTCTTTTCAAAATGATTTTATATTAAAATTTAATTTATTTTAAAAATTTAACTACACATGAAATTAAATTATTTTTCAATAAAAAAAATAGAGATAACGAATAATTGATTTGTATTTTAATGATTTGAATTATTTTCCTGTCAAAATGGAAGCAATCTCACATATATTTTTAAACTTACTTGTAATATGTCGTCAATTAATTAATTCGCAATCTTGAATCTTTGACAAAGAGTATACTATTATCTAGAAAGTTCCTATGCTAGATTAACAACAAGAAGTAAATTAGGTACATTAAAACAAAAACAAGAAAATTTGCCAACAAAAACCCCTTACGCAATACCCTAAAATAAATCATTCATTTCCTTTGGTAATTAACGTATAATCCATTAAAAGTACAAGGTGTTACATCATAGATATGAAATGAAAATGTAAATCATCAAGTATTGTGTACTCTTTCTTCTTTTATTATCAGAAGATTATCTCTTTGGTCATTGGACCCATGGGTTTTTATTTTCATTTTTATTTTTTAAACATTTGTGAGGTTTCAAGAAACCCCATCCATGGGTGGTTATTTCAAGCATATATATTTTGGGAACCTTATGGACCCATTTCCACTCATATTGGTGTGATATTATCCACTTTGGGCCTAAGCTTTTATGGTTTTTTTTGGTTTTTTTTTTCTCAAAAGGCATCATACCAATTGGATGTTATTCATACTTATATACTTATAAGTCTTTTCATTCCTAACTGATGTGGGACATTGTGGGGCTTTGGGCGTACACCCAACAATCCTCCCCTTGAACAAATTTCCACCGAGTCTCCCTTCAAATCAGGATTTCTTTGTCTTTCACTAGCATTCGGGAACACACCTTATGTTTAGCACCACTCGATGGCTCACTCACACTACACCATTTTGTTCAACTTCCACCCACACGTCTAAGTCCGAACCTCGTCAATACCACTTTTGGGAAACCTCATGACACATTTATATGATATTGTCCATTTTCGTCTAAGCCCTATGATTATGTTTTCGGGGCTTTTCAAATCCACAATGAGATAACAATTTTTACGTGAAAAACCCTAAATGAAAAGGGTAAAAACCATGGGACTCATAGGATATTTAAACTTTCACTATTTCAACAATAAAATAATAGGTTACACCAAGTTCTTCTCTAGCAAGCGAACTAGAGGCTCACAACAACAATACATCAATAATATCATTCTTGGAATACCAATGCAACAAACATCATCCTCAAGGATGAATAACTCAACAGAGAAAAGGAAAGATCGTACCATAGGTGGAATGGCCAAATGAGTATTATGGAGAGAGCAAACTGCTAAGATTGAAGAGTACTTCTCACGGAATCACCACATCAAATTTGAGCCAAAATGAACAATATTTGGTTTTCCATATTCTTGCAAAAGAGTTTCAAAACCATAGTCCCAATTATTTCTCTCTTTAAACCATTCTCTATTTCTTTCTCCTTATTTCAAAACCGCGGCCCTAGAATCACAAGTAGACTAACTTTTTTTTTTCATAAGATATGGCCTTTGCCCATTAGGTCTAAGTCCACATAAGGTAGACCCATTAGGTCTATTCCTCATGTCGTGGGCTCAACCAAGCCCGCTCTCTACGTACAAGCTTCCAACTTCTCCTTAGGCAAACACTAAGTTACCATGTTTGATCCATTTTCACTGGTATGTATTTTTTCCATATACAAATTGTTTAATTCGCACATCACAAATTCATTGATATCTAACATCAATATACATCGATTTGGAATGGAATGTCAAATTCTTAGAGAGGTGGATGACACTTTAACTATCACTGTAAACAATATACTTCTCTTATTGGAACCCCAAATCTTCTAAGAATTTTCTCATCCACAAAGCTTCCTTACAACCCTCGCATTAGCGATGTAATTCTCAACTTCAGGATGATGACTGTTACTACAACTTAGATTGCTTGGAGATAACTCCCCCTACAAAAGTCATAAAGGACCCTGAAATGGACTTCTTGGAAGCAACATCGCCTACCATGTTTGAATCTGTGTATCCATCTAGCACATGCTCACCATTGCCAAAACACAAGGGCATCCTAGATGTGCCTCTCATATATCTTAGTATTCACTTCATTGCTTCATAGTGCTTCTTCTTAAGATTAGAAAGAAACCGGTTAACAACTCTAACTACATGAGCGATGTCTGTCCTAGAACAGATCATAACATACATCAAACTACCAACAATAGATGCATAAAGAACTTTGCTAATCTCTTTTGTATCATTCTCACTTATATAGGACATTGCTAGAGCTGCGTCATGGTTTCGTATGGAGTAAAACAATCCGCCTAGCCTTGCTCATGTTGAATCTTTAAAGAACCTTCTCAATGTAGCTTTCTTGAGATAACTAAAGCTTCATATTCTTCCTATCACAAGTGATCTTCACACCTAATATCTATTTCACTGATCCCAAGTTTTTCATGGCAAAAGACTTACTAAGCTCTCTCTTTAACTTATTAATCATGCTAGAATCATGACCAATTATCAACATGTCGTCAACATACCAAAGGAGGATAATAAAATCATCATTAGAGAAATTCCTAGTGAACACACAATGACTCATATGGTTCTAGTTAGACTATGATCATTGAAGAAAGAGTCAAACTTTGCACTATCAGCTCGTGTCATTGAGCCCATATAAGCTCTTCTTTAACTTGCACACAAGATTTTATTTTCCCTTTCCTTCAAACCTCCAGGTTGCTGCATGTAGATTTTTTTCATCCAAATTACCATGAAGAAATACAATTTTCACATTAAGTTGCTCAACTTCTAAATTCAAGCAAGCTGCAAGACCAAGAGCAACACGAATAGAGGACATCTTTACCACTAGAGAGAAGATTTCTTCAAAGTCAACACCTTTCTTCTTATTGAACTTCATAACCAATCGTGCCTTGTACCTAAGTTATGAGCCATTCTTTTCAGTTTTCAATCTATACACTCATTTGTTTATGAGACCTTTCTTTCCTTATGGTAACTTCTCCAAGTCATAAGTGTAGTTCTTAAGCAAGGATCTCACTTCTTCTTGCATGGTTTTAACTCACTCTTTCTTATTCTCATGCAAAATGGCTTCTTGGTAAGTTTTTGATCTCCTGTCGGGCATCGCGATATTCATTGTGAGGATATCTTGTAGAAGGGTGACGTTTCTAGTAAATCTTCTCAATGGTGGTTCATATGGTGGTAGTGGAAGTTCTAAATCAACTTAGTGAGTTGGGTCAACATCATCAGCTATAGAGTTATCTTCATTTTTAGTGACACCATCACCCTCCTGTAGCTCTCCTTGCCCCATGATTAACATGCATCAGGTGTTCAACCGGATCACCCTAGTTGGAATTTCACCGCAGGAACTAGCTTTCTCAACCTTGTCACCATTATCAACAAGTCGGGTCTTCAAGAAACACAACATCTCTCGCTTTCCAAAATCTTCTTCTCTGATCCCATACCTATACCCTTAAATTCTTCATGATCACACCACTAAAATACATGGTTTTCCGACATCAAGTTTTCACCCCTCTCATATTTGGGATATGAAAATGCTCTACAACCATACACTCTCAAATGGTCCTAGGAAACATCTTTCTTTGTCCACTCTCTTTCTTGCACATCACCTTTAAAGGAACCATGAAGAAATTTTTAATGTCAATTGATGCCTTTCAATTTCCCTCCCCAAAAGGACTTAGGTAGTTTAGAATGAGAAAGCATACACCTAAGAATTTCCTCAATGGTTTTGTTCATCCTCTCTACTACACCATTTTGTTGAAGAGTTTTAGGTACAGTCTCTTCAAGTCGAATGCCATGAAGTTTGCAATAACTTTCAAAAAATGAATAATATTGACAGGCATAAAACATATAAATGCTAACATAATTGTTTCATTTTTATAATGCATTTTAACTATCTTCAATTTAATTTTCACAAATTATCATATTTCAAGACAATGTCAAATTTCGGGGCCAAATAATGATCAGAATGAACCATTCAAGAGGACCATGAATGTAACTGGCGTCCACAAGAACGTGATGAACACATGACAAAGGCAAGAGATTTGTGCACTACGCTTATGGCATTACTACTACAATGGAGGTGTAGTTCAGTTATGATAATAATAATGCGAAAAAGGAGAGACTTAATAAATCCATGCACTTTCCCCCTCCATTGTTGCTAGTAGCTTGTAATTAGGAATATAAAACATTAATAATGTATTTAACTTGTGTTGTTGTAGAAGACTAAAAGATGAAGATCACAGGTAGGCATGGCTTCATCAAATAACTAAATAGCTAGGCTCTAAGAAGGGTAATATGTGGCCATTAGCTAGCTAGGGCTCAACCTCAACCTCATGAGCTTTTGATAGTCACATACTAATTCCTTCTCCTATCATATACTAATTAAGCTAGCTCCTTAAATCTGGTTCTGTTGCTAAAACTAAAAGAACAATAGTTGATCGATCTATAATCTCTACAGCAAACCCCCTTGGACCCACCAACCCCAAACCAAAGGTGAAAGTTCAAAAGTTAAAACCCCCTTCCACCTCCTATCAAACCAATAAAAGCACAATACACGGTATGCCATAGTCATATATATGACTGAAGCTATGTTGCATAATAAGGGAGTTTTACACTTTTAATAGATAAACAATATATTTCCAATGATAGAATGGAGATTGATCATCAATAAAATATTCCTTTTTTTTTTTAATCATTTTAGGTGATACCTTATAATTCCCATTCTGTCAATTGATTTTTGTCATTGCATGAGCAATGCCTCACATATATCTGCATACGACCGACAAGGTTTGATGGCTTAAGATTGGCCCATTTAACGATGCTTTTGAATATTATTATAA
>JAEQBH010005511.1:0-125549 GCA_016808115.1 Tetrastigma voinierianum | reverse complement strand
GAGATTTTCTGGGTTAAGAAAGGTGAATTTATGGTATATAAGTGAAATGTATTTTTGGTACGCTTTTGCAGACAACAAAGACGTAAAGTTTTCTGGGCTGAGGTTGAAAATATGGTTATGGAAAGTTTAGAGAAAAGATGAGATGGTGATGGAAAGTAGAGTTTCGTGACAAGAGTGGTTACTTACCGCTTAATGAAACGATCCACACAAGACGGATGATACGAAGGCGCCCACAAATCAACTACACTGGTTGATTGATAAGCTCTACAAAGACTTCGCCACCAAGGAATCCACCGTTGTACGGTGGTTACCGAACTCGCCCCCAAGGGAATCCACCCAATAGAGGTGAGAACAAGAGAACTTTAAAAAAGAGAAACTAAAATATTATTAAACTTGAACCGATTGTCAAAAGACTACATTATTGGGTATATATAGCCTCATACTTTCTAAATCAAAAAGGCAACTTCCTTTACTTTAACTAGGAAAAGAAACTTTAAATTACAAAGTAACTCCTAAAAGAAACTTAAAAATAAATAAAGCAAACTTTCTAAAATAAACAAAGCAAATCTTCCAAATAAATAAAGCAAACTTTCTAAAATAAAATAAAGCAAATCTTAGTAAAACAAACAAAGTAAACTTTCTAAAATTAATATGGCAAACACATCAGAGGTTTGTCCAAGTCCGAATTAATGTTTTTTTGCTTCCAAGGCCCAATGAGGTCCAAAAGGAGTTTTCACATGTATTCAATGCGTCTCGACCTCCCAATCCACTCTTCAATAATTGTGGCTGAATTCCCAATGTTCTGTGCTTTATAGAAGCCCGCATCAATCCCCACAACTGAAAAGACTGCCCTCAAGTCTTCACCGTGATAAGCCTTCAAGTCCTTAACATTGAACATTGGAGAAATTTCATATTCGTCTGGCAACTACAACTTGTAGGCATTCTCTCCAATTTTCTATAATCTTGAAAGGGCCATCTACCCTTGGCTTGAGCTTTCCAAACTTCCCTGGTGGAAACCTATCCTTGCGAAGGTGTACCCAAACCAATTCGCCAACCTCAAACTCAACATACTTGCGACGCCTATTTGCTTGTTCCACATATTCGCATTCTTCTTTCAATCTTCAAGCGAACTTTCATGCAACTTTGAACTCTTTGGCTCTAACTTCAAAGATTCCACTGTAAATTGTTGAATAGCCTGATGGGGTGCTAATTCATGGTCCAATCACAGTCCATGGGACTACCTCAATGGCTTTTCCCAACAAATGTATGCATGGACTCTATCAGAGGCAAACTCAATTTGGGGTAGAATCAAACCATTGTTTCATCGCTTCTTTCCACATAGCTCCTTAGCAAATTCTGCTTCTATTAGTAACTTCGCTTGACCATCAGTTTGAGGGTGATAAGAGGTACTAAAACAAGAAAGAAGTCCCCGCCTACGTAGTTCTCCAAAAGTGACTAAGAAACTTAGAGTCTCGATCCAAACCATAGTCTGGGAATACCATGTAGACGCACAATCTCTTTCGCTAAGTACAAGCTCCAAGAACATGCTTAAGCATCATTAGACTTGTTGCATGGTACAAAGTGAGCCATCTTTTGGAAAACCTCACAACGACCACCGTAATCGAATCTTGCTCTTGTG
The DNA here is from genome assembly GCA_016808115.1 of Tetrastigma voinierianum. Taxonomy (NCBI): domain Eukaryota; kingdom Viridiplantae; phylum Streptophyta; class Magnoliopsida; order Vitales; family Vitaceae; genus Tetrastigma; species Tetrastigma voinierianum. The sequence goes on along the minus strand of JAEQBH010005511.1, from coordinate 123,910 downwards.
TTCTAGGTAATCCCAAAACAAAATCCAAGCTTACCTCCTCCCATGGCATATTTGAATTGGCAATGGTGTATATAGTCCCCAAGATTGTTTCCATGAGTTTTAGCCACTGCACACAACACACTTCTGACAAATCTAGCAATGTCTTTCTCTAGCTAGCCAAAAGAAGCTTGCCTTCACTAGAGCTAAGGTTTTTGCTTCACCAAAGTGTCCTCCTAATGTTCCACCATGCAAGTCATCCAAAATACTCAATCTCAAGGAACAAGATGGGATGCATAGAGTGTTTCCTTTAAAGAGAAAAAACCTATCCATCCCTACACAAAATCCTTGAAAGGCTTGTCTACAAGATACCTGGGGATTTCACCAAAATCAGCATCCCTCCTACATAGCTTCTTTCAACACATCAATCCAACTACTTGACTTGCATGGAAGTCACTAGGCATGTCTCCTACTCAGCATCCGCAACAACGTTATGAACACCCGCTTTATGCTTGATCGTGAAGTTGCACGCTTGTAAGAATTCCACCCATGTCGTATGTCTTCGATTCAATCCTTCAGGCTTGGTGGTTTCGATGAATTTTAGTGCTTCATGATCTGAGAAAAGCACCAATGGCTTGTAAAGCAAGTATTGACTCCAATGAAATAAAGCTCTATAGATAGCATAAAACTCCTTGTCATAGGTGGAGTACTTCCTTTTTGCTTCATTTAACTTCTCACTAAAGAGCGATGGGTCTTCCTTCTCGAATTAAGCGACAAGACCAATCCCAACTTGAGATGCATCACACTCTACTTCAAGACTTTGTTGAAATCTAAAAACCAAACACGGGCTTCGCCATTTCTTTCCTTAATCAACTCAAGCTTTTCTAAGAACACTAGTCCACTTTGAATTTGTCTCCCTTGCCATTCAGCCATGTGGAGTCATTATGGGGAGCTAACCTACGAATAAATCTCCTATAAAAAGAGTATTCAGCCCCATGAAAACTTCTCATCATGGATCGAGCTAGGAGTTGGCCAACGATAATCGCCTATCTTGCTTCTCGTCCATCTCAATTCCATCTTTAGTAACCACATAACCAAGAAATATGATTCCTGTCGCAAGATGTAAGTCACACTCTTCAAGTTGACAAATAATCGTTGCCCCTAGGGATAGAGAACAATTGCCTCAAATGCTCCAAGTGCTCCATCGAATTTTTTGCAGATCAAAATATCATCAAAGTATACCACCACAAAATTTCCAATGCATGGGTTTAAGGATAAGATTCAAAACCTCATAAAGTGCTAGGTATCGATAGTCCAAATGGCATCACCATCCACTCATAAAAGTGCTAGGGGCATTAGAAATTTCGAACCTCAAACCAGCAAGGAAAGTAAATATTCGGCCACAAGGAAAGTAAATATTTGGCCAAAAACAAGAAAGGAAACTAATATACTTTTTTCTAAAGTAACACACTGAAAAAGAGGAAACTAGTTAATTCTAGGATAAGGCTTGGGAATCAAATCAGCCGCAATCTAGAATAAATCAACAGCAAATCAGTAGCAAATCAGGAACAAATCAGTACCAAATAAGCTCCCAAAATAGCAGAAAATCAGGAACAAATCAGAACCAAATCAGCTCCAAAATAGTAGCAAATCAACACTAAATCTACAGCAAATCAGCTCCAAAATAGTAGCAAATCAACAAGTCCAAAACTCCTTGGCTCTTAGGGTCCAAGTCCGGATTTAATTTGATGATGTGGACCATCTTTGTTTCCTTTTTGGAGTTGAACACAAAGCTTCTGCCATGTGGGCATCTTGGATTAAAACATGAAGGGCTTCTTTGAATCTCTTAGCTATGGTTCATGTCATAGGGCCCAGTGGGACTTCAAGCGGGTCCACACTCCCTTCCTTAGCCCTGCTTCCATCAACAATGGTTAATTTTCTCTTAAAGAAGATTCTTACTCGTTTCGGAACACCAAGGGCGATTTTAAGTGATGAAGGAATCCATTTCTGCAACAAGGTTTGTGCTACACTCATGGCTAAATATGGAGTTCATCATAAAAAGGCTTTAGCACCACTTCTATGCGAATGGACATGCTAAGATTACTAACCGAGAAATAAAGAAAATTCTAGAGAAAACAGTTAATACAAACAAAAAGACTGGGCAATGAGGCTTGATGAGTCATTTTGGGCATACAGAATTGCATACAAGACACCTATTAGAATGTCATCGTATCATTCACAGGTTCAAAAGCTTGTCACTTACCCATAGAATTGGAACATCGAACATTTTGGGCAGCCAAAGAAGCTGACTCACCTAATCGTTGGGTGAAAAGAGGCTTCTTCAACTGAATGGATCGGAGGAAATAAGAATGAATCATATGACAATGCTAGGATTTACAAAGACAAGATAGAAAAGTGGCATACGGTATATTGTTCAAAATTATTAAAATAAGGTGATCAGTCTGTTATTTAATTTATCAAATTAGTCAAAACCACTCTTTTCATCTTCACAGATTGAACTACAATATACAAATCCGCTGAATGTCACACTTAGTTGCAATCATAATCCCATAGAAGAGTTTCGTGAATGGACAAGACAAGAAACTTATTAATGAAGTTTTAAACTTCTTTTTAAACCATCATCATTATAAACACACCTCAATGCAATGATTATTTTAATATAAATAACTTTTAGCGCTTCGAGTCAACTCCAAGTTATTGTAAGATCCCTATCATTTGTTTTACTTTATTTTTGTTTTCTTCCATTTTCTATTTATCATTTTGATCTGTATTCATAAAAACCTAAAAATTTAAATTTTAAATTTTTTCAGAGAAAAGGGGCAAAAACCAGTCTTTACCTAATAGCTTCATAAAAAGTTAGATTCTTTTACTGATCCTCTTACGATAAAACAATTGTAACTGTTAACGTCCGTTAGAAAATTAGCTACCAACACTGTCAATCAAAGATGAGTTCTGAATGTCGGACTGGGGCTGTAAAACGCCAATGGAAGTATTGCAAGTAATACAGCCATGGCTGACACATGAAGAACTATGATGAAAGATAAGAAACCCAGTAGTGGGGAATACATAAGAAACATGATGCCAAAAGGTAATAGAGATATATAAGTCAAGTGACACAATGCAACAATACACAGCCTTACGCTCAGGCTCATATAATGTTGGTGGTAGTCATGAGAGTTTCAAGATCACTCTGGATGCTGGGTATAAGGAGGAAATGAGGTGCAGAAAGGAGGAAAGATAAAAGGAGGAAAGGAAAGATAGTGGAGAAAGAAAGGGAGGAAAGAAAGAAAAAAGTACAAGAAAGGGAGGAAGAGAGGAAAAGAAAGAGGAAGATGAAGGAGTACCATAATAGTTGATGTTCTGACTTTAAAGAACCCAAACAGCGCAAGAGGTAGGTTTCCTCCTACACCGGTTATTTTACACCTAAATGTGGTAATGGCTTCCACGAGTTTCGGGGTCCTATTTTCCCGCGAATTTGTATGTTGTGTGGTTTGTTCAGGATTGTGTGATGGTCAAAGACCGCTTTTACTAGGTTTCGGATCAAGGTTCGAGACCAAACACCGTGTTCTAGGATGGCAAAAATCCTCAGCGTATCATAACCGAGTGTGCCCAAATTTCCGCACACCCTTGTGAATCGGCTAGCGCAACTTTGGACGGCCATAACTTTCTCGCTCAACCCGACTACAAGGCTTGGACTCTATGGAAAGCTCATTAAGTCTAGAATTTAATAAAATAAAGTTCTCAGCCAAAATGTGTGACACCCCAAAACCCGGGGGTCCCATTGACTACCGTCAACCTGCGAAAACCTGTATGTCTCATATCATGAGACCCATACATGTGTAAAATGGCCCAATAGGGGGCCCATCACTCACTCGCCCATACTACAAGACCATACATTTCATAGATCTAAGAGTTATTACATCACTCCTAATACAAAACATATTAAAACTAGGTCGTTCTTAATATATACAATAAATAAGAATCAAGCACAATCGCCTTCTCGCTCATAATCCCTGCCTCTAAGGAAGCCATTGCCCGCCCAGACTGCCCCGCACTGGTGCTGGGGTCCCACTGTGACGGCGAGCTAACGCCCAAGAGAGATAAATCCTATAAGGGCTATTCACTAGTGCACATGCAAATGACTCATTCTCACGTCAAACCCACAACCAATCCGTGCATACATGTTGGTCCTATCATGGAAAAATTACATGCATGTACATGCGACGACACCGCACACGCCCAGTAGTCAAGCCACTCCTCCGACCCACCACTTCCACAGCGCCAATGGGAAATAAGACGAGTCACCCTCGACTTCCCCATTCACACCGCAGCCTATGATACTTACGATCGTTGGCAGCCGGCAACGTATTCGGTAGTTCATCAGCGTTTGCCATTCTCCGAGCTGCATCGGCGGGAGCTGTTTACGTAACCAGGTTTTCAAAGCCATCCGAGGGGGTATTATCTTCAGCACGCCTCGGCCACATTTTATTTTCCATTCGCTAACACTATGGAACTCAATTTGACTGGTCCCATTCCCAAGCCCACATGATTCAACACCAAATGCAGTGCCAAATCAGTACCATGTACACACTCTCATGTAATGTGGTGTTACCGCACACCAATGCCATGCCACTACACTCAAACCCATGACCAATGTATGAAAACCTCTACATGGACATTCTACACCGTACACTATGTGTGTGCTATGAATACTCATGTCTAATGCACAACATTTCATATATTTAACATACATACCATGTTAACATTCCACATATTCAAATCAAGACATCACATAAGCATGCACTAACCGTATTAGGTTCCGTAAAATTTGCATGGTATTCATTCAAGTAATAACAAGCCAACTGATTTTCTACCTTCTGAAACTTTAAAAACAAACAAAGACATCCAAAAACATGCAATAACCATATTAGTTCCAAAATTCGTATGTTAATATTCACAATCTCCGCATGTTATTCATCGTAGCTTATCGCTCCATGAGGCTCATGTTAACATTCACAATTCTCAATTAATATTCAATTCCCTGCATGTTATTCATCACCACGCTTCCAGGAAAATTTCAGATAGTTAATCATGCATGAAAGCCTAAAATTCTCGCATGTTTTATGCATACAAAATACACCAAACTAAGTTTTTCTTCTCGCATAAAAAAACCTAGAACATTCGCATGTTAGTCATGCATACAGATACACCAAACTGAAGTTTTCGATCTAAAACCTAAAACATCTCCGGCAGATGTTAGTCATGTATGAAAGCCCATAAAATTCATCATGTTTTTCATGCATACAATAATACACAAACTCCAGCTTTTCCAAGATAAAACCTGAGAAATATTCTCGCAGATGTTAGTCATGCATTGCCATGATACATCAAACCGAAGCGATCTAATAACCCAAAACATTCGTGATCTTAGTCATGCATGAAAGCCCGTAAAATTCGCATGTTTTTCATGCATACAATACTACACCCGCATTGAGTTTTCTTTCGGCCTAAAAATTAAGAGCATTCTCGCATGTTGGTCATGCATTAAAGGATACAATAAACCGGAAGTTTTCTTTGATCTAAACACCCAAAACATTCTGCACAGCCTTAAAATTCTTGCATGTTTTCATTCATACAATACTACACCGCATTGAGTTTTCTTCAGCCTAAAACCTAGAACATTCTCGTATAAGCTGGTCATGCATGAAAGGATACACAAAAATGAGTTTTCTTTGGATCTAAACACCCAAAACATTCTGCATGGAAGCCCAGAAATTTCTCGTGTTTATTCATAAAATAATACACCATATTGAGTTTTCTTTAGTCTAAAAACCTTAGGAACATTCTGCATGTTGGTCATGCATGAAAGGATACACACAAACCGGAAGTTTTCTTTGATCTAAACATCCAAAACATTCTCGCATGGAAGCCTGTAAATTTCTGCAGATGTTTTTCATTCATAAAATAATACACTGGGGATATGGCCAAAGATCACACTTCGCCTTCAAACCCGTAAAATTCATAAGTACAACATCAAAATTCATTTTAAACCCAGGGTACCCAGCGATGGACAACATCACAAATCTCACTTTAAAACTCGTGAAAATTCAAGATGGACAACATCACAATTCCAGATGTTTTTCATTCAAACAACTACATAGAAAACTTCAATCATATGCCATTTCCATGGCCCCAAACAAGGAAATAACCAAAGAGGAAAGATCCCTCACCTCTTGAAGTGTGTAGGATCAGTTCTTGATCCACCCAAATCTGAAAACAATGGAGGAAAAACTTCCTCCTCCCTTTCTCCTTTCTTTCTTACTTCTTGTTTTCTTTTTCTTCCTTTCTTTCTTTCTTTCTTTCTTTCTCTCTCTTTCTTTCTTCTCTCTTCTACGAATTGTTTGCCATCTCTCCTCAAACTACCAAGTTGGTTTGACCCAGGGAGCCCACCTAACATCCATTTGTTTGACACTTGGCTTCAACTCAAGCACCAAGTGTCTCCATGCCACAACTTCAACCACTTTCATGCTCATGCATGAGGGTGGTCGACATTTGGCTCCCACCCAACTCATGCAATCCCAGGGCATGACACTGGCCCTATCCATGTGCTGGGTGTCTCCCATGCAAGTGCCACATGGCACCCCATGATTGGTCCTCGTCTGCCTTGAAATACGTGCAAACCGACGCCTAATTCACGCCGCAGCTCGCTTGTCTAACTAGATTTCGCGAGATGATTCTAACGCGTGATCCGCTTCGCCATCCGAGGTCTAGAGAAAGATCTAGGGTTTTTGTCTGTACCGTTCCGGGTAAGAATTATCAATTCGCTCATTTTCAAAAAATTTTTTTTTTTTTTTTTTCCGGGTTTCACAAAATGTAGGCTGAACATTAGGCTGGGTCACGGACAGTTGAGGAATGGTCCGCTCGGTTTCCGTAATCCGCTTTCTAACCCGTTTGTAACCGAAATGCTTAAATCGCATATGGCAGCTATGTGGAATTGTGTGTTGATGTTTTGTGTGGTATTTACAAAATTGACTTTCGACTAAGTCCGTATTATTTCCGAGGCCAAGCATGGTTTCCGATTTATGGCCTGAATTGGATTAATGTGTGTGAGAGTCATAAATTCACGACATACCGAAATGTGAAATTATTTTATATATGTGTGATAAAGATGGAAATAATTATATGTGCATTGTCAGGAGGATCGACATACTATGTCTCTACCAAGAATATGAATTGCGACATACTTCTGCTCAAGAAGTATGGAATTATTTTAATACATGCTTGAATGATGTGTTGACATGAATGAACTGAATAGATATAAAAGATGTAGTGCATGCTTTGTGATGTACTAATTTGAATATGTGAATATTAACATGATCATGATGTATAAAGCAATATATGAAATGTCAGGTATTAAACATGAGTGTTCAGTAACACACACATAAGGTACTGTAGAATGTCCATGTAGAGGTCTTCATACATTGTCATGGGTTTGAGGCAAGTGGCACAAATTGCATTGTATTGGTAAAAGCAGAACACCACATTACATGAAAGTGTCTACATGGTACTGGGATGGTACCGCGCTTCTGGGTGTTGAATCGTGTGGGTTGGAATGGGACGAAGTCCAATTGAGTCTCCAAAGTGTTAAACTAAATGGAAAATGAAATGTGTCTGGCGAAAGTAGGGAATAGATACCCCTCAAAGGAGTTCGAAAACCCTGCTAGACAAATGTGATCCACCGGGTGAAAGCACGAAAACGCCTGAGGGTGTAAGAGACCCACCTATGAGACTCCCTAAAATTCCGTCAGCCTAAAAAGATACGAAACGATTAAATGTAAATATCACATAGACTACGGGTTAGATGGAGTCTGGGATTGACTCTGATTGATTTTCCATTGGCACTTGTATCGGTGGTGGGCCTGAGGTCGACCCAAGATATGTGCATGTAGAGGTCGCCCCCCATACATGCATGTGGTTTTTTTTCCATGATTTTTTTTTTTTTGGATAATTAAGAATTTATTTCCCAAAGGCAGAACAAACATGCACTGATTGGATGTTGGTTTGACTATGAAATGATCATTTTGTATGTGCACCGAAAGCGGGAGTGGCCCCTGTAGATTTTATCTCTAATGTCGTTAGCTCACCCCGTCGTGGGACCCCCCTTCGTGCACAAAAGTGCATCGACACTTTAGAGGCAATGATAATGAAGCGGGCTGGATCGTGGCCTGATTCTTGTTTTGTATATATTCATAATCAGCATCCAGCGGTTATATGTCTTGTATTAAAGAGTGATGTAATAACTCTTAGATCTATATAGAAATGTACGGCTCCTTGTAACCATATGGACGAGTAAGGATGATGGCCCTATTAGGTCATTTTACTATGGTTGTGTCTCATGATATGAGACACACAAGTGCTTCAGAAGTCGACGTGGCGGTCAACGGACCCCCGGGTTTTGGGGTGTCACATTACGTGTTTGTTAGTGTGTTAGTTTTTCAGGTTCTGGTCAAGCAAGAACAAGATTTTTGAAGATTTGAGTTGAAAAGGAGAAAGAATTTGGGTCAAGAAATAAAAATCAGGTTAAAATATTTATAAAAAAAAATCAGGTTAAAATAAAAAAATTTCATTAAGGTCGCGGATCAGAACTCACCGGGCCACGACCGCGAGAGCTATGTTTACACCTCGTGATTTTCTATTTTCAATAAGGTCGTGGACTCGTGACCTGCAGTCGTGGACTATGAAGACCATTGATTTTCACCCTGCGCTGACGCCGTGACCCAAGTCACGACTTTAAGGCAAAAATAGTCACCTTGTGTTTTCCACCTCGGTAAGGTCGCAACTGCTTTCTTCCATGGCTCAAGAAAGTTCGCAACCCAGGTCACAAATTCAAGTGCAAAAATGACCCTATGATCTTTATGATTCAAAAAGGCCGCAACCATAAAAAGTTATAGTCACTACCGTCAACAATCAAAGTCGCGACCCAGGTCGCAACCTAAAGACCTTGTAGCCTAATTTTTAACTAAAATTTCGATAAGGTCGCAACCTCAACCATTTATGGTCGCGACCATGCGGCGACTTAAAAATCAAAAACCACTTTTCAAAATAATTTTTTCACACCTCTTCCACTTCTTCCTCACCTGACAACCTATTCATACTCTCCTAAACCCTAGTTCCATCTTTTCATCCATGAAAAACAATCATTTCCACCATTTGATTCAAGATCAACCATTCCAAGACAAGAGCTCCTTCCCACATCTTGAAGAAAGGCAGAAAAGATTCAGGTAAACCTTAATCTTCTACATTTTGGTTGGGGTGGGTGCTTGGTTTTGGTTGGAATTGAGCTTATTTATTAAAGTCACATCAGAGAAGGTGTTTGTGAGATTAAATCAATTTTTGTGACTTGGGAGAAACTGCTTAGCATTTAAAAAAAAAGGCCCCAAAGAAGAGAAAGACATTGAAAGATCCCTCACAGGGAGTTCGGTTGGCCTTTGGCCCCGTCTTACAAATGAGGTCCCAGTCCGAGTTCTCCTGGGACACTTGGGAATTCCCATAAATGGGGAGGCTTACTGTGCTCTGCTTCTCCGGGGCCCCTAGGGGATTATGGGGATGCGTAGTTTAATCGATCACCCCTAGGTCATCAAAAAGAGGCACGCCACACTGCTCTTCCCAACAAGGATGAGGTTTGCGCGTCAATCAGCCAGCAGGCACTGGCTGAGCATGTTGTCACCGAAAAACTGGTGAGCGCTGCAGCCAAGGTCGTCGCTACATCCATGGTATCTCCGGCTAGGTCGATGGCGACCGTCGCCGCTTCCTAAATGTGTCGCAAGATCGATCGCCGTGAGAACACTTCCTCCTATGGCGGGCAAGATAAATACCATCCACCCACGATGCGCATCTCAAGAAGACAAAGGCTACATTGCTCGATTTACTCTTCTGCCAAAGAGGCCTGGCGGAAGAAGGCGCCAATCACGGCAAGAATCGAATCCCTGAGAGCACGTTGATCGAGGTGGAGTTCAAATGAAGACTGATCTACAGGGGAGGACTAAGACTGGAAATGGGTATGACTCCATATCCTGTTCGTTGTCCCTATATAAGAAAGGATACTCTAGCCAAGTTCCCACTCGGTAAAGGGCACAGGAAGGCAGGGATATGGTTTGTGTGGAAATAATGGGGATAGAAGGTCGAGTCATCACCGCTGAAATCTGAAGACTCGGCTCTCGCCCGTTAAAACAATGGTCCACCGCAGCTTCTCCAGCCGCATAGTGTCATGGTAAAGTTTGTGGGTCAAACCCTCCTCACGAGGCGGTGATGGAAGGTATTGATATGTGGGAAGGGATGTTTGGTCGGTCAATTCGAATAAACGATTTCCATTTCTGGTGGTGCGTTTCTTTGGTTAACAAATCAGGCAAAAGGAGATGCCTGATATATCCACAACCGAATGGATTGTACTTTAGATTCGTGGGACCTAGATGCCCGAGATTTGCTATGGAATCTGACCATGGCATCTCGGCTGAGACTTTTTATTTACCGCAGCATGGTAGCCAGTATTGATATGCCTAACATTCACCACATCTATTCCAATATGGGTTAAGTTCTATAATATACCTTTGGAATATTGGACTAACACAAACCTTGGATATATTGCAAGTGTAGTAGGTAATCCGCTCCATCTTGATTCACTCACCGAGAACCAGTCAAAGTTATCCTTTGCTAGGATATGTGTAGAGGTGGGGGTCGAATGTGAATTCCCAAAGTCTGTTCTCCTGGATATGGGTAATGGCAAGTATTCCACGATAAGAATTGAATACCCACGTTCCACAATGTCAGTTCCAACCGCGCTATTTGGCCATAACCCGGTTCATTGCCATGTTCCGGGCGGACACGTCGCTTTGGGATGGCAAAATCCCGAGCTGCATCGGCAAACCGGGTGTGCCCAAATTTCCGCACCCCAGAATCGGGCCGCGACTAACTTTCGGACGGCCATAACTTTCTCGTCCGAACTCCGATTCGCATGTTCTTGGACTCTACGGAAAGCTCGTTGAGTCTAGAATTTAATAAAATAAAGTTCTCAGCCAAAATGTAGGCTGAACATTGGGCTGGCTCACGGATAGTTGAAGTTATCAGTCCGCTCGGCTTCCTAACTTCCGTTTCTGAACCGGGCTTGTAATTGAAATGCTCGGGACCGCATATGGCCTGCAGGAATTGTGTTGGATGTTTTGTGGTATTTACAAAAATCGACTTTCTCGACTGTCCGTATTATTCTTTAGGCCAAGCATGGCCGGATTTACGGCCTGAATGGCTAATGTGTGTTATTGCCATGAATTCAATGACATGCTGAATATGTGAAATTATGTGATAAAGATGGAAATAATTATATGCATTGGATTGTATGACTCACATACTCTGTCTTGGCCCAAGAATATGAATTATGGCATTACTTTTTTTTTTTTTTTTTGGATAATTAAGAATTTATTACCAAAGGGGCAACGCCCAGCCAAAGAATACAAAGCAATGACAACCCGAGGCCAGAACACGCAAAGAAAACTGGACAAGACCTCCCCTATAAATATAGGAATGTGCAAACAACCAACAAACACAAAGCCAATTAACAAAAACAAGCCCAATAATCCCAAAAAGAACAACGCAAACACAACCCAAGTAACAAAGGCCCCAACAATCACAAATCACAACCAACCTACCATGAGATAAAATATTAATAGGGAAGGACCATCTCTCACACATTGATCTGTTTGCAGGACTATCAACAACCTTCTGAATACCAGAAATATGAAGTCTAACATCATCACAAATGAGGCGAAAAATAGTGTCAGCTGGAGCATAGTTGTTCTCTTGAATTCTTTCTATTCAAAGATGACCCCAAGTGGTATATAGTAGCACCTCACGCAATCTTCCTTGTAATGTAGTCAAGGACTTTCCTTATTGGCAATTACCCATAAGAATTCGCTCTCTCAATTCCTGAGTTCTGTGAGACCCTTACACTAACCATAGAATCCTACCTCAAATACCACCGCGGAAATGGCAACCAAGAATAGATGGTTCTCGCCTTCAACATTAGCACGGCGTGCCACAAGATATAGAACTCGTGAGACCCCACTTGAGAAGCCTGCAACCAACTGCTCGCATTCCGCCAACCGACAATGAAAGCATGCCTCCCGATGGCTCTTGGGAAACCGTGATCAATAGTGCCTAATTAACAAACGGCCTCTTTCGCCTAAAGTGGTTCCAAGCGTGAGCTTATTATGAAAACCCCGTATGATCCGGGGTCCAAGAGATAGCATCCTTCTAGGAGGCATCGATATGGTACTGGCACAACTGCTCTTGATAGCACAAGGTCCCCGAATTAGCGATAGCTAATTCCACACTTTCATCAATAATCTCAACCACTCAAGCATTACAATGAATCGTTAGTCATACAAGATCCGCTCACCATAATAGGGAAGGAGAGGACTAACCAAGTTCTAGAAATCATGCCATAAAAGGTCGCGACCGCCACTCCACCTCAGGCTTTATGAGGGGCCCGATCCTCCCTCTAAGTCAAGGATTTTCCACCAACCCGTGAACAACCGAGGGACCTTGCATCCTGCAGACCCTCGCCGCAGATAAAACCTCCGCACCCATGCCACCCATAAGGAGTCCTTCAGAACGTATTCCGCATATGCTTCATAACATTTGAATCATTCAGTCTCAACATCAGCCCCGAGGCCTCAAACCGCCCTCCTCTTAGCACATTACGACTTAATCATTTTAGCACGACGAGCTAGCCCTTAATTTTGCATCAAGAAGTCGCTATGGCATTACTTCTGCCGCACTGCCAATTATTCAATACATGCTTGAATGATGCTACATGAATGAACTAAATGATAGAAAAGATGCAGTGTATGCTTATGATGTATTGATTTGAATATGTGGAATATTAACATGATCGCATGTATGTTAAATATATGAAATGTTGTGCATTAGACATGAGTGTTCATAGCACGACATAGTGTATGGTGTAGAATGTCCATGTGAGTTTCATATTGGTCATGGGTTTGAGGAAGTACACAAATTGCATTGCATTGGTGTGCAATAACACCACATTACATGAAAGTGAGTTCATGGTACCGATTGGGCATCGCTGCTTCGTGTTGAACTGTGGGCTTGATCAATTCAAGTCCAATTGAGTTCCACAAAGCAGCAACTAAATGGAAATGAAATGTGTCAGCGTAGCAAGTAGAGGATAGATTACCCCCTCGTGAAAAGCCCGAAACCTCGGTTAGACAAATGATCCAATTCCAAGTGAAAGCCCAAAATGTCGAGGGTGGTGAGACCCGCGGTGAGACCCGAAAGTTCACGGCCTAAAAAGACACGAACGATTAAATAAATACCACAGACTCACGCACGTTGTGAGATGGGAGTCAGACCGACTCGCATTGATTTCCCATCGCACTTCAGACGGGTGATGGGCCTGCGTTGACCCTGCAAGACAAGAAGGGAGTGTCGCCTCATATATTCATGATTTTTCCATATTGGGGACAACATGTATGGAATGGATTGGGTTGTTGGTTTGACTGGTGAAATGATCATTTGCATGCGGCACCTAGGCGGGAAATAAATTTTTGTAGGATTTATCTCACTGGCGTTAGCTCACCTGTCATGGGACCTCTTTCACAAGACATAGTAAACGCGCTCCCAGAGGCCTAATTATGAAGTGGTCTGACTGCGGGACTGGATTCTTGCTTGTATACATATTAGAACGAACTAGCTTTAATATATGTTTTGTATTAAGAGTGATGTAATAACTCTTGGATCTATAGAAATGTATGGTCTTGTAACGGTATGGACGATTACGGATGATGGGCTCTATTGGGTCATTTTACTCAAGTATGGGTTTCATGATATGAGTCACACAGGTTTCCGCAGGTTGACCGTGGTCAACGAGACCCCCGGGTTTTGGGGTATCACAAATAGTAATGAATTTAAACAATTATTCTTAAACCCTAATTACAATGAGATACTAAAGAAAGTGGCAGGGCCAAATGCTAATTACAATGGTTCTTTTCACTCCTTAGGTTCTCTTCTATCCATGTAGTTGTTAGAGGCGTATTAATCGCCGAGAACCAAATGAGATGTCGCTTTTCAAAGACAAGAATCGCAAAGCATAGCTTAGTCCATGGAGTGAATAATATCAATGTCGACCTCCCTCAAGGTTTCCCACAATCCATTCTACTAAGCAAAAGCATGCCCATAGTTATGAAAAAGTCTCCAACCCTAAAAAGAGAGCTGGTACCTGCTCCATTAGGTGCCCGCACCGGAAGTTTCCACGAGACAAATAAAATCAAGATCATGGAATCCTACAAAAGAACGCACTTTCGTCATTGAGGGGTCGCTCAAGCCCCTTATGTTCCAAGAGGCGAACTTAACCATTGGGGGAAGAAGTGGAGTCCCCCCCCTATCATCATTGATCCCGCGAATTAGCTCGCCCGTTCTTCACTTCTTAAGCTTCTTCCGAAAGAGGCACGTGCGTGAAGTCCAAATTTCATCAACCCTTTTTATGTGCCTGAAAGTGTCAATAATGGGGGAGGTATCCGAAAAATCAGTGTTAGCAGTAGGGATGGATAACGGACCTACTTCAACATTAGGGCCCTCTTCCTCGATTTGCGCTAGACATGCAAAGGTGTTACCATGCAACTTGAGTGGGACGTCAACCTCAATAGCCACACTAGTGTCCTCTACGTCCAACCTAATTCCAAATTTTCCGCAGCGCTACAGAGGATCAGATTCAAACAAGTGGACTTTATCGCCGCATGCGCTTACGTGATAAATGACTACCGACAAATGGTGTTTCCAAATGCTATCTTCAACCCTTCACCAATTCCATCAACTCTTCCCAATAACCGTTCTCGCGGCTTATCGTTCTGTAAATAATCGCTCAATCTCTTTCTTAAATTTTGACAATTTACCAGGTTATGGCCAAAAAGCTTGCATTCGTAACAAAGATTGGAGGAGCCCAAGGGTATTCGACCCTTATTGTAGAATAACTGCCATTACCCCTGTCCAGGAGCACAGATGTAGGGAATTCACAATCAACCCCAACCTCTATACAAATCTCTAGCAAAAGATAATTTTGTTTGTCTCTCGAGGGATCATGCAATGATTCAATAGTACTGGAGAATGTGCCCATGTAAGACACGTGCTTGTCCAAGATTCCGTGAGGAATGTTATAACCCGACCCGATTGGGATGATGATAACCGAATGTCGAGCATGTCCATTCCAAAGCCAGCGACTGCATGAACTAGCTTCCCGCTAAGGCCATGTCCATCCATAACCCGCCCCGTGCCTCCGGTCCCCGAATCAAGAAGAATAAACCATTCTCGCTGTAGAGTTATCGTATCTCCCCCGCCCCATAGTCTCGTTAACTGCAGAGCGCACCACCTAATCCGGGAGACGCTTATCCAGAATCGTCCTACCAAACATTCCTTCCACATGTCGAGTGCCCTCATTCACCGCTCTCCAACGGGGTTTGCAACAAGCTTACCATCAAAGATAATGCTTATAAAGAATCGTATCCACCAATTGTTACTGCATAGAGACCTCAAACTTTTCCAAGATTTTACAGAGGATCATTATCCATCTCCATTAACAGTAGCCTAAAATACGGGCTACAAGATACCCATTTTCCGCCACGCCGACTTCTCAGAATCGCTTCCTTCCCGCATGCTCAAGCCCCGCTTGCCGTGAGATACCCCGACTTACCAAGACCAAGGAAGGCTTCGTGAGCTCCAGCGCTAGATTTGAGCCTCGTTTCGTGGCGAGCCCCCTTCCCGAACCGGAAGCTCAAGCCAGCAGAGCTAAGCTGGTCTGGATGAGGCTGCCAGCCCAAACATTCCCGCCCACCCGAATCAAACACTACCGGGTACTACTAATACCACATCCATACGTAGCCTCAACACAAACTAAAGAATCCTTCTCATACCCCATGTCCGAACCCATCCCCCAAGATCGGCCGCCGCAGCATTTCGGCCGGAGGATGTCACGCCTCCATGAATTAAGGGCGCCTTCAAATGAGCCGCATGGTTTTGATCGAATCGGCTTGAGCCTCTGGAGAGAACCTACCGCATCTCGAAGATATACCCCGACGGCAACCTGACGAAAAATGATCCGCGGTCAACGCCTAAGGATCTCGCTCCTCTGCTAAGACTGCCTATGGTAGTGTTCCATGAACTCACACCTACTGAAATCCACGCCATTTTATCTGTGGAGACCTCACCAGAACCGAGTGTTTCCGTGTCGGTATCCTTTTTAGGAACCCAAAAGTGCGAATCTCCTTTTTGGGAAGGCCGACCACTTGTGGTCAACCCTCCATTACCACCCGACCCCACCACAGATTTTGTCATTACTGTGAGATCGATGCGAAGATGACAACCCGAGCTTCTCTATGGCTTTCCTCCATTCAAATTACTATCTTGATGTTTCTAGAGAGGATATTATTTCATGGACTCATTCCTTCCTTGTCTTCATTAGTTAATTCAAATTTTGAACCATTTAGACTAAAATGCCGTGGTCACCGGCATTATACGATATGGTTTCCTGCTATCGGGAGACATGCATTTATTGTTTGGTCGACCATACAGATGGAAGTTGGCTACGCAAGACAAACCGCTTCAAATGGGGCTTGATTAACCTATATCATGTATTCACCGATCTAATGTTGAAGACAGAATCACTTGTTCTTCGGGCCGCCAATTCACCGTATTCGTCAAGGGATACTGGGGCCATGAAATGCCCGAATGCCGCTGGAATCGAGAATGAATTTATCGTGGGTAATGGCTACTAAAGGAAGTCTTTCAGGCTATAACTAAGAGGATCGCGCGGTGCTACCATCTATCATTCAGGGTAATAAATCTGAATAAGAGAGTTTATGAGAACATCTTTATCACGATGCTATTTCCATATAATTTGTAATGACGCTCGATTAAGAATCTCTTAGTTTTCAAAAGGTTGCGATAATCCAAGAATGTGAGCAATGTGTGAGAGATGGTCCTTCTCTTAATATTATTCTTGTTTCTGGTTTGTAAGTGGTGTTCATGGTTCCCTTTGGTCGGGCCTCGGTCTCGCTGGGCTTTGGCTGCCTTTGCCCGGCCGGGCGGGCCAGGGTTGCCAGCCTCGATGTGGGTGTTTTTTCGCCTTCGTACTTAGTCGGTTGGTTGTTTCGGCTTGCAGCATTCTTCCTATATTTGTGAGGTGTCAACGTGCCTCTTTTTCCTTTGGGCCTGGCTCCCGCTTTCTCGGTCATGTCTCTTCCTATGCTTTTGTGGGAGGTGCTGTTCGGTTTCTTTCCTTTCAGCCTGGGCTCGTGTATTCTTTGGTCATGGGTTTCAAGGCTAAATAAATTCTTAATTATCCAAAAAAAAAAAAAAGAAGTAAATATTTGGCCAAAAACAAGAAAGGAAACTAACATACTTTTTCCTAAACTACTACACACTAAAAATATCCATGAAGGAGAAAAAGGAAACTATATAATTTTAGGACAAGGCTTGCATTAGAATTAGCAAAGAAATCCGAACAAATCGCAGCGAAATCTAGAACAAATCATCTCCAAATCTACAAAGAAATCGGGCCCAAATAGCAAACGAATCAGGAACAAATCAATCTAAAACAAGAAATAATCAGATCAAATCATCTCCAAAATAGCAAAGAATCATTAAATCATCACCAAACTGGCAAACCTTTTCTAAAAAGAAATAGCAACTCCTTATTTAACTAGAAAAACAGACTTTCTAAATTAAATAAAGCAACTTCTACTCGACTGAGAACAAATTTTCTAAAATAAACCAACTCCAAATCAAAATAAGCATTAAAACTCAAAACACTTGGAAATAGAAATATATTAGGTGTCTCCAAGGTTTCACAGCCTCCCAAATCTGAATTTTCCATAATTAAGATTGAATTCCCAATGTATGTTGTAAATGCTCTGGCATCACGGATCCTTTGTGCTTTGATTTTCATCAATAAAGCAACGTTGGGATCAACAATTGCATAAAAATATTAATGCAGCGGCTTATTGTTTGAATCCATGTTTCCAATATGATCATGAAAATTTTTGTGATAAGCCATCAATTATTAGAGCTGTCATGGATGTTATTGACCAGAACTTGGGAAAGGCAAGCATCAAGCAATGCATGAATTGAGGTTGTTTCGTGATTGATTAGAAAGTTTTGGAAGAGAGCTTGCTTATTCTTCACGTGAATTACTTCAGCCAGGTAAAAAAAGTCTAGAAGATTATCATAGTGTGTTTTCATTAATTACCATTTAATATTTACTAGATGCTTTGACTTCGAGTTTGAAATGCAAATTATCATATTTATAAACTTCTTAATGATTTTTTTTTTCCTTTTAATGTGAAATGATAACTAGATAAATGGTGGAGGTTGAATGGGTATAGTGCACCATATTGAGTCAGGTAATTACCTCCTTCTAGATGAAAGTGAAGATTTGTGTCTGAACACATATGATGAAAAAAAGAAAAAGAATAGATTTATCATCAGTTAGTTCAATGATCTTAGAAAAGGGTCTATTTCATAATTTAAATCTGTAAAACCATATAATATTTAATATTTTCTCCTTACTTGTTTTGAATTTAATTTTTTTTTAATATAAATTTTTGCATTGACAAGTATGAATACATTTATGCTTTTCTTTTTTATATTATACAACAAAAAAAAGAGTTATGATCCTATTGATTATGAATGCATTGATGAGACCGAATTTTGGATAATTGATGAGAATGAGTCAAAACAGCTTGATTTTGAAGAATTAGAGAATCTTTTATATGAAGAAGGATCAATGCCGATAAATGAAGTAGAAAGTTCAAGTTTTTCTATTCACATTGGTTAGTAGAATGTGAATTTATAAATTTTCAATATTTGGTAATTATTTTTTCTTCAAAAATATGTTTTTATTGATATGTACTTGATTTTTTTTTTTTTTTGTAGGTGGCGAGATTGTCAATGATATGGCTATAGATGGGATTGATGTGCAAAATTTTGGTTTTCCAAATAATCAAGTTGAACATCCATATCCTAAGTTTCAAGACGAATGAACTTATTTTTGCCAATGCGAATTTGAAGTCATGCACTTTTTTTTTTTTTTTTTGGATAAATAAGCGTTTATTTCCAAAAGGCAAACCCCACAACCAAACTTATCCAAAAAAAAAAAAAAAAACCCCACAACCAAAGAATACACGAGCCCAAGGCCCAAAAGAAGAAAAACTGACAAAGACCTCCCTAAAACTAAGGAGAAGGCCACAGCCCGAAACAACCAACAACAACCAAGGACAACAAAACAAAAAAAAAAAAAACCCAACCTCACTTCTACAACCCGAAAGGAGACACCATACCCAGTTCCCGCCTCATAACCCGCAGCGGAACCAAGGCCTAAAAGAGATCAGACTCCAAACTAAAGAACAAGCGATCAATCAACCAAGAGCATCACCAAGTCCAAAGATATTAAGAGGGAAGGACCATCTCTCACACATAGCTCTGTTTATTGGATTATCCACCACCTGCTGGAAACTTGAGATTCTCAACCAAACATCATTACAAACTTGAGTGCAAAGGAAGTCATGCACTTTGAATACCTATTTAAGATTAGCTAAGTAACATTTTTAATATTGACACGTGGTTAACGACTATTTTATCATTTGATCATTATCGGGTTATAATTGTCATCACAAGAAGCCGCGCCTCAAATAAAAGCGAAAACTACGCGACCTCCCTTTAATTATAAAAAGAAAGGGCATCAGCCCAAACAAACCAACAAAGTTTATAGTAAACCAACCAAGGAGTGCCCCACACCCGGCCAAGGAAAGACAACCCATAAAGCCCGCCCACAGCCTGGGCAAAGGCAATTAAGGATACCCAGAGAGGCAAGCCCACAACCCTGGCACAAGTAACAAAACAACCAAGGGACCACCAAAAGGCAACAAGTCAGGAAGACGATCCACAAGTGCCTAGGATAGTAAGAGGGAAGGACCATCTCTCACACATTGTTTTGTTTGCAAGATTATCATCAACCTTCTGAAAACTAGAAACTCTTATCATCTTATATTTTGTTTAAAAAAATTCTATATGATGGGTACGACATGTGTAAAATTTCTTGAAATTTTTTTTGTTCTGCCATGAGTCGCCATTTTTAATAAATTCTTAATTATCCAAAAAAAAAAAATGTTAAAAACTCCACAAATAGTAGAAATGATGTAAAAAATTATATAAAAGTTATTTATTTATTTATTATAATATATAAAATATATATTTACGACAATTTGGCTCGACTACTTACCAATCACAAATCTGACTATTAACTGCTTAACCAATAATTTTTCTTGCCTGAGCGAAAGCGGTTCATTACGAAAACATTGGATAGAGCTTATTCTGTATTGATTGAGATTGAGTATCAACTCTTAATGAATACCATATTCCTTATGTGAAGATGTGGGAAAGGGCTTCCCTCTCTCTCCCCCGAAATGGGTTTCCCGTCGATAACCTCCATTAGGTTTCCATTCCATTGTCAAGGGAACATGGTGTTTATGGTGGGATCAACTTGCCGGATAGTCTTACGGAAGCAGGGGTCTCCCTCTCTCTCCCTTGAAACGGGTTTTCCGTCGATATAAACCTTAAGGAAGGTGGCCATGGGGCTTTGACCACGCGGGGTAGCCCTTGTCAAAAATGGGTTACTCCTTTTTTGACCCAAAAAGGGAGTGCCGTGGATGGGTTTTTCATCCCGTCTGGTTTTCGTAATGTGGCCTCCACCGGTGCAGATATTCCCAAAAATACCTGTACCGTCAATGCCAAATTTGCCTTTGCAGCTATCGCCGAGTCTGATATCGCCGGAGATGGAACGGCCGCTGTCTGTGGCGAACTGCCCAAATCTTGGGACCCTTATCTTCGGAAATCGGATCTTTTGAGGTCGGATTCTCATCCTGCCCAAAAAGGGGTCTACCCTTCTTTTGCCCAAAAAAGGGTTGCCAGCTGTGGATCCCCGTATAGCCACCGTGGTGCAGCCTACTCCGGTGCACATCCCAAGGGTTCGTTTTGTGCTTGGAAGATCGACAATGCCGCTACCGCCGTTGCCAGTATCGCTACTGCAGTCAACGCCGATTCCGGTGTAGCCATCGCAGGTGCCATCTCCTCAGTTCTTCAGGGGAATACTCCGATGGGCTTAGTCCCAGATGGATCTGTGTTTTGCGTCCGCCCAGTATCCTTCTTCCTTGACAGTGGGGGTGGGGTCTTCCCGCCGTCCCGTGCGGTTTCGTTCGTTGCTGCAGTCATGCCGATTCCAGTGTCGTCTTTTCCAACCTCGCCGCTGCCATTTCCTCAGACGCCGGAAAAGGGGATCTGGTTTTGCGTCTTGGGATCTCAGATTGGCTGAAGAGAGTGGTACCGAAGAGAGTGTTTCTGAAGGCCGATTTGGTCCGTATTTGGCCTCTCTGCCGGAAGGATGATGTGTGGGTGGGGTAATTTTATATAGTTCGGGTATCACCGACATTGTCCATTTTTAGGAATGGTTTTTCCCGTCAGTTTCTTCCCTTCGATTCGTCAATTTCAGTGGATCTATGTTATCCCCGATATGTTTGTCCATGTTCGGGCTATGGATGTGCAGGTTGATTGACCGCTCAGGTCGATTTTCGTCTCCAAGTGGAGGTCAGGTTTGAGCGCCGTCAAGTTGGTTTGCCGGCGGTGGTTGGATTTGTTGTTGGGGCTGCTGGTTGGCTCATTGTACTCTCCCGAGAGTGGCATCCAGTCTATTGCTGTGTCCCCAGTTTCTCTGTGTCAATGCTAAATTGCTTATGCCCGGTTGTGGGTTGTATGGTTTCCCTTGGGTTGGTCCCTTGGGTGGTTTGGTGCATGTGCCCTGGTTTGGGCTTTTTTCGATTGGTATCCTTGGTTGCCTTTGCCCGGCTATGGGCGGGGTTATGGTTTGGTTCTCCTTTGCTCGAGTTGTGGGTTTGGTTTTATGTGGTTGGTTTGATTGTTGGCTTGTATGTGGGGTCTAGTTTGGATTGTTTCTCCTTTGTCCGGGGTGTGGGCTTGGTTATATTTGGTTGGTTTGCCTATTGGCATTTGTTTGTGTTTGTTGTGGGCTGATGTCCCTCTCCTAGGTTTAGGTGGTGTGTCATCTAGTTTTCGATTTCCATGCCTCGCCTCTTGAATCTCTTTTCCCTATTGCTTCATGCAAGCCATTCCTTTCTTAAATAAATCTAATTATCCAAAAACCATATTCCTAGCTGGACACAAGGCTGGGGACAAGAAACACGCTTTATGGGTTCACTTATATGAGAGTGAAAGTGGGGTTGCTTCCTATGAGAATGTAGGTGTTAGCCCAATGGTACCTCTAATTGAGGTTTTGATGATAAAACACCAAGGTTTTTTTTTTTTTTTTTCATGACACTACACTTATTACTCAAAGCAAGAAAGTTTCAACAAAACAACCAAGAACAAAACAAGGAGCCAAAAGGAAGCGATGGTCATATCCCTGCTTCGCTAGGAGGAAGTCGACCCTATCAACTCGTTTCTACGGTCATGATCTGACGCGGCGGTGGACGCTTCGATACGGCTGATGATTCGTCCGAGTGGGTTCAGGGGCAGATTGCTTGGTTTGGGATTGGATACCATATTTCCCTATATTATGGATAACTAATCGCCTCGCTCGACCTCGTTAACCCGTTTGTGGGTTTGTTCGCTGAGGGTTACCCGATCCCGCATCTTTAGGTTCCCCTGGATTATGTTTTGTTCCTCCGCGGCCTCGGATGTGGGCTTATGTTTTCGCCGTTTTTTCTCCGCATACCTTGACTCCTATAAGTATGTCTTGTCATGCGGTCTGACATGGTTCTGTTTCGAGATACTGCCTTGGCAGGGGGTGTCGTCCGCCGATCGCTTTTCTCTCGGGGCTCTGGCTTCTTGTATTGTTTGTTTGTCGGCCACCGTGGAATAAATTCTTACTTATCCAAAAAATAGAGCCAAAAGGCCACAAGAAAACGAAAACTGGCAAAGACCTCCCTAATAACAGTCGAAAAGCCAGATCACTCGATACAAGACCACACTGATAAACAACATCGACCCTGTGAAAACAACTAAAAACCCAACAAATTCCCACAACTCGCATAGGCCACACACCACCAAAGAGGCAAACAAGAAAAACTAAGCACTTCCTACAGCGTCCCGGCAAGTAGTAAAGGCCACCAACCCACAAACTCAAACAACTAAGGCCACACTCCCGATTTCTAATGGTATGATTTATGTTATTTTACCATCTTTTTTTTTTCATCATGAGTCCTTAACATAGGACTCTTTCAAAATCAACACTTTGCATGTGCGGCTACCTCTAGCCCTACACACCATATATATCAACCTCGTATTTCCTCAAAACCCGAGTCCAAAACCCACTTGAGTAATCGCCTAGAAACGTAATTCAAAACTCAACCTGTGTCTCAAACATATATATACATATCCAGACCGAGGTAAGTCCTCAATGAACCCAAGACTCATTCACTTACATTCGATCAAAATAATATTTACACAAAATCCCAAAACTTTCTACAAAGTGTCCCAAACTTATAGCCACAAGCCAAATATACACCCATCTATGATCGATATGAATCGGCCCAAATATACAAGCAGAACCTCTACACAACACTAGATGTTCCTCAAACGTACGCCAACCACCAAAGATGCTAAGGCTGACGACAATTCCCCAACCTCCAAAACCCCTCGCAAGTCAAACTCTCAAGTCATACCGGGTCTCGCACTGCATCTAAGGTGGAGGGAATAATGGGGGTGAGTCTCGACAACTCAAGAGCGAATCCCATAACAAGCCACGCTTATAAACATTTCAAAATACAAATAATTCAACACATCTCAAAATACGAAAGCATTTTCAATTAATAGGTTGATTGGAAACAAACAGATGCAATACTACCACCATCTCCACCCCTCATCAATGACTCTTTCGCTTTTACCTGCGGACTAAATTCGATCATCTCCCGAATAACGATAAATTGTCAGACTTACTACCCAGTGGATATGCCCATCCTCGTATAATCCATTAAAATTGCTTCGACTTACCACCTGCGGATATGCCCACATCCCGTGATATCCGTGACCTTCCGACTACATAACCTGTGACTAGTCATAGTCCCTGTCCATTACATCAATCCGACTCACAAATTCCATACCCATGTCATGCTTTAAAACAATTTCACAAAGCATTCACCCACATGGATATTTAAACATCATGCACCACTAATTCAAAGAATTCCATAGATATAAAAAATATACACATTTATATATATCATTAGAAATCACACGCTCAAGCATGGAATGGCATGTAATTTCGTCAAACCATGGTATGCAGGAGAAGGTTACAAGCAAGATCCCCTACATTCCTTGGATTCAAAATCTGCAAGTCTCCCAAGGAAGTCAAACCGAGGCTACTCCAGCGATCCGCAATTAACAAGTCATAAGATTTCTTAGCCTCAAACAACCCGGGTTACATAAAATTACCCAATTGGTTTATTACTACTTCACCACTCGAATCACACATATTCTTATACCTACAAACATAAACCTTGATCCTTCAAGAGCACTCTCTTTTTTACACTTACTAATATCAACATTTAACACCCTATTAGGGTAACACAAATAGCACACACAACACTTGTAATTTTGCTTCAACCTATCTCAAGACCCTTTTTTTTTTTTTTTTTTTTCTTAACTACCATTTTGACCAGCCATACACGTTTTTTGTTCACTATGGTCTTCTGACCAGAAGTTCTCCTATCTCTTAGCTTTTCATAGCTTCTTAAATCGTGTCATTCGACCTTGGAATCAAGAGTTATGGTTTTTACACCGACTTCCCGAGACCATTTCCTAGGGACAGACCAGGTCTCACTTCACCCCCTTACTTTGACGAAATTATGGGAACAAATGAGCCATAATTTTGGCCACATCTCACATGAAGTTACGCCCTATGTGGCTAGCTTTGAGAGGGATTTGAATCACCCATTTGGATCAATATAACTCCAACTTATGACTCAAAAACAGGAACTTCTCCGGTAACATGGGACGACCAGATCTGACATTCAACCTCAAATTCAAGGGTCTTATGGTGGGGATTTAGTTCTTGGTTACTTCTAGACATTCGAAGGGCTAGGTCTTGCTTCTTCTCCAACCTGAATCATCCAGCCTGAGTTCTTAGGCCAACTTATGGCCAAAACATCACATAGTCAAGGGTGCCGACAAGACTTCCCTGACACACACACACACATGCCATCTTCACAAAACTGGTCTTACAATCTAGGGTTCCACCAAACACACCTTCATCAAATCTGTGGTTAGATGTAATCCCAACAAAACCCTAGAATATAACCAAATTCCATAAGAAATACAATCCAAGGCCCAAAGATCATGTTTACATACCTTAGTGAACTTTTTCCACCAAAAACCAAGCTTTCCTTCAAGCCTTTTCTCCTCCTTCTCTCTAGAACTCTCTCACTTTCTAAATTTCCGCACTTTCCACTCCTAGCAAAGAAGTTGGTCTAGCATCCAAAACCAAGAGAAATTGTTTGTTTAGCACATGGCAAGCTCTTCATGCACTTGCCATGTGTCAAGATCTCTCCTACCATGCATATATGAGGTGTCATGCCCCTCATGATGGCCATAGCTCACAAGGATATTACACTTAGTCCCTCTCCACTAACAGTTTTTCAAAGTGATCCTTCAACACATACTTAATTACAAACCCCAACAAAACCACTAGTCCACTCTAATTGCATACATCAACCCACATGCCATAAAAATGCAATCTAACAATACACTTTGCTAATCCTCTAATTAAACCAACCATTAAGATGGCTAATCTTAATCACAATTTAAAATATCATAGGGCATAAGTTGCATTTGCTCCCCAAAAATCCTTACTTGAATATAACAAAACATATACCAGGTGTTACAACCACGAAGGAAAAGCACAAGACAAACAAGAACCAACAGCCCACATCCCGGGCACAAGCCACACTAAACAACAAACCACCGGAAGCACACCCCATAACTCGGGACCAGGAACCCACATCAGGGCACAAGCACAACATCACTACAAGCTCAAGCATCTCTGGTTGACCTCAAGATAGTAAGGGGAAAATGCCATCTCTCGCACATAGCCTCCCATTCGCTAGGTCAGCTACCATTCTGAAGCCAGGATTCTAAGCCTGACATCATTACAAATGAGAAAGAAAATAGAATCAACAGAAATAAAATGGTTGTCATGGAACATTACGCTGTCTCCACAAGTGATAAATGGAAGCGCCCCAAGCAATCCTCTTAGTGATAGAGCAAAGGGAGTTACTAATGGTTATTGGTTACTAATGGTTATCCAAAAAAAATTCTTGGATAACATTGAGTTGAATGATAGGTTGAAATTGATCAAGCATCAAATAAAGAAAAAACATGCTAAAGATGACAATGATGTATTTGATCAAGCACTTGAAAGTAAAGTTCACTCAAATCAAATAACTAAGATTAAAAAATGACATGTAACCAAGACTCCAAGCTCAAGCATCAAGTGAAGATTTTGTAAGGTTAGGAATCTATGTAAGATGAATGCATTTATGCACTTAGGATATTATCATTTATCTTGCATCACTCACAAACTCGATTTTCAAATCCAAAGATGGTGAGGAGAGTAGAGTTTGCACAAGAGTGGTTACTTACCGGGTTAATGAAACGATCCACACAAGATCGATGATGGAGTGAAGGCGCCACAATCAACTACGGACGAAAGTTGATTGATAAGCCTGATTAAAGACTTCGCTACCATGAATCCAATTTGTGCATTTAAAAGCCATTTAACCTCGTCTCAAGGGAATCCACCCAAGAGATAAGAGAACAAGAGAGAACTCTTAGTTATAACTGAAAATATTACAAACTTGAATCGATTGTCAAAGACTACATTAGTAGGGTATATATACCATACTTTCTCTAAATCAAAAGCAACCCTTTACTTTAACTAGGAAAAGAAACTTTCTAAATTAAAAGAACAACTTCTACTTTACTTATCCAAAAAAAAAAACAACTTCTACTTTAACTGGTGAAAAGAAACTTTCTAATTGATAAAAGAACTCCCTTAGAGACGAATGCCTTCTGCAGAAGCTCTCTTTGTAAGCTTTGTCAACACATCGATCTCAGCGTAAATGACAAATTCCTGTGGTGGGGTCGGAGTTAAAGGGGGTTGACAAGTGGTAGGCCTCTCCCAAAAGGAGATTCACAACTTGTTCCAAAAGATACCCACACGTAAGCACTCTTTCGTGAGGTTTCTCCGAATGTGCGTAATGGAGTGGACGCCGTCGAGGGGATTCTTCTGAGGTCGCCCTTACCACCGGATCTCAACGATGGGGCGCGTGATCCGGTCGACTTCGCACCGCTGTCCCATATTCCTATCCTACGCCGACCTGAGGTCAATTTTCGTATCTGGTATGGTTTGTTCTCCCGAAATTAAACCTTAGCTCGATCCGACACCGTATTCCGTACCGGCTGCCTATTTGTCACTTCGTGAGTCGTTGAATCCGGAAGAAGCATTGCAAGCGCAGGGAAGGCCGGCCTTCAGGATGGCCCTGATGGTTATGGGTATGAGAAGTGGTCACCCGGGTCGTTGAGGCTCACTATCAAATGGTGGCCGGTAATACCACAGAGGATGGCTTCCGGCTGGATGATGTTGGCCGGAAGGAAAAGAGCTGGGCACAGTACAAGGCCGATAGTGGAAACGTAGGAATTAAAGTGGTGGTATTTGATGGGAAGGTACTACCCATCGCGAAAATCATGGAAGAACCTTTTTTCAGTGCCTGAGAAAACAAGTGGTCAATTACAGTTCTTTAAACCACATAACGCAAATGGGAAGCTTGTTGCCAAACCTCCGGCGGAGGAGGTGAACGAAGGCATTGATATGTGGAAAGGTTGTTTGGTTGGACAATTTCTAGATAAACGAATTCCCATTTCTCGTGGGCGCGATCTCCGTTAATGTGCATGGGCAAGAAGCGAGATGCCTGACATATCCACAACCGAAAATGGATTATTTTTCTTTAGATTCAGGACTTGGAGGCTCCTGGATTGCTATGACTTCGACCATGGCATCTTGCAGGAGACCATTCATATTACGAGCATGGAGGCTGTGTATGATATGCCGACATTCAACTTTCCAATTATTCCAATTTGTAATTTACAATATTCCTTTGGAATGGACGAGCACTCGCGCTCGGGGTACATAGCAAGTACTGTTGGTATCCCGCTCCATCTTGATGCACTCACCAAGAACCAAACAAAATTTTCCTTTGCTAGGATTTGTGTAGAGGTGGGGGCTGATTGTGAATTTCCTAAATCTATACTTCTGGATAGGGGTAATGGCAAATATTCTAATATAAGGATTGAATATCCGTGGACTCCACAATGCCAAGCCTCGAATGCAAGTGGTTTGGCCATACCCAGTTAATCGCGTTAAGAAGGGTCCAAAAAGTATGAATACCAACACAAATCCTGGGAATGATTCAGAGGTTGAGAAGTTGGCCGTCGAGAAGAAGGATGTGCACGGCCAGGTAAACGGTTGCTATCCTGTGATACCGGTTGATATACGTATGACAAAGGTTGTTAAAAACAAAGTAGAAGACAGGATGCAAGTAACCATATCACATTTAATGTCGATGAGGTAATTAGGTTGGCTAATGACATTGTCAACAAACCTAAGTTACATGGTAATACCTTCGCATGTCTAGCACAGACTGAGGAAGAGGAGACAGCAAAATCCATAGTTTCCCCTAACGATACTTATGAATTTTCCATTCCTTCTCCTATTCGATAATGCTCAAGCAGCATAAAGAGAGTTGATGAGCCGGGACTCTCACGCTGCTAACTGGATGCAGAGCATCCGTGAAACACACCAAACATCGGGAATTCACCTCTAATTATCAAGCACTGATCGGGGGAGGTCAAGCACGCATGAATACATGTGAAAACTCCTTTTTGGACCTCAGCCTTGAAGGCAAAAACGTGGTCGTAATTGACAAAACCCCGATGTGGAGCCACATATTTATTTTAGAAAGTTTGCTTTATTTATTTTAGAAAGTTTGCTTTATTTATCTTAGAAAGTTTGCTTTATTTATTTTCCAAAGTTTGCTTTATTTATTTTAGAAAGTTTTCTTTTAGGAGTTGCTTTTTTGTAATTTAGAAAGTTTCTTTTCCTAGTTAAAGTAGAAGTTGTTCTTTGTAATTTAGAAAGTTTCTTTTCCTAGTTAAAGTAGAAGTTGCTTTTTTGATTTAGAGTATGGGGCCATGCTACATATACCCCTAACAGTCTTTTGACAATCGGCTCAAGTTTAATAATATTTTTTATTTCTTTAAGAGTTCTCTGTTCTTATCTTTATGTATCTTTGGGACGAGTTCCTGTGGCTTCATACCTAGGTGGACTTTGGTATGGTCTTGTCCGCCATCAATCAACCCGTCCATAGTTGATTGTGGCGCCTTCACTCCATCATCTATCTTGTGCATCTTTCAAGAACTCCAAGAAGTAACTACTCGCAAACTCTACTTCTCCTCACCATCTCATATTTTCTCTAAAATTCCATAAGCAATTTTTCAACCTCTACCCAAAACTTTCCATATTTTGTTCCATACTACCAAAACCTTCCTAAAATACCCTTTTCCCTTATATACCATAAATTCACCTTTCTTAACTTAGAAAATCTCTAAAATTCGTCCATAACCTATTTTGGCCCAAGAAAACTACCCTAAACCCATATTTTGACTTACCTAAACTCGATCATCCATCAATGGTCCAACTCAGATCAAAGTGGTATCGAGCTCATGGATTGGATGGCTGATCATAAACTAAACGGTGTGTTTGATGCTAGAGACAAGATCTCTAGATACGGTTTGAGTCGTTCACTAGCCAAGGAGGAAAAATATGATTTTTATGAAGAGCTTTTGCAGCCTAGTCAACTTGAACGTTTCTTGGGGCACAAGAAAGCTAAAGGTATGTATGTACGAGACTATGATTATCATGGGAGGTATGATTGCTACTACCAGAATGAAGATTACTATAAGAGGCATGGTAACTATGATGAAGGCTTTAGATTCAATCCAAAATTAAACATTCCGTATCTGATGGAAGCTGATGATCCCATGAATTTTTGATCAAGCGAATATGGTGGAGCATGTCTGAAAGTATTATGATTCCCCCCGAACGTGAAAAAGTGAAGCTGGTGGCTGGCAAAGATGTGCAAGAATGCTTCTATTTGGTGGAAAAACATGAAGAGACAACGTGAAAGAGATGGTAAAAAAGAAGATTCAAACTTGGGGAAAGATGAAGAAAGAACTAAAAGGAAGTACCTTCCTTTAACTACCGCCAAGACATCTACCTCAAAATTCGAACTTTAAGCAACGAGATTTGAGTGTGGAGAATATCGCTAAGTTTGTAAACTTAATTATCAAAGGAGACTCTGTAAGAGGCCGAGGAAATATGCATAGCCCACCAATTAAGGCTGCTGGTTTGAGATCCGTATTGCTAGAGTTATTTTTTTGCAACCATATAATTGTCTTCAAGATGTGATGAAACTTGCTTGAAGGTTGGGACTAAAAAGTATGGAAACTCTACTACAAACAAGAGTGTGGCTAATGAAGGGTTTGTCGAGGGTTCTAATTTTGAATCCTAGTGGTAGGAAACTACCCACACTCAAGTAAAGAGTGAAGCATTACAAGAATTGGCTTCTCAAGTCAAAGATTTTGTTTTAAGTGCCAAGGGTCAGCATATTGATTCCGAATGTCCTAACCAAAAGCCGCCACTTTAATCGAGGAAGATGAAGGCGAAGAAGATGTTGAACAAGTGATCGACCCAACCATGTCCAAGAAGACGATGAGAATAAATCACCGCGCCAAAATCTGAAGCTGGATGTCAGTTATGAATCACCTAACCATATCCAAGAAGATGAGGAGAAGAGTTCACTACCGTCAAATTTTGATTTAGAAATCAAAGATGTTTCAGATGCGACGACTTTGGTTGTTGAAGAAACCGAAAGTGAAAAGGAATTCTTACTAGAAGCAAAATCGATTATAGAATTTGTTGATGTAATGCCTGAAGAAATACCACACGATTTTCCACCTATGAGGGGTATTCAACAAATAGAGACCTCATACCAGTTTGGTTTTTTCCTAATAAGCTAGCTCTATGAAGAGCCCTAAGGAGCATGAAGATTTAAAACACAAGTTGATAATTTTCTGTGACAAAGGCTTGTTCAAGAGAATGAAACTTCCTATGTGGTTCTACCACGTTGGTGCATGAAAAAGATGGATCTTGAGTATGTGTTTTGGATTGCCAAGCTTCAACAACATTTTTATTCATGAGGAAGCAAGATTCATCAAAGGGCAAAGAGGGAACAATAAGACAAGCATAAGTGAAGGTTATCAACGAACGTATTTGATCCGTGAGGATGGATTCATTACACATGATAAAAGAGAGGTGTTCCTACTTATCAAAAAAAAAAAAAAAAAGAGGGTGTTCCAAGTTGTGCACAAGAATGTACTTTTCCAAGATTATTAAGCAAGATCATAAAGAATGCTTACAAGGTTAAATTTTCTTATGGATCGCAATATCTTGCCTACATTCAAGGTTAAGGATTTGAGGCCTTATCATGGTGAAGACTTGAGGACAAGTCTTTTTCCCAACTATAGGGGCTTGATGCAGAGCATCTTAAACACACCAAACATTGGGAATTCAAATTTCTAATTATTGAAGAATTGATTGGGAGGTCAAGACGCATTGAATACATGTGAAACTCCTTTTTTTGGACTCATTTGGGGCCTGAAGGCAAAAAACGTGGTCGACTTGGACAAACCCTCGACATGGAGCCGCCATATTTATTTTAGAAAGTTTGCTTTATTTATTCTTAGAGCCATTTATTTATCTTAAAGTTTGCTTTATTTATTTCCAAAGTTTGCTTTATTTATTTTAGAAAGTTTTCTTTTTAGGAGTTGCTTTTTTGTAATTTTAGAAAGTTTCTTTCCTAGTTAAAGTAGAAGTTGTTCTTTGTAATTTAGAAAGTTTCTTTCCTAGTTAAAGTAGAAGTTGCTTTTTTGATTTAGAGCATGGGGCCATACATATGCCCCTAATGTAGTCTTTTGACAATCGCCAAGTTTAATATTTTCAGATTTTTAAGAGTTCTCTCTCGTTCTTTTATCTCTCGGGTGGATTCCCTTGGGGACGAGTTCGTGGCTTCTCATACCTAGGTGGGATTCCTTGGTATGTCTTTGGCCCGCCTATCAATCAACCTGTCCATAGCGCTGATTGTGGCGCCTCACTCCATCATCTATCTTGTGTGGATCTTCAAGAACCCAAGAAGTAACTACTCTTGTGCAAACTCTACTCTCCTCACCATCTCATATTTTCTAAAATTTCCATAACCAAATTTTCAACTCAACCCAAAATCCTAAATCTTGTTCCATACTACCAAAACCTTCATAAAATAATTTCCTTTTTCCCATACCAGCACCACCTTTCTTAACTTAGAAAATTTCTAAAATCTGGCCCATAACCTATTTTGACCCAAGAAACTACCCCAAACCCATATTTTGACTTACCTAAACTTCTCGATCATCCATCACTGTCCCAACTCAGATCAAAGTGGTATCGAGCTCATGGATTGATGGTCGATCATAAACTAAACGTGTGTTTGATGCTGTAGACAAGATCTCTAGATACGGCTCTGGAGTCAGCTCACCAGCCAAGGAGGAAAATATGATTTTTATGAAGAGCTTTTGGCAGCCTCTAGTCAACTCTTGAACGCTTTGGGGCACAAGAAAGTAAAGGTATGTATGTACGAGACTATGATTATCATGGAGGTATGATTGCTACTACCATACGAAGATTACTATAAGAGGCATGGTAACTATGATGAAGGCTTTAGATTCAATCCAAATTAAACATTCCGTAATTCCATGGAAGTTGGATGGATCCCGATGAATTTTGGATTGGCTTAATATGGTGGAGCATGTCTTTGAGTATTATGATTCCCGAACGTGAAAAAGTAGTTGAGGTTGCCAAAGATGTGCAAGAATGCTTCTATTTGGTGGAAAAACAATAAGAGACAACGTGGAAAGAGATGGTAAAAAGAAGATTCAAACTTGGGGAAAGATGAAGAAAGAACTAAAGGAAGTACCTTCCCTTTAACTACCGCTACACATCTACCTCAAAATCTCGTAACTTTAAGCAACGAGATTCGAGTGTGGAGGAATATTCCTGGCCAAGTTTGTAAACTTGATTATCAAAGGAGACTTGCAAGAGGTCGAGGAAATATGCATAGCCCACTGCATTGTTGGTTTGAGATCTGATATTGCTAGAGTTATTTTTTTTGCAACCATATCATTGTCTTCAAGATGTGATTAAACTTGCTTCGTCAATTCAAAAAAAGTATGGAAACTCTACTACAACTAAGAGTGTGGCTAATGAAGGGTTTGTCGAGGGTTCTAATTTGGAACTTAGTGGTAGGAAAACTACCCACACTCAAGTAAAGAGGAAGCATTACAAGAATTGGCTTCTGTCAAAGACGTGTTTTAAGTGCCAAGGGTCAGGCATATTGATTCTCAATGTCCTAACCAAAAGCGTCAGCTTTAATCGAGGAAGATGAAGCTAAGGAAGAAGATGTTGAACAAGTGATCAACCAACCATGTCCAAGAAGACGACATGATAAACAAATCCACTGTCGTTTAAAAACCACAGATGGAATAATGCAATCTTAATCAACCACATCCACAGATGAAGAGTTATTTCATCATCGTCAAATTTATTTAGAAAACCCGTCTGATACTGGCTCGCTTATTAAGAGAACCAAAATGAAAGTGAACCTTTTATCACAAAAATTCATATAGTCCTACTGATATCCTCCAGAAATACCATTATCTTTTCCACCCATGAGGTATTCAAAACATCCAAATATGACTTCATACTGTGTTTGGTTTTTTCTTAATGTTAGCTCTCTATGAAGAGCCCTAAGGAGCATGAAGAGTTTAAAACACAAGTTGATAATTTTCTTGACAAAGGGCTTGTTCAAGAGAATGAAACTTCCTATGTGGTTCCCACTACGTTGGTGCATGAAAAAGATGGATCTTGGAGTATGTGTTTTGATCACAAGCTTTCAACAACATTTTTATTCATGAGGAAGCAAGATTCATCAAAGGGCAAAGAGTGGAACAATATGAAAGACAAGCATATGAAGGTTATCAACGACTGGTATTTGATCCAGGAGGATGGATTCGATTACACATGATAAAAGAGAGGTGTCTCTACTTTATCAAAAAAAAAAAAAAAAAAGAGGTGTTCCAAGTCAGGCACAAGAATAGATGGTTCTTCCAAGATTATTAAGAAGACTATAAAGAATGCTTACAAGGTTAATTTTCCTGACCCAATATCTGCCTACATTCAAGGTTAAGGATTTGAGGTCTTATCATGGTGAAGACTTGAGGACAAGTCTTTTTCCCAACTATAGGGCTTGATGCGTGACATCCTGTGAACACACCAAACATCGGAATTCAAATTTCCTAATTATCAAGAATCGACGTGAGGTCAAGACGCATTGAATACATGTGAAAACTCCTTGACCCCATCACTTTAGCGCAAAAACGTGGTCGACTTGACAAACCCTCACGTGGAGTCGCCATTATTTTAGAAAGTTCGCTTTATTTATTTTAGAAAGTTTGCTTATTTATCTGAAAGTTTCGTTTATTTATTCCAAAGTTTGCTTTATTTATTTTAGAAAGTTTTC
The DNA here is from genome assembly GCA_016808115.1 of Tetrastigma voinierianum. Taxonomy (NCBI): domain Eukaryota; kingdom Viridiplantae; phylum Streptophyta; class Magnoliopsida; order Vitales; family Vitaceae; genus Tetrastigma; species Tetrastigma voinierianum. Next base: position 89,060 of record JAEQBH010005511.1, on the reverse strand, counting down.
TTTTAGGGAGTTGCTTTTGTAATTTAGAGTTTTCCTAGTTAAAGTAGAAGTTGTTCTTTGTAATTAAGTTTCTTTCCAGTTAGCAGAAGTTTGCTTGATTTTAGAGCATGGGCATACATATAGCCCCTAATGTAGTCTTCACAACTCGGCCTCAAGCTTTAATAATATTATTTCTTTAAGAGTTCTCTCTGTTCTCTTATCTCGTGGGTGGATTCCCTTGGGACGAAGTTCGTGGCTTCACATCAGCGGATTCCTGTGGCTTAAGTCTTGTCCTGGCTTTATCAATCAACCCATCCATAGTTGATTGTGGCGCCTCTACTCCATCATCTATCTTGTGTGGATCTTCACAACCCAAGAAGTAACTACTCTTGTGCAAACTCTACTCTCTCACCATCTCATATTTTCTCTAAAATTTCCATAACCAAATTTTCAACCTCAACTCCAAAACTTTCCAAATCTTGTTCATACTACCAAAACCTTCATAAAATAACTTTTCCTTATATAACACAAATTCACCTTTCTTAACTTAGAAAATCTCTAAAATTCGTCCATAACCTATTTTGACCCATGAAAAACTACTCCCAAACCCATATTTTGACTTACCTAAACTGATCATCCATCACGGTCCCAACTCAGATCACAATCTCTAGGAAGAAGCTCAAGAAATTAAAAGCTGTCTTGCTTCTGCCAGACCCAAGAATGGGGCATACTTTCAATGGTTAATTTCTGCATCATGGAACATAAGGCCTCAATTATCCCTAAGAAAAAGAGTCTGCTCGCTTATAGAGTCCCCAAAACTCGATTTTGTGTGTGGCCTGAACTGGTAAGTATACTAATAAGTAATGCACTTTCACATCTATACTCTTGGTTGAGATTGTTTCATAATTATGATCATGCCCTTACTTGGTAATTGGATTTGTAAACCTGATATGTGAGCATTGATGTTATCCATTCAATGAACCAGCAATACTTTGTCACGTTATCGCATCATGGACAATCTTTCTATTTCGTGTTCGGCCGTATATGGCCTAATAACTAGCGGATAAAGAGGCCGTGGGCAGTCATCTTCCACTGGTGTGGAACCTTGGTAGCCAAACTATGGTTCGTTATCTGGTTTCAAATTAACAAACATTTGTCATCAGAGAAGTTCGGGGTAACATGGCTCGTAGGATTCGGGCCATGATGGATTCTTCATGAGTGTCTGCTTCAACTGATCAACATGTCTTTCGGCCCATATTTTCATGGATGAACCTGGCAAGAGGGAAAATTCATGTGCCAGAAGTTTAATCGTTGTCTTCAAAATGAATGTTGCTTCGATATATTTCAATGCTTTAACTAAGTACAACAATCCTGGTTATCTCGATCATTGCCCTCCGTCACAAGTTTGAATATTAGACCGTCTGAGCACTGCAGGTACTTAAATTTTTTAATTTGGGAATGACCACCTCAGCTTCCTTGAGATTAGAAGGAAGCATGGGCTCAGGAAGGTCAGTAATTCTACATACAAATTGACTTTAAAATGAAAAGAGCCAGCCACCCTTAGGGCGCAAATCTCCACCATTTGGTGTTGCGTGAGCTTGTGCTGTGAGCCAGTGAGAATTTGAACCAGCCCAAATGTCGTGGTCGAACAATCCATCCGATCACTTGGTCGGTGGAATGAGAGAAAGTATTTAAAGAGCCTTAAGGTTATGTCATAGCCTCCGCGGTAACAAATCAATGTGTGGTAGAGATGGTCCTTCCCTGTCAATATTTTATCTCCGGTAGGTCGGATGCTTGATTTGTGATTGTCAGCCTTGTTGCCTTCCCTGCTGTGGGCTGGTCTTCTGTGTTGTTTCTTTTTTTTTTTTGCCCTGGGATTAGCCAGTCTCTTTGTTGGTAGCTTATAAGTTGTTCGGCCATGTCTCATCTATGGTTTTAGTGGGAGGTCACCGCTTTTTTCTTTGCCTGGTCAGGCCCCGCCCCGCCCATTGTATTCTTTATCAAGCTGCCCTTGGTAATAAATTTAATTATCCAAAAAAAAAAAAAAGTATTTAAAGAGATACTTCATGATTCAGTCTATGCAGAGGAGGGATTTAAAAAACAAAAATCTGTGAGTACAAAGGGTCTGTAAAACTGAGGATCAGAATGGCCGGTGTTTTTCCTAAAGTCGCAGTTTAAATGCACTGAGTACAATAAAGTCATAACTTCCGTAAATGGATGCACTACAACCTTTTATGAAGAGGAAGTCAGCTGGGTTTTTCAAGAAAGTATTATGCTCGATGGTCCTTTCTTTGACCAAGAATACGTGGATAATGTTTTTTCAGGGTTCACATGGTCTATGCAACACCCGATATATTAAAGGGTGAAATACTCATGAGGAGATCAAGAAGGCTGTTTCTATTGATGAAAACAAAGCCCCGGCCCCATGGTTTTCGTCCTTTTTTTCAAGGCAAGTGCTGTACTATAATCGGGAGGATAATTGAGGCAAAGATTCTTCTTCAAACTGTAGGCTTCTTCGAGATTAATTGCATGCACACAAGCCCAAGGTCCCTAATCCTAGTCTAAGGGAATGATATAGACCAATTTCATGTAACACCTGTATAAGTGCATTTCAAGATTATAGTCATGAGGATTAAACAATGCATCCCCCGATATTATAAGTCCTTCACAGTCAGCTTTTGTACAAGGTCGGAGTATTGCAGATAATATCCTTATTACCCAAGAGTTGATGGTCAACTATCATCAAAACAAAGGCCTCCCTAGTGTGTTGCTCTAAAAGTTGACATTAAGAAGGCATATGACAATTAGTTGAGTTGGTGTTTGTATTTTACAGCATGGAAACACTGCGATTGATGGAATTGTGATAAGGAATGCATCAATACCCCTACCTTCTCTGATTTTAAACGCAGCTAATGGGTTTTTGCCAGTGCTGGGTTAATGCGACCAAAGATTCACTTTATTTATCATTGCTATGGAGGCCTTTCAGGTCCCTATCGGTCGCCCATAGTCGAGTTTCGCCTCCATCCTAGTCGCGAGGAACCGCCTTAACTCCGCGAAGCTTTGATGATATTTTCCTATTTTCCCTGAGGGACGAGTCCAGCACTGGAAGCTATGATGGACGAGTTATGTGGCCAACTATCGCCTTGATGACACTAGAGAGGATTTATCTGCGGACACTTGCTCCTCTCGGGAATTCACTGCTAACCTGCCTTGGAACAATTTTAGACCAAAGTAGCCGGTCAATTGGCACTATACACGGTTTCAAGCTATCGTGAGACATGCATTTATTGGTTGATAGCCATTCAGATATATTGGTAATGCAAGACAAGCTTCTCAAAATGGTCAACTTATGTCTTGTGTTTTTTTGCCTGACTAATGCTGAAGATGTGAATCACTTGTTTTTTGGCCTAATTCACTTCGCATTTGGCTGAGAATTTTATGTTGCGCGGGAATTCTAGAACTCCACTAATCGGGGAGAATGTGAGTTCTTATGTGCAATTGCTACCAAAGGGAAATACTTGTTCTTATCACCAAGAGGATTGCGTGGGGTGCTACCATTTATCACTTGTGGAGACAACGGAATAGTAGATTATATGAGAATATCTATTCTCCAGCTGATGCTATTTTCCATCTCATTTGTAATGATGTCAAAGAGAAGAATCTCAAGTTTCCGTAAGGTGGTGGATAATCCAAAGAACAGAAATATGTGAGGATTGTCCTTCCCTCTTAATATTCTCGACATTTGGTGTTTCATGTATTGATTGATGGTTTCCTGCCATCGGTTGATTGATGGTTTCAAGGCCGGTTGTCCGTTTTAGGTTGGCCTGGGGTGTCTTAGCTCTGGGTTGTGGGTCAGTCAGTGGTGTCTCGCCTGGACGGGGCGGGTGTTTTATTTTTTTGTTTTGGTATCCTTGGTTGTTGTTTGTTGTTTTGGGCTGTTGCCTTCTCCTCAGTTTTTAGGGGAGGTTCTGTCCGTTTTTCTGTTTTTCGGGTCTCGGGGCTCGTATTCTTTTCGCAAGTGGCTACTGAAATAAACGCTTACTGGGGCCTGGGCCTTGGCCTTGGGCCTGTATTCATTATCGCCGGTCGCCTATATCGTGATTTTGTCATCCAAATGCAGGAAATCAACTTAACCCATCTAGTTCTTCATGATGATATTTTTCCTCTTTCTGGAGTGACAAAGTCCAGCGGTACAAGTTATGATGAGCGAAGTGGAAAAGTTTGAAATATTTTTCTCAGGCCGCAAGTAAACAAGCAAGAGTGCCATTTTCACGGTCAGGTTAGCTACTTACATCAAGACTGATGAATAACACCACAGATTCTGGGCTGGGGAGGTTTCCTATGAAATATCTTCGAGTCCCTCTCGACCAACTAGACTTTCTCCTAACTGGATTGTCACCAAGCATCGGATAAAATTCGCGCACACTTTCGACCAGTTAGATATCATATGCGGGAAGGTTTAATGATTGGTTCTGCTTTGTATAGTATATAAAGAAGATTGGTGCAAAACTGCTTATTATACCTAAATACACAATTGCTAAGATTGAACAAGTTTCAAAAGTTCTGGTCCCGAAACTGGGAATTCCCCATCGAGCCAAGATCAACTGAGCTCTGGCCACTTCAAGGAGGAGGGTGGTTCGGGCATGCGTCGTATCAAAGATTCAATGATGCAAATGTTATGAAACACATTTGGAATCTATTTTATAGGAAGGACTCTTACGGGTCGCGATGAGTGCGAGAACAAGGTGAGACGCGGAGCCCGTGGGTGCTAAAATCCTTCTGGCTTCAGCTTCGTGAGTCAAGCAAAATCGTCGCCACCGAGATAGGATCGTGCCCTTCACTGGGCTATCAAGGTGCACAATGGTAAGGGACTTTTTATGGCATGATTCGTTCCTGGCTTCGCCCCCTTCTTCCCTTACTATGGTGATCGGGACATATATGATTCAATTATTCATAATAATGCTCGTGTATTGAGGTTATTGATGATGGTAGATGGGTAGCGATTACGAACTCTGTAGATCTTATTTATATATCGAGAATAGTTGTACGACTATTGCCTTGATGACACTAGAGGATTTATCTATTGGACACTTGCTTCTTAAGGGTCAAGCATGAACTGTTAGGACAATTTTTCGACGAAAATGGGTGGTCGGCGGCTATACGATTTGGTTTCCTCATTTATCGAGACATGCTTCTCGTTGGATGGCCATTCGGGATAGATTGGTTATCTGAATAAGCTTCGGGTGGGGCATGGTCGACTCTATGTCTTGTGTTTTACAAGTTCATGTTGAAGACGGGGAATCACTTGTTTTGGTTGCCAATTCCTTTGCTGTGGTATTTGGTTGAGAATTTTAAGGTTATGTGGGAATTCTAGAGAACTCCACGGAGTTGGGAGAATGAGTTCTTATGGGTAGTACTGCCAAGGGAAATCCTTTTGTTCTATCTACCAAAGGATTGCATGAGGTGCTACATTATCACTTATGAAACCTTGAATAGTAGATTATATGAGAATATCTGCTCGAAGCTGATGCTATTTTTAGTCTCATTTGTAATGATGTCATTTGAGAATCTCAAGTTTCCGGAAGGTGGTGGATAATCCGATTGAGCGGAGCTATGTGTGAGAGATGGTCAACCCTCTTAATATTCTTGACATTGGTGTTTCATGTGGTTGATTGATGGTTTCGATTCTTCGGGTTGGGTCCTTATGCATGTTGAGCTGGGTGTCTTAGCGGGTTGTGGGGTACAGGCTTTGGGGTGTAGTGTCTCTGCAGGGATGTGGGTGGGTGTTTGTTTTGTTTCTTGTCCTTGGTTGTTGGTTGTTTTGGGTTGTTGCCTTCTCCCTCGGTTTTTTTTTTTTTTTTTTTTCCCAGGGGGGGAGGGGGGGGGGGGGGGGGGGGGGAGGTTATGTCGGGTTTGTTTTTGGGCCTTGGGCTCGTGTATTTGTTCTTTGGTTGTGGGGCTTTGCCTTTTGGAAATAAATGCTTACTTATCCAAAAAAAAAAAATAAATAAATAAAAATAAGCGCTTACTTATCGAAAAAAAAAAAAAAAGCAACTCTAAAAGAAAACTTTGTAAAATAAATAAAAGCAATCTTCCTAAAGGGATAGAATAAAATATTGGAGCAAATCTTTATAAAAGAAATACAGCAGAATCATAAAACAAATCCTCCAGAAGATCCTGTGGCAAATCTTTCTAAAATCAATATGGTGGCTCCATCAGGGGTTTTTTTTTTTTTTTTTTGGATAATTAAGAATTTATTACCAAAGGGGCAACGCCCGGACAAAATACAAAGCAAGGCCGGGGCCATGAATGGGCAAGAAAAACGGGACGGCCTCCACATAAATGCTAGGAACAGACAACGGCCCATTCTTTCCTAAGCGCCGACAAAAAACAAGCCCACAATCAGACAAAGAAACAACGGAAACCTGACAGGGCAGAGCAACATGGCCCCAACAATCACAAATCAAACAACCAACCTACCGAGATAAAATATTAATGGGAAGAACCATCTCTCATTTGATGCATTTCTGCGACACATCGGGGTTTGTCGAGTCTAACCACGTTTTTGCCTTCGAGGCCCCGAATGAGGTCGAGGAGTTTTCACATGTATTCAATGCGTCTTGACCTCCCCGATCAATTCTTGATAATTAGGGCTGAATTCCCAATGTTTGGTGTGTTTATAGAAGCTCTGCATCAATCCCCAGTTGGGAAAAAGACTTGCCCTCGAGTCTTCATAAGTGATAAGCCCTCGAGTCCTTAACATTGAACATTGGAGAAATTTCATATTACGTCAGCAGCAACTTGTAGGCATTCTCTCCAATTTTCTCTATAATTTTGAAAGGGCCATCTACCTGGCCCGAGCTTTCCAAACTTTCCGGTGGAAACCTATCCTTGCGAAGGTGTACGGTCGTGACCTGAGCTTCAAACATACTTGCGGCGTCTGTTGCTTGTTCCACATGTTGGCATTCTTCTTCTCAATCTTCAAGCGAGAACTTCTTCATGAAACTTCTTTGATCCTCTTTGGCTCTAACTTCCAGCATCTCACTAAATTGTTGAATAGTCGGATGTGGTGCTAATTCCATGGGTCCAGTGATTTGTAGTCCATAGACTTACCTCAAATATTTCAATGAGTTCTATGCATGGACCTATTGCTTTAGGCAAACTCAATTTGGGGTAGAATCAAATCCCCATTGTTTCACGTTCTTTCTACACTTGGCTCATATGCAAATTTCCCGAGCTTCTATTAGTAGCCGGTTTGACCATCGATGAGGGGTGATAAGAGTGCGAGCAGTAAGAAGTCCCGAGTTTCCTCCACAGAAGTTCTCGAAAGTGACTAAGAAACTTAGAGTCTCGTCTGAAACCATAGTCTTAGGAGAAATACCATGTAGGCGCACAATCTCTTTGGAAGTGCAAATTAGGAAACATCGCGAGCATCATTAGACTTTTTGCATGAGTGAAGTGACCATCTTTGAAAACACAATCAACGACCACGAGAATCGAATCTTTGTTTCTTTGTGTTCTAGGTAATCCCAAACAAAATCCAAGCTTACCTCCTCCCATGGCATATTTGGAATTGGCAATGGTGTATATAGTCTCGCATTGTTTCCATGGGTTTTAGCCATCATGCACCTGACACACTTCTTCGAGCAAATCTAGCAATGTCTTTCTCTGGCTAAGGCCCAGAAAAGTTTGCTTGCCCTTCAGAGCTAAGGTTTTTAGCTGCAAGTGTCTCTAATGTTCCACCATGCAACTCATCCAAAATACTCAATTTCAAAAGGAACGAATGGGATGCATAGAGTGTTTCCTTTAAAGAAAGCCGTCCATCCTTACAAAATCCTTGAAAGACAGCCGGTGCATACCTTCGAATTTCACCAAAATCAACATCCTCTCGGCATAGTTCAACCAGCACGCCGAATCAACTACTTGGACTTGCATAAGTCACTAGGGCATGTCTCCTACTCAAGGCATCCGCCCAACAACGTTATGAACACCAGCTTGTATGCTTGATTGTGAAGTTATGCGGCTTGTAAGAATTCCGCCCATTATCGCGTGTCTTCGATTCAACTTGTGCTGGTGGTTGATGAATTTTAGTGCTTCATGGTGCGAGGAAAGCACAAATGGCTTGTAAAGCAAGTATTGACTCAATGAAATAAAGCTCTATAAATAGCATAGAACTCCTTGTCTGGGTGGAGTACTTCCTTTTACTTCATTTAACTTCTCACCTAAAAGCGTGGGTCTTCCTTCTTGACTAGGGTACAATCCCAACTTGAGATGCATCACACTCTACTTCGAAGACTTTGTTGAAATCGGAGTAAAACCCAGACATGGGGCTTCCGGTTACTTTCTTCTTTATCAACTCGAGCTTTCTTCGGCAACACTAGTCCGCCCAGATTTGTCTCCTTTAAGCATTCGATTCTGGAGCCATTATAGAGCTAAATCCACGAATAAATCTCCTATAAAAAGAGACTAGCCCATGAAAACTTCTCACATCATGGATCGAGCTAGGAGTTGGCCAATTCGTAATCGCCTCTATCTTGCTTCGGTCCATTTCAATTCCATCTTTAGTAACCACAAAGCCAGGAAATATGATTTTGCTTTAGTAACCATTTCAATTCCATTTCAATTCCATCTTTGGGTTTTTGGTGTCTGTTGTTTCGGGCTGTTACCCCTTTCCTAGTTTTTAAGGGAGGTGCTGTCCGTTTTTCGGAGGTTCTAGGCCTTAGGGCCTTGTGTATCATTGGTTGTTGTTGGGGATTTGCCCTTTTTGAAATAAATTCTTACTTATCAAAAAAAAAAAAAAAAAAAAAAAAAAAAAAAACCACAAAGCCAAGAAATATGATTCTGTCGGCATAGAAGTCACCCTTCTATTTTTTTTTTTTTTTGGATAATTAAGCGTTTATTTCCAAAAGCGAGCCACACTGACCAAAGAATACACAGACAGGCCGAATGAAAGAAAGCGGACGAGCCTCCTAAACTAAGGAGAGGCCTGACCAAGAAACAATAACAACAACCAAGGACAAGCAAAAGCGAAAAGACCCAAACTCACTTCCCACAAGCTTGGAAGGAGACACCCACACCCCAAGCCCATTGCGGGCAAGGCAACAGGGCCCAAGGGCTGAGGACCCAACCAGCAATAAACCCATCAGTCAACCAAGAGAACCATGAAGACCAAGATATGAAGCGGGAGGACCATCTCTCACCATAGCTCTGTTCTTGAGTTGTCCACCACCTTACAGGCTAAGTTCTCAATCGAACATCATTACAGATGAGATGAAAAATAGCATCAACAGGAGAATAGATGTTCTCGTAGATTCTACTATTCCGATGCCTCCATAAATGATAAATGGTAGCACCCCACACAATCCTCTTGGTAATACAACAAAATGATTTCCTTTAGAAGCACGCACCCACAGAATTCATTCTCCCAACCCAGCGGCGTGCAGAATTTCCACATAACTTCTTAAATTCTCAACCAGTGGTGAATTGGCACGAAAAACAAGTGATTCTATCTTCAACATTTATACGTGAAAAACACATGAATTATTGGTAGTCGGACCCCATTTGAGAAGTTTTGTCTTCAACGTACAACTAATACGTCACGAATGGCCCGACCAAACTATAAAGAATGTCTCACGATGGCTTGGGGAAACCATATCGTGTAATGCCCGGCGGACCAGGCATTTCGATCTAAATTGGTTCAGACGAGAATAAGCGTGAAGATCGGATAGACAAGAGTCCATGTAACAATATCCTCTCTGAGACATCTAAATGATAGTTGACACGATTCTTGATTTCAATAAGGTCGTGAGTTCGCAATAGGCCAATTCCACCTACCATCTGATAACTTCAGCTACAAGGCGTTATTCTTAATAGCGAGAATCATATACGTCGATCTCCATAGTGAGGGAGGAGAGGACCAGCCGGATTCAAAGATCATTTAAAGGAATGTCCTTTTGCAGATTATAAACCTTGATTGATGAAGGGTCTCATCTTATCTTTCAGCTGCGGAATTTTCTTTAGCTCAGAACAAATCGAAGGAGTTTGGCACCCCCGAGGCTCAGTGTCTCAAATACAACCTTTGCACCCATGCACCCATAGGAGTCCTTCTAAAAAACGGGTTCAAATGTGTAGTAACATTCGTATCATTCGAGTCTTTGATCCGACGCAGACCCAAGCCACCCTCCTCCTTCGGAAGACACACAGAATCCGCTGACCTTAGCTCGACGAGAATTTCGAGTTTAGGCCTGAAGATTCTTTGAGCAGTTGTTCAATTTTGGCAATTATAAAATTTGGTTATAATGAACATCTTTGCGTATCTGTTGAATACTATGCAACTTGAACCAATAGTACATGTCGCCCGCATATGATAACGCCCTACTTGTTGGCGAATTAGCCATTATTTTTTCGAAGTGGTAGCGATCACGGTAGAACGACCTTGATGAGATTAAGGAACACAGATATTTCATAGGAAACCTCCCCAAGCTGACGATGATGTTCGATAGAAGCGGTTGGTTTTCACCATTTACCAGACAATGAAAATGGCACTTTTTAAATTGTTTACACTTGACCGGGCGACCACTCAAATCTGTGCGACTCATCGATATAACTTTGACCTTTGGATATGAGTCACATTTGTAAAGAAAAATGTCATCGCAAGCATAAGTGGGTTAGAGATTTGATATCTTTACATTTAGGATGGCGAAAATCACGTCTCTGGTGCGACGACGGATCTGAAAAAGCCTCCATGGCAATGATAAATAATAAAGGCGATATAGGATCACTTTGTCTCAACCCACGATTGTAGTGAAAAACGCAGCTCATATTCTTGAAGCTGAGAGAAGGTTGGGGTAGTGATCTGAAGCGCTAATACATTTAAAAAGAAAGCATTAGGGTACCCGTGCGAGTTTACAAAATACGAATAAAGCTCCAACTGATTGTATCAAATGCCCTTTTTTAATGTCAACTTTAAGAGCACACACAGGAGGGCGCTATCAGGTGATAATTTGATCATAAGCTCTGTGTAATAAGGATGTTATCGGTATGCCGACCTTGCACAAAAGGTATTTGCGGGGCTTATAATCTCGAATGCATTAGGTTTAACCCTCACGGCAAGCAATCTTTGATATGCACTTTATAAGCAGAGTATTTACAACAAGATATTGGTCTATAGTCGCCCATAGATTCAGGGTTAGGGACCTTTGGCACTCGACTTGTTATATCAGTCTGATTAATCTCACGAAGAAACTATTTGCAGTTGAAAAAAGATAACACTTTGCATCAATTATATCACCTCCAATTATACTCCAAGCTGCCTTGAAGAAAAGAGAAGAGAAGCCATCGGGCAGGGGCTTTGAAATCATCAATGAGAACATGGCCCTCTTTATTTCCTCTGCAGAAATATCACCATTCAAGCAATCCGAGATCTTGTGGCGTCTGACCGACCATCGATGTTGTTTCAATACTCTTGGTCATTAGGGTGTACCCATCAACACATACGAATATTTTTGATAGCCAACAACTTCTCCTTAATAGCCAAACGGATCTTCGGTCTATGACCATTTCAGGGTTAAGATTTTTAGAGTCATACTGGAGCATTCCGAGCCTTGACTGATTTGTGGAAGAAACTGTATTCGATCTCCAGCAAGCCTTTGTACTGAACTTTTGCTAATAAGCCCTCCTCGTGGCAAGATCATGGAAAGTCTTTAAACCTTCCTCTCATTATCCATCAGCATGGTATCCGAGGATTATTCGATTATAAGCGGTTTCAAGGCCATTTTTAATGCTTCCTGGCGACCTCAACCACGATCATCTGAAACACCAGGGTGGAAAAGTGAACATCTTGAGTGGTATGCATCTTTAGTTTTTATTGAAGCCGAGCGCTGTACATGGGGGTCCCCTGCACCCCTCTATCCCAAGCTTCCCTCACAATGCCAAGGAAAGCAGGGTGGTCAGCCCAGAAGTTAAAAAATTTGAAAGGGATATTTTCCTGCAGCTCGAGAAATTTGAACTAACATTAAGGTTGTAACCCGGGAGGGGCAATGGTCGGATAATCCAGTTGGACTTCAGTTCACAAAAGCATTGGAAACATATCCATACAATATTCATTTTGAAGGCTCCGATCCAGCTTCCTAGCTATGAAGTTTGCCCCTTCGCGCCGGTTCATCCACGTGAAAATAGGATTTGAAAAGGAATATCATGATTCTGAAAGTTGAACGAACGCATAGAAATTCATAGCTGTTTGTATCACACTTTTGAGTGCCCCGGATTTCTCAGCGATGAATCACGGTGGTGTTGAAGTCTGATTGCCACCATGGGTTTTGTGACACGGTACCACACCACTGTGAATGATTCATGAAACTCCGCCTATCCAATGTAGCTATTGACATAAGCGGTAGAACACCAAAATGAGTAGTTGTCGCCGATGCTTGTAGCGACACGGCATTGGCAGTCCGTAGGTAGAAAGATATCAATGCTAATTTTTCCAGGATTACCACAAATCCAGATTCTACCAAGAAGAGCATGATCATAGTACTGAAACAATTTCCAACGGGAAAATTGTAAGAAAGATCATCCTTATTGAAGTGCACCAGAGTTTCCAAAATACACCTGAAAATCAAGAGCATGGGTTTAACAAGCGAGCGTGCTTATTTGCTTGAGGGGTGGGTTCAGTCCTTATGTTCCATGAAGCAAATTTAACCATTGGGAAAATGCCCCTTAACCATTGGATCCTGCATATTATTAAGGTTCCGTTTCTTGAGTTTCTTGAGCTTCTTCCTAGAAATTGCGCGCAGTGACAGAAGTCAGCTCATCCAACTCTCTTGTCTATAACCAAGCATGCGCCGAGGCGGGAAGTATCAAATTCAAGTATTGCCCGATTCGGATCTGGAGGAAACTAAGATATAAGTCAATTTCTTCTTTGCCTTCCTCGTGATAAGGTACAGGCATTCAAGCGTGTTTCCATATGGCGATCATTTTCCGGCTGCTAACTACCTCCTCCAACACCTTTGCTGCTTGTATCAACGAATTTGCCTGCTTTGCTATTCGGGCCGACATCGGGGAACACCACTGGAGTCACCTGGTGGCACCTTTCTTTCCCTTGTACCCTGTGTAACATTCATATCATGGTGCCCGATAGATCCCCGATACGAGAGGGCTTATTTATTACTGGAAAAGTGGAATAGTTTTTCTTTGCTTAGGCCCGCCCGAACTTGACAATTTCCAGTTATAATGATCGCTTGCAGCTGGACAGCATTTTGGAGCCAGGGGATATTCAGCTCCCTTCGTTGAGAATTGCCATTACCACATTTCCGGAGGCGAATTAGGAGTTTACGATCACCCCACCCTCTGCGCAAATCCACAGCGAGGATAACTGCACGGTTCTCGATAAGTGAATCAAGGTGGAGCGGGATACCAACAGTACTTGCGATGTACCCGAGACATGTGCTTGTCCGATATTCGAGGGGATATTGTAGAACGACCCCAGTGGGATAGAGGGCAATTTGAATGTTAGGCATATCCGTGCGGGATGCCCGAGCCACGCAATATGAAGGGTCTCCCTGCCAGGTGCCATGGACCCGAATCTAGAACCCAATCCCGGGCCTCCGGGTCCCTGAATCTGAAGACGTATAGACCATTCTCAGTTGTGGATATGTCTGGCATCTCCTTCTTGCCCCACAGTCTGCTAACCGGGAGGCGCGGCAAGGGAACGGGAGGCGTTTATCGGGGTGTCCGTCAGAAACGGCCCTTCCACATATCCAATGCCCTCATTTGCCTCCGCGGAGAAGCTTGGAAACCATCTTCCCATCGGCGAAAATGTGGACTATAGAGGCCGGAGGAACCTTTGGCACTCGGGCATAGAGAAAAGGTTCTTAGGGATTTCACCGGGAGCATTTCTTCTCCCAGAAATCACCATCCTTTGGCAACCTACGCTCTCTGCCCGGGTCTTGTACTTTGCACTTTCCTTTCTCGATACGATTGACCACGATCCGGCCGGCCGCGAATCAGCCAATCCGTGTACGCCCACCTTTGGTGAGTGCGCCTCGACGCTGGCCCAACAAGTCCCTTACGGCCCAAATCCCTCGATCGGCCGCGAGGCGAAACTCCCTCGATGCGCGCAAGCTTGCTGGAGGTTTGCTGGCAGCCCTCCGCCAGGCTAGAAGGAAGCCGAGAGCGAAGAGCCGAAGCGGATCGTGCCCAGGTTTGAGCTCGAGAGTAACACGGAAGACGGATCGAAGATGGGCCTCGAATCGCGGCCGGATCTAGAAGGGGACTGTGATGTCAGGCTCGGCAGATCACGCACCATCGTTGGGGTCTGCGGATTATTGATCTCGATGAACTCCGCCGTACGGTACATTACACTTGCGTTTAAGAGGGCACCGGCACGAGCCCTCTTTGTTTCGGGTGTGGGTGTGCTTTGGAACCCGAGAATGCACTTCACCTTTTGGGAAGGCTGACCATGTTTAGTGACCCGCCAGCTCCGGAGGGTCCCACCACGAGTTTGTCATGCTGAGCAATCAATGTGAAGGCGGCGGTAGTGCGTCTCTAGAAGGCATTTTCCTCCACTTTACTATCAAAGGAACTGTATTTTTAGGTTGATATATTTCCTCTGAATTTCATCAATGATGTCAGAGCTTAGGATCTCAAGCTATAATGTGGGTAATGACCCGGCCGAATAGAGATTTGTGCGAGAGATGGAGCTTGCCTTACTATATTGAGGCCGCCGGGAGGTGCCAGAGCTGCAGGGGGGCGTGTCTCTGCCCATTGTGCGTTGGTGTCGGTTCCTGGTCCCGGGATGTGGGATTTTGGCTTTGTTGTTTGTTTTTTGGCTTGAGCTTGTATGTTTGTTTGCCCATCTCGCTTGTTTGAGCGTTGTGTAATGCTTCTTTGTGTTTTATACACGCGGGATGGCTGGCTAGTTCATGATTGTGTTGTTGTTTATCGGGTGTTTCTGTTGCGGGTTGTTGCCCCTTTCCTTGTTTTTTAGAGGAGGTGCTGTGTCAGTTTTTGTTTTTTACGGCTGCCGCCCATTTGGTTTTCTTAGTTGTTTTTGAGTTTTGGGGTTCCCCACTTTTTGGTAGCAAATTCTTAATTATCGAAAAAAAAAAAGAGAGTCACCCTTCTTCAAGTTGACAAATAATACAGTTTGCTCCTTAGGATGAAGAACAAGTACCTCAAATACTCCAAATTATGCAATTTTTTTCTATAGATCAAAATATCATCAAAGTATACCACCACAAAATTTCCAATGGCTTAGGATATGATTCTTAACCCTCATAAAAGTACTAGAATTTGGATAGTCCAAATGGCATCACCATCCACTCATAGAGTCCATCTCTCTCGAGTTTTAAAAGTGATCTTCCATTCATCTCCTTCCCTCATCTACAATTTGATGGTATCCCTCCTCAAATAAATCTTCGAAAGATGGGCGCACCATAGAATTGATCAGCAAAATCATAAAGTCTTGGAATAAATCGATATTCAATAGTAATCTTGTTGGTACATCCCTACTATCGACACACATCCTCCAAGAATCCATCCTTCTTTAGTACTAGCATGGCGAGGAGAGACCGCACAAGGGCTCTTACTCTCTCTCGAATGACCCTTTGTTGGGCAACTCATCAACTTGTCTTGTAAGCTCTTCATGTTCTTTAGGACTCTGTCTATAGAGCGGTTTATTGAAACGAAAATAGAGCACAGTACGAAATTTATTGATGTTGAATATCGTAGGGGCGACCACTGTGAATCTCTCGAGTACTACATCAACAAATTCTACGAAGTGGCTCTACTTCTTTTTGGGACTCCTTCTCCTTTCGGTTTCTTGATAGCAACCAAGGCCATCACATACGAACCTGACTTTGATTTCTTTCTCAGGCGATAGGATTTTAATAACAAGAAATTTTGCTCTGCTGGTTTGGAGGCTGGAGCAATTGCCGGTTTCAACGGTGCTAAGACAATTTTGTGGCCATCCTTGCGGAATGTGTAAGTGTTCTTGAAGCCATCATAAATGACCTTCCTATCATATTGCCATGGCCTCCCAAGTAGCAAGTGACAAACATCCATTGGAACAACATCACACCATACCTCGTCCTGGTAGTGCTTTCCAATTGTAAAAGGAATAAGGCACCTATGCGCTACCTTGATATCACTACCCTCTTGAAGCTAGCTAAGTTTATAGGGTTTCGGATGTGGATCCATCTTCAAAATCCAAGCTTTTGCGCCATCTCGAGAAACACAATTCTCGAAGCTCCACTATCAATAACCAAACAAACCTGTCCTTAGATGTACTTTGTGTGAAAGACATTGGACCGCAACCAATTCTCCTCGCTGCTTGTTTGCCCTTTCTTGAGACTCCTTTGAACAACTAAAGAGTCCATGAATTCGGGCATAATGAGTTCATCCTTATCTTCATAGTCGGATTCAATTGCCTCTTGACATCTTCTTCTCAAGCTTCATATTCTTCAATTAGGGCAGCCTGCTCGTCGGTTAGGACATTCGAAGCTATGCCCAAATCGTGGCATTTAAAGCCTTGCCTTGACGAGGTAGACTCTTCTTTGTGGCTTGTGCACTTCACCTTTTACTTGAGGTTTAAGGGTGGTTTTAGCACTACTAGGATCCCTTGAAGTCGAATTCTTGATAAATCCTTCTTTAATCCGATTTGTAGTAAAACCCCCATACTTGTTTAGAGCCTCAACTTTTAAGTCAAGCTTTATCACATCTTGAAGAGTATTATATGAGTACGCAATTGAGCAGGTTTTAGAAATTTCGAACCTCAAACCAGCAAGGTAGCGGGCTATAAGGCGCTCCTCGGCCTCTTGCAAGTCTCCTTTGATCGTAGATTTCAGAAACTCAATAGAATGTCTCCTCCACGGGTCGGTCTGTTTGCTTGAGTCCCAATTTTGAGGAAGATATCAGCGATAGTGGAAGGGAAGATACTTCCTTTTTAGTTCGTTCTTCATCTTTTCCCCAGTTTCAATCTTCTTCATGTCATCTCTCTGGCCCATTTGCCTCTTTAAATTTTCCACGAAGCATTCTTGCGCATCTTGATCGCCACCAACTTCACCTTTTTGCTTCTCGGGGGATCACCCAATATTCAAAGACACGTTCGACGGTATTAAGCCAATCGAAGTCATCGGCGTGCATTCTTCCTTCAAATTACGGAATATCAAACTTTGGATTGAATCACAGACGCCATCATTGTTATTACGTTTCTCATAGTAATCATCATCGATATCGATCTTCGCCCTTCCTCCATAATCATATTCTCTTGAATGCTTGTCTTTAGGCTTCTTGCGCCTCAACTAATCCCGAACTTGGCTGGCGACGCAGTTCCTAAATCAAAACTTTCATCGCCTTCACCTTCCATGAGGTCTTTGTGCTCCTCCCCGATCATCATTGATAGCCATACGCTTTTGTAGGCGTTGAACCACGATTCAAAAGATCATCAATGCGTTTTGCAATGGGGATTGAGAACTACTTGAACCATGATTAGGACTCTTGTCATAAAGACCAAGAATACTCTTTAGCTTATGATCAGCCATCAATCCTTGAGCTCTGATACCACTTTGATGCAAGGTTGGGACCGTGATGGATGATCCAGAAGTTTAGGTAAGTCAAAATATGGGTTTAGGGTAGTTTTCTTGGGCCAAAATAGGTTATGGATGAATTTTGGATATTTTCTAAGTTAAGAAAGGTGAATTTATGGTATATAAGGGGAAAAGGGGTATTTAGGAAGGTTTTAGTAGTATGGAACAAGATTTGGAAAGTTTTGGGTTGAGGTTGAAAATTTGGTTATGGAAAGTTTTGGGTTGAGGTTGAAAATTTGGTTATGGAAAGTTTAGAGAAAAGATGAGATGGTGAGGAGAGTAGAGTTTGCACAAGAGTGGTTGCTAGGGTTAAAGCTTGATCCACACAAGATCGATGATGGAGTAGAAGGCGCCACGATCAACTATGGGCGAGTTGATTGATAAAAGCGAACAGGCTCGCCACCAAAGGAATCCACCTAGGTATGAGAAGCCACGAACTCGTCCCTAAGGAATCACGAGAGATAAGAGAGAACAAGAGAACTCTTAAAGAGAAATGAAAATATTATTAAACTTGGGCGATTGTCAAAAAGGCTACATTAGGGGATATATATAGCCCCATACTTTCTAAATCAAAGAAGCAACTTTTGCTAACTAGGAAAGAAACTTTCTAAGTGCAAAGAACAACTTCTACTTTACTTATCCAAAAAAAAAAAAAAAAAACAACTTCTACTTTAACTAGGAAAAGAAACATTCTAAATTACAAAAAGCAACTCCTAAAAGAAAACTTTGTAAAATAAATAAAGCAAATCTTCCTAAAAGGGATAGAATAAAATATTGGAGCAAATATTTCTAAAAGAAATACAACAGAATCATAAAACAAATCCTCAAGAAGATCCTGTGGCAAATCTTTCTAAAATCAATATGGTGGCTCCACATCAGGGGTTTGTCCAAGTCTAACCACGTTTTTTGCCTTCGAGGCCCCAGGTAGGAGTCGAAAAGAGTTTTCACAGCATGTATTCAATGCGTCTTGACCTCCCCAATCCAATTCTTCAATAATTAGGGCTGAATTCCCAATGTTCGGTGTGTTTATAGAAGCTCCTGCGTCATCCCCGCCTAAGTGCACATGCATGGCAAACAATAACATTCAAGCAATTTCATGAACCTACTCGAATGTCTCCATGCCCAAACCCATGTCTCAAGTCCTCACCGACTCCCTCACACATGCCTAAGCCAATATGCGAGTAAAAATACAGTTTTCATAACAAAAGCTTTTTGTTCTTGAAAACTTACTATCGAGTTTCGGTAAAAAATATTGGACTATCCTCTGAGGCGAATTGCTGGATAACTCTCCGAAACAGTCATGGTCCTCATTCGAAGTGATCTGTTGGACGTCCCTCCAAGGCAATTCTTCGGAAAATCTTCCGTCGAAATTCCTTTCACAAACATTTTCGTTTTTGTTTCATTTCATGTCATGCACTCACTCCTAATATTCTAGGGTATTAGGCCCTTCATAAAGCACAAGGTTTGTAACGGCAAGGGGACTTTTTTGTGGCATGATTTACGGAATCGGTTGAATTGCACTCATCTGTACTATGGGGTGAATTGTATATAGTTCGACTATCAGTAATGCCCAAATGGCGAGAGGTTATTGATGAGGGGCGGAGTGGAGGCGGCCCCATTGCGAACTCTGCTGACCTTATCGACATCAAGAATAGGTGTGTAAATTACCAGCTTGATGTTTAGAAGGATAACTTTAGTGGACCCTTGGCCCTTAAAGTCTTCACGTGAGTGGCTTAGAAGCATTTCAGACCGAAAATCTGCGGTGACTAAATTTTGGCATCGTCGATGGTTTCCTCAAGCTATCGGGAGCATGCTTTATTGCTTGGTTGTGATGCGGAGACGAGTTGGTGCCACAAAATGGCCCCCTTTCGAATGGGATTGACCAACTCCATATCATGTGTATTCTGCCGTTCTAATGTTGAAGACAGGAATCATTTGTTCTTCGGCTGCCAATTCTCTGCTGGTATTTGGTTGAGGATATTAAGGTTATGTGGGAATGTTAGGCTGCCGCGGAGTTGGGAGAATGAATTCTTGTGGGTTAGTGCTACTAAAGGGAAGTCTTTTAGCGCTATAGTTAAGAGAGATTAGCGTGAGTCTGACCATATATCATTTATTGGAGACAACGGAATAGTAGAGTTTATGAGAACATCTTTTCTCCTGCTGATGCTATTTTTCATCTTATCTGTAATGACGTTCGGTTAAGAATTTCTAGCTTTCAAAAAGTTGCGGACGATCAGTGAGCAGACAGTAATGTGAGAGATGAAATTCTTTTCCACTTAATATTCTTGACCATGAGTAAGATTATGCAGGTGATTGATAGTTCACATTCTAGTTGGGGTGTTGGGTCTTTGAGGTAGTCTGGTTTGCTTTTGCCCGGGCTGTGGGCTGGGTTGTGGTTTGGTTGCTTTGCCCGGAATGTGGGTGTGAGCTTGTTTTGAAGATCTATTTGGGGTTTCGGTTAACATGTGGTTTGTAAGGTTGTATTATCTTGGTTTCTTTGTTATCGGGTGTTTTTGTTTCGAGTGCATTTGCCCTTTCCTATGTTTTTAGAGTCATCCGTTTTTGATTTTTCTCGTGGCTGTGGCTTCTTGTATTATTATTTGTTGGTGGGCTTTGGCCTTTTTTTTTGGAAATAAATTCTTACTTATCAAAAAAAAAAAAAAAAAAAAAAAAAATTTTCTAGGGTACTTAGTGCATATGGAATACATGGTACCAATCCCAAGAAAACATTCATGCTATATATATATATATATATATATATATATATATATATATATATATACATATATATATATATATATATATATATATATATATTTAGATAATTAAGAAACATGCTAATATATTCACATGCATATATATTAACATAATTAAATCACATCAATCATGTTATGCAAATTCACAATCAGTTACACCAAAATTAACTCACATGGGCTAATTAACAAACACAAGCAATTCATTTTGAATCACTTAAGAAAAATTTTCGTGTTACTATTCATGTGAACAGTGAAACCCTGGGGTTACTGTTCACGACCACACAAATAGGAATTTTCTTCACTCGGTTCAAAGCTTTTGAGATCGAATTTATGGCTAAACAAGCCTCAGAACATTCCTAACCATTTACATGGCTCTTAGCCAAAGATTAACACAAGTAGGAAAAGATCCCTACCTCTTGGAGTTGTCGGAACTCCACCAAATCGGTGCCCACGCGTAGCCCTTGCCGCGTAGAGCAACTTTACTTCTTGCTCCGTCGAGAACCGACGGTCCAATTGGCCGAAAATCTTAAGAGAATGAGCTCTCTCTCTCTAGAAACTCAAATGTCCAGCTACTGCCCTTTCCCGTTCCAGCCACTGCCGATTTTGTGTTTTTGGAGAAGATGAACATTGTTCATCTTTCGTCTTATTCAATTAACAATTAAAAAATTCCACTTATGTCCCCTTTTGTCTTGATTTTGACACTTGACACTATCTAGACCGTCCATTTCATCATCTCTCTAATCTTGCAACATGTGTCACAAGGGTACATGTAGTAGGTGACTTTTGTCACATCACATGTCTCTCAAACCCGTTTTAAGGCACTCGGCACCCGGTGCCTCGGCAGTGGTCGTATATTGGAATTTGGCGAGTCGGCGATGGAAGCTAAGTGAGGCGATTCCAAAGGTGAAATCCGTTTCGTCATCCGAGATCTAGAAAAATTTCTGATTTTTATCGAAATTACTATTTTGCACTGTTTTAGAAAATTGGAATTTTCTCGGATCTTATATTCTCCCCTCCTTAAAAGGAATTTTGTCCCGAAATTATGGATAATCACAACCATTCACATGCATATGCAACTTGCACTACCCCATGCATGTAAACTAGTCATTTAAATATTAAATGACTAAACCCGTCACTTCATCCTAAACAAGAAGGGATAGGTGGCTGCCACGATCATCTCGTGCTCCCATGAACTCCTCCACTCCACGGTCTTTGTCCCTTAACACCCTCACTAGCCTCACGGTCTTGCGTCTCAAAACTTGATCCCGACTATCCATAATGCACACTGGTCCCTCCTCGAAGGTCCCATCCGTGTCAACCTCAAACTCTCCCCAATCCACTACATGAGCTGGATTTGGAGTATACCTTCGGAGCATGGAGACGTGAAATACCTCGTGGACACCTGACATGCTAGGCGGTAAATCCAACCGGTACGCTACAATGCCTACCCTCTCGAGTATCTCGAAGGGTCGATGAACAGGTTATGGCTTCAGCGCTTACTTAGAACTGACCACTTCTCTCTTAGGCATCACCTTGAGAAGGCGTGATCTCGACCTCGAACTCTGGGGTCGGCGTCGTACATATGCATAACTCTTACGCCGGCTGGGCGGAGTGAGAGACGTTGTCAAATATCAAGCTCACCTTCTCGGAGGTGTCTCTAATCAGATTAGGACTAGTGATGGAGCTCTCTCCCATCTGATACCTCATGTGGTGCCATGCAATATACTCACACGATATTGTTTTTTTTTTTTTTTTGGATGATAGAATTTATTTACGAAAAAAGTAGCCCACCCGACAAATAAACAATACAAGAAGCCACAAGACCACGAGAGAAAAAAGCGAAAAACAGAGACGGCACCTCCCACACAAAAAACATAGGAAAGAACGCCGGCCGAAACAAAAACACGATAAGCGGCAAACGAGATAATACAACCCCTGACCACATAAGTGGAAACCCCCGAATAGGACTAAAACAAGCTCCGCCCACATTCCGGGCAACAACCAAACCCTTGACCATTACGGCCGAGCAAAAGCAACGGGACCACGAATCCGACCCGACGGGGAAGCGGAACCATCAATCGCCGAGACGATCTACCATGAGGTGAGAATATTAAGTGGAAAAGACCCATCTCTCACACATTGCCCATTCCAGCTGGATTGTATCCAGCGACTTTTGAAAGCTAGAAATTCTTAATGACGTCATTACGAGATAAGATGAAAAATAGCATCGGCCCGGGAGAAAAGATGTTCTCATAAACTCTCTACTATTAAGTTGTCTCCCACAGATGATATATGGTTGCACCCAGCAATCCTCTTAACTATAGCGCTAAGACTTCCTTTAGTAGCACTAACCCACGAGAATTCATTCTCCCAACTCAGCGGCAGCTAACATTCCCACACTTAACCTTAATATCCTCGACGAATACCGGCGGAGATTGGCGGCCCGAAGGGCAAATGATTCTGTCTTCAACATTTTGAGCGGCGGAATACACCGATATGGAGTTGGTCAAGCCCCATTTGGCTTGATTTGTCTTGTGTAACCAGCTTTGTCACCTTTTCGGCCAAAGAAGCGATAAAAGCATGTCTCTGATAGCTTGAGGAAACCATATCGAATGATGCCAGCTAGTCATAGGCATTTCGTGCGAAATCTTCCAAGGCGGGTGCCAGTGAAGACCCCGGAAGGGCCAAGGGTCCTGAAATGCCTCTCTAGAAACATCAAGTTGGTAATTTACACACCTATTCTTGATGTAGATAAGGTCGACAAAGTTATGATGGGCGAGTTCCACCTGCCCTCATCTGATAACCTCCGCTACTTGGGCATTACTTTGGGCCATTTGAATCATATACAATTCGATCTCCATAGTACGGGATAGGTGGACAGCGTTCCGAAATCATGCCACAAAAAAGTCCCCGTTACAAACCCTGTGTTTTATGAAGGGCCTAATTTTGTCTTTCAGCTGCAGAATTTCGCCAACTCCACGAGTCGAAGGGTTTTGCACACAGCTCCACGTCTCAAATCGTCCTCACTTTTGACCACCCATGCGAGTCCTTTCTATAAAACAAGTTCCAGATGTGTTTCATTACATTCGTATCATTCAAGTCTTTAATACGCCGCAACCCCAGCCCTCCCTCCTCTTTCGGTAGGCAAACTGACTCCCATTTAATCTTGGCTCGATGAATACTCTCAATATTTCAGGCTGAAAAACCTGGCGAAAGTTTGCTGCGAATCTTATAAATAGTATATTTTGGAATAATGAACAAACTGCTGTATCTTGATGGATACTATATAAAACCGAACCATTAGGCTGCGATGCCGCATAAGAAAGGGCCACCTTGTCAATGGATCGGCGAAGATTTTATCCGGTAAAAGTGGCGGCGATCAGTAGGACAGCCTTGTAGAGATCAACGGAACACCAAGATATTTAATGGAAGGCTCCCAAGCTGAAACCCGGTGGTGTTCGATGCTTCGATATATGTTCACCATTTACCGTGATAAGAAAATTGCACTCTTACGTTTGTTCACGGCGGAGAATTCCTCGAACCTATTTAGCTCATCCATTATGACTTGAACACTGGACTTCGTCCCGTCGGCAAAAAGAAAAATATCATCCGCAAATGTTAGGTGAATTAAATTAATTTCCTTACATTTCGGGTGATATTGAAAATCGACTGCGGGCGTGCCCCGAAGGATCTAGACAAGGCCTCCATATGATGATAAATAATAAAGCGATAAGGGGTCATACACCTCGGACCACGTTTGCTAGCAAAGAAACCCCTTGACTCACCATTCTTGTCTGAGAGAAGAAAGGGGTGGTGATGCAAGTATAATACATTCATTAGATACATAGGGGTTCCCATACCCAGCTAAGATACCCAGGATACATCTCAGCGGTGTGTCATAAGCCTTCTTAATATCGATTTTTTAGTGCACACACAGGAGGACCTTTATCACGGTGATAATTGATCATAAGCTCTGAGTAATAAGGACATTATACGCTGTCTCAAGAGCCTTTTGAAAACGCGCTGGGCGTACAAATCTCAGAGCATCTTGATTAAACTCTCGCGGCAATAATCTTGATGCATGGTGTTTGCGTGGGTTGGCGTAATGGTGCATAGTGGTCCCGGGGGATGGGACCTTGGGCACAAGGGCAATAATGGTCTGATTAATCTCACGGAGAATCTTTGCCCGGATTTGAAGAGGAGATCCCACATTGCATCAACAACATCACTCCCGATTATGCTCCATGCGGCTTTGGCCGGCGGAGAAGCCATGTCAGGGCCGGGAGCTTTGTTGGCATCTATAAGGAACATGGCCATTTGACCTCCTCTGTGATATTTCACCATT
The DNA here is from genome assembly GCA_016808115.1 of Tetrastigma voinierianum. Lineage (NCBI taxonomy): Eukaryota > Viridiplantae > Streptophyta > Magnoliopsida > Vitales > Vitaceae > Tetrastigma > Tetrastigma voinierianum. The sequence continues at coordinate 64,398 of JAEQBH010005511.1, read as the reverse complement.
CAAAAATATTTAGATCTTGGCTGGGACCAAACAAATCCATCAGTGCTATATTCAGCACTATGAGGACCATCAACACATAGAATATCTTTAAAGTAGCGCACTGCTTCCTCTTTGATTGCCAACGGGTCTTCAATTCTGCACCCACTCCCGGATGTTATGATTTTTATCGCATTTCGAGCATTCCGAGCCTTGACCGCTTTGTGGAAGTAATTCGTGTTCTGATCTCCAAGTTTGAGCCATTGGATTCTAGACTTTTGTTTTAGGAACCCCTCCTCAGCATATGCAAGATCATGGTACTCTTTTAGACACTTCCTCTCAGCATCCATCAGCAAAGGATCAGTCGGATTGTTCAGCAAATTGGATTGAGCCTGGTTTAATTTCTCCACACACAGCATCCCAGCCCAGCGTTCACGACATCGAAGAATGAAAATTAAGCGTTTTGAGGCGACTTTTCCTCTTTTACCCCGACTTTTTGAGCCATTATTACATGGGAGTCCCTTAAACATCACTTCCCGAGCATCCTTCACAATCTGAGGAATGCGGGATGATCCGCCAAAGTTGAAGAATTTGAATGGGGAAGTTCTTCTGCCTTCGAGACAGCTGACATTAAGACTAATGTCGAGGAGGACAATGGTCGGATGTCGGTAGTGGACTTAGTTAAAGGCAGTGGGAACATATCGAAACAAAATTCATTTGGAGACACCGATCGGCTTCCTAGCTATGAAGTTTTCCCAGCGCGGTTCATCCACGTAAAAAATGAGGTCCGAAGGAACATCCGCCAACTCAAGGTTGAATAGGCACTGTGGAACTCAATCCTTGGCGATGTCGCACGAGAATTACCCCAAATTTTCTCATTTACGAATGCGGTGAATTGTTGAAATCACAATAACCATCCATGGTTTTGGTCAACCATGGGACGCTGCTTTGAAGGTGGCTAGCCCTGACACCCTTCTATCAGCTATAGTTATTCGAAGCATATACAGCGAACACCAAAAGCGAATATTTTCCTTGGTATTTGTGATGTGACATAGTATTACTTTGATCCATAGAGTGGATGATATTAATGTGCAGTTTTCGAAGTTACCACAAATCAAATTCACACCAAGTAGAGCATGATCATAGATTATGACACATTCGCCAACCGGGAACCATAGAAGAAAGATTCTATCCTTATTTGTTGCTCTTGCAGCGTTTGAGAATACCTGAAATCAAGAGCATGGGTCTCAACAAACGAACGCACTTCTTTTTGCTTAAGGGTGTCATTCAAACCCCTTATGTTCCATGAAGGGAATTTAACCATTAGGAAGGTTTGCCTCCCCCTTGCCCTTGGATCACGCGTGGCGGGTCCGTTTTTCGATTTCTTGAGCTTAACTGCCCAAAAATTGGCGAAGTGAAGTCGACTCATCAACTCTCTTCATGTGCTTAAACGTGTCAATAATGGGGGAAGTATCTGAGTATTCAGGATTGCCAGTCTCTTCATCCTCACTCTGAAATTTAGGCATTCAAAAGTGTTCCACATGGCCCGATTATTGGGAAGCGCTACAATGCTGCCATGCTAATTTCCTCTCGTACACGAGCTGCATCCTAGCTTCAACGCTGCTAGTACCACCACTGTTGTCATTTAATTCAATAACCATATCTCCTACTGGCTTCTTACTATCCCCTGCATCATTCGTGTCTTTTGTCACCAGCCATCATCGACCGAGCCCGCGGAAGCATTATTCGAGGATTAGTGGATGCAGTTATCTTTATGAACGCCGACCTTGACAATTTTTCCCGGTTATGGCGAATTGTTTTGCAAAGCGAGCGACATTGTGGAGCCAGGATACTCGACTCTTATCGTAGAAAAATTGCCATCTCCGCATCGAGAGTCACAGTTTTGGGGAATTCACAATCCACCGCTTTCTTTATACATATCTAGAAAAGGATAATTTTGTATACGATTTCGTTAGGGCGTGAGATGGAGTGGAATGCCAGCGATTAACTACTTGATACGACCACGTGTGTTAGTCAATATTCGAGAGGGATATTGTAGAACTTGACCCATATTGGAATAGTGGATAGCTGAATGTTAAGCATATCCATACCTGGTTTCCATGCACGCAATATGAATGGTCTCCCTGCCAGGTTCCAAGGTCCAGAATCCATGACCCAATCCCGAGCCTCCGGGTCCCTGAATCTGAAGAAAAAAAGGCCATTCTCGGTTGTGGAAATATCAGGCATCTCCTTCTTGCCCCACAGCCTGCTAACCAAAGAACGTCTCACAGGAAGCGGAGGCGACATCAAAGTGCTTGACCCAGGCAAGCCCTTCCACATATCGATGCCCTGGATTCGCACCTCATGAGGTCTAGCGACAATCTTCCCGTCAGTATGATGTAGGCGTATAAGGTGTAGTGAGCCACTGTTTCACGGGCAAGAGGAATAGGTTACTCCAGGAGTTTTCTTTGGAGCATCTTTCCTTACCCCTCCATTTCCCTGACCTCGCTTCCCCTTGGCCCACCTCGGCTCCTGCGCGGGCTTGGATACTTTCCCTCATACCCATTACTAGCGGAAATCTGAGTCCACTTGTGGAATCCAGTCTTCTTTCCACGCTCACCTTGCTTGCTGGAGGCTTCCGATGTCCCACCATGATCATGGCCATTCTTCTGGCGAGCTCCATAAGCGGCTAAGACCAGGCCCGAAAGACCACCAGATCTGCCGACCGTATCAACAGGACCTTCACGACCATGGTCGGCACGATCTGCACCAGGAACAGCACGATCTGCACCAGGATCGGCATGATCTGCACCAACGTTCGGATCTCCGGTGTTAGTAACGATCTCCGATGAACGCTCACCGGTCGGCGCTACACCCCTCAGCTCATATTGTGAGATCTCACCAGGTTCGAGATCTATCGTGTGGGTACCCTTTTAGGAGTCAGTTTGCTTTTAAGGTCAACCAGGCCACTCATAGTCCAAACCCCCGCTAAATCTGTCCCCACCGCGGAGTTTAACATCTACGCAATATCAATCTGCGAAGGCGACAAGGCGAGCATTCTAGAGGAACATTTTCGCGATTTTCCCGCACTGGCGTCGTAGAGCATTCCTTTGTTGTTATTAAGGCGAATTCATTTAAGAAATGATCGCTCTTCGACTACCGCATGATCCGGGGCCATGCTCCGCGATGTCCTCGAAGAGCAGCCTATATAATCCACAACGTAACCCTCTGCACGACCTCGCGGTGTGCAAGCAGACCTTCCCAAGGTCACAATTACTAACAATCCAATGGGCTAAATCGGCTGATCTATGGCCATGAATGACATCCATTATCACAGAGCCTTTGTCGACAGCAATGCCAATGCAATTTCAAAGGGGTATCCGTCTCTCGAGTCACTCCTGACTCATATCACTCAACTCTAAGTCTACGTGATAACCATGACCGTGTGTTTTCATCACCGAGTCACTCGACTCTCCTATCAGACTCTAAGTCTACGTGATAACTTGGCCAGTGTGTTTCATCTCGAGAGTCACTCAGGCTCTATCCACTCTGACTCTAAGTCTTCGTGATAACATGACCGTGTGTTTTCTCTCTCGGGCCTACACTACAAGCCTCTTACATTCACACATAAATTTCGGATATCTCCACGGGTCTCTTACACCCACATAAAAATTTCGGATATCTCCACAGGTCTCTTACACCCACACATAAATTTCGGATATCTCCACGGGTCTCTTACACCCACATAGAAATTTCGGATTTCTCCACGGGTCTCTTATACCCACACAGAGATTTCGGATAACTCTACGGGTCTCTTACACCCACATAGAAATTTCGGATTTCTCCTCGGGTCTCTTACACCAACACAGAAATTTCGGATAACTCCACGGGTCTTTTACACCCACACAGAAATTTGGGATAACTCCCCGGGTCTCTTACACCCACACAGAAATTTGGGATAGCTCCTCGGGTCTCTTATACCCACACAGAAATTTCGGATTTCTCCACAGGTCTCTTACACCCACAACGAAATTCGGGATAGCTCCCCAGGTCTCTTACACCCTGAAATTTCCGGGATAGCTCCTGGGTCTCGCCTGACCACCACGGGAATTTGGGATCTCTCACGGGTCTCTTACACCCACACAGAAATTTCGGGATAGCTCCCCGGGTCTCTTACACCCACAAATTTGGGATCTCTCCGGGTCTCTTACACTACCGCCAGAAGTCGGGATAGCGAAGTCACAATGTTCTGAGTGGCATAAAATTACGAAATTCTTTGAAAGGAGGAGAAAAGGATGCTTTCCAGGGCAAGCTCTCTAGGGCAGTTCAGGATTTCGTCTTGGCATTGAATATTCAGGATTGACTATGGTGGGGTCAGATGGCCTTAAGGATTTGACCACGCGGGGTAGCCCTAGTCAAAAAAGGGTTACTCTTGTTTTGACCCAAAAGGAGAGTGCGGATGGGGGGTATATCCTCCAGCATCGTGTTGATGGTCCAGACCATCCCAAAAAGGAGAAATGGCCGGCTTTGAAGGTCGCTTGTGCGGATCCGCGGTGGTGCAGGGTCGCCCGTTGCGATCCGCGAATCTCGGCCGTGACGCCGGCGGCGGCTCGATGCCAAAACGGTATCTCCGTGCAGTCGCGATGGCGAATCGACGGCGACAGCTGTCATCGCGCAAAAGTGGATCCACGCAGATCCTATGCGGCGGGCGATGATGAAATCGCGGCTCACTCGATGCGGTGCAGCGAAACGAGAATCTGATACTCTGTTTTGGTTCTTGGCGTCGCGGGAGGCGGCAAAGTGGTAAATGGTGGGTCGATGCTGGTGGCCGAATCTTCGGGGAAGCCCATTGATCAGGTTGGTATACATCTGGAGATGGATCTACAGGGGAGTGACCCAGCTCTGGAGATGGCGGCATTGTGGAGCAGATATTTGATACGAGAGGATCGAAATTTGGGTGTGTGGTTGGCCCCAAATTCGGTAGAGATATCGGAAGCAGGAAATGGTTTGAGTGTGCTGATGGGACGAGGTGGTAGGCAGGCTCCGGTGGGAAATCATGGAAGACTTTGTTCTCAGTGCCTGCTAAAACTCATGGTCCACTGCAGTTTTCCAGGCCACATAAATCTGATGGGAAGTTTGTGGTCAAACCTCCTGAGGAGGCGGTGACGGAAGGAATAGATATGTGGAAGGGGTGTTTGGTTGATCAATTCTTAGATAGCGGCTTCCATTCCGGTGATCGCGTTCGTTAGTTAACCATGGTGTAGAGCGAAGGAGATGCCTGATATATCCACGATTGAGAATGGTGTGTATTTTTTTAGATTCAGGGACCTGGATGCCCGAGATTGGGTTATGGAATCTGGACTATGGCATCTTGCTGGGAGACCCTTTATTTTACGTGCTTGGCGACCAGGCATGGATATGATCGATGTCGACTCACTACATTCGATATGGGTTAAGTTACATAATATACCTGCGGAATTTTGGACTAACTTTGATCTCTTGGGAATTATCAAAAAAAAACACAAGTCTTGTGTATATTGCAAGTGCTGTTGGTAATCCACTCCATCTTGATGCACTCACTGAGAACCAGTCAAAGTTATCCTTTGCTAGGATATGCATAGAGGTGGGGGTTGACTGTGAATTCCCAAAGTCAATTCTCTTGGACATGGAGTAAAAACCGTCTCCACGATTAGAATTGAATACCCTTGGACTCCTGATATTTGTTCCAAGCGCAAGCTATTTAGCCTGGCACGGCACCTTGCCATGTAATGAAAGAGCGAAGCAGTAAATCCGACAGCACCACAAATTGGGAGCCAGGGTGAAGGAGGTGGGGGGAAAGAGGTTAGTATGGGTGATGAAGAGTCTTCCGCGAGGATACGGGGAGATGAAAGGAAGTCTTGGTGTTTGTTGTTTCAGGTTGATGTCCTTTCCTAATTTTTAGGGGAGGTGCTATCCGGGTTTCTGGGGGCCTTGGGGCTTCTTGTAGTGTCATTGATTGTTTGTTGGGCTTTGCCCTTTTTGGAAATAAATTCTTACTTATCCAAAAAAAAAAGTTTCGTTTACCCTTCCTTCGGTTTTTATGAAACACATGTGATCCTTGGTGGGTTAAGGGATAAAAAATTTTTAAATTCCGCTGCATTTATGTTTCAGTATTAGATGATACGCGATAACCCAACCGCGGGTGAAAGCTGGCAAACTTGACCTAGGAATGGTATCGAAAGAAGGGATCGATAAATTGGTATGTTGCGACCTACGTGGTTCAGTTTATTCAAGTTCTATTTGTGAAATGTATATATATTGATTTGAATTATTAGTATTCGAAATGCTTGTCAAATATCTGCATGTGCCTATAAGTGACATTATTGCATGTGAGTAAATTGATTCGAAATGTATATTTGAATTACCAACATGACGGGATTCACCAACTGAATTCATCATGAAGGTAACCGTATTTGTTCAAAGTGAATTCACATTACTACTGAATGACAAACAGGGCAGGATTCACCAACTAAATCCGTCGTGAATGTTAACTTCTATAGTTCAATATGAGGTTGTATGTGAATGGCACAAATCGTATTCTTGTGATTAATGACAGGCGGGATTCACAGGCCCGAATGCAGCCGTGAATATCCTTCTATAGTCATATATTGAGATTGTAATATTGAATCTTAAAGGGAAATCCACATTGCTACTAAATGACAAACAAGAGCCGGGGGATTCACCATTTGAATCGTAGGTGAATCTTGACTATAGTCATGTGAAATCATGGCAGCGAAAAATGATATTTAAAAGTGTATTTGTCTAAGTATCTTTTACTGCACATGACAATTGTATAAGGGCTTTTATTTTGATAAATGCATGATTTGTATTGAACTAAAATGAATAGAGCGTATGGAAGCCACTAAGCATGAAGTAGCAGCGTATTGTTTAATTAATGCGCGGTAGAGTGATTGACGTTGATTGAAGAGCGGACTGAGGTCGAGGAGCACGAGTCATTGAAGAGGTTCACGGGTATGCTCGTCCCACATGCATCCTTACCATTTTAGGCATGACATTGTGTTGTAAAACAAAGGAGTTCAACCCCAAAGTATTTTTGTACCTATATCGAATACGATTTTGGATATTGTATTTGTAAATGGCATAAAATGCCATTTTTGGTTCATCATATTTTGTAAAGGAATTGCATTGAATTTGTAAATGTTTGTGGGCTTGCCTCAAATTGAAATCGCTTCTGCAATGGTTTGAGAACAAAAACGCTTATATTAAAGATAAATAAATTTGATTAATGGCTTATTTCTAAGGGCATCCCCGGGTTTGATCCAAGGATCCACCTTCAAGTGCGAAATTCGAGGCTCGGGGGTCGCTACCGCACAGTGGTGTATCAGAGCATCCTGGACCCGGTTTGGACCCGCCAATCTGGTCGGACGTAAAAGGGGTGTTACATTCTCGTCCTCAAAGCTTGACGTCATTTGTTTTGTCTTGTGGTTGAAAAATTACATGGATTATTTTGGTTGGCTTTGGGTTGTGGCTTTATGTTCTTGGTTGGTTGGTGCGTATGCTATGAACGGTAAGGGGAGGAAAGTTTTGAATGACATAGAGAGGGTGAGTCCAATAATGCTGGAGATGGGTTTGTGCGAGATTTTTGTGTGTGTGTGGGTCATTCTTGCAGTATTCTCTATCTTCGCCATATCTATGGCGAGATCAAAACCCGAGAAGAAAAGGCCGCAGCTCTTACATGGAGCCGGTTGGCGAGAAAAAGAAAGGTTGATACGTTGCAAACCGTGAAAAAGGGTAAAGGCAAGAGAAAAGGCCATTCATCGGGCGGGGAAGAGTGAAAGCGAATGAACATGTGAGGCTATGTTTTAGATCCGGAATCGAGCGAGAGAAAAGTGGACGATCGGTTGAAGGCAAGGTTCCACTATGGAGTGGGAATGAAAAGTGAAACATTTCTTTTTTCCTCATCTCATTAGTGCAATTATTCATGATCAAATTTACGATTTATTGAGTAAATTACAATCTAAATCCATCGTCATGGAATTTTACTCCAACTTGAGGGAGAATCTGAATGCGGATCTCCTTTTAGAGACTACAGTCTTGGGGAAGCAACTACTTAGTCAATACTAAGGTGATTTGCTGAATCATTTTAAGCACTTTTTGGCACACATGATGACATACGCTCGGGGTTATTACAAGGTTTGATCACAGTTGTTAACGAACACCCGTGCTGAACTTTGTGGTACCTATGGGGGTTTATCGTAAAAAGTTTACTCGAGGGAAATTAAAGCTGAATAATAGAAGTAATAGATTAAGACCAAAATTTCACAATGTAATTGGGGCTAAAAAAGGAAAGGAGGAAGCTACTAAGCAAGGCAGAGACCCGAGTTCCATGTAAGGAGTAATGAATGAGAGGTTATTGATTATGCTTTGAGTGATATGGTGTGTAATGAGGATTTTAGGAGGATCCCACAGCGAGAGCAGGGCCTCCCTTCAGAGCTTAGTTACAAACTTGGTTGAAGAGCAATCGGGATAAAGGGAGTCTTAAGCGAGAGAAAGAAAAAGGTTCTTTCCTAGATTGGGGCCCGTCATGACATCACGCGAAGCAAAAAGGTGAGCCACTTCTAAGGCCTCGATCGGCCACATCCTCTCAGGCTACTTACGGGCTATCATCATCTTACGACTCTGATCAGATATGAGTACATCTCCATTAAAGAGGATTGAGCGTAGAATAAAGGATGGTTTAATGCATCCTAGAGGAAGCAAAAGTTTGACCACGGGCTCTCAAGCCTCAGAGAGTCATTCTCTGAGGAGAACTGTTGTTGTAGATGACCCACATCTGACTTGGGAAGGGGATTCGACGAGAGCTCAGTTGTGTGAGCGAAGATGCATTTTCCTCGGATGGAGATGAGGTGGAAGAAGAGTGGTGGTATCTTGGGTTAGAATAGGGTGGTGTTGGCAATTAGGTAGAGAGACCTCAGCCATGTCATGCGACACCCATTTTGTTTCTCTAAACCCTATTTGTGTAACCCATGGTTTTTAAGTGCGACATTTATATAGGTTTTTAAGCCCCTCAACTCATGTTTTGCTTTCATTTTATGTAGAATAGGTGTTTTTGACCTTTTCTACTGTTTTTATGCGTGTGCAAGTTGTTCGATGTTTTAGTGCACATTTTTTCATAGTGGTTTTTGGTTTCCAGGAGGACAAGCTGCAGGATCATCGTATGGATTCAATGTCGAGGCCTTGGCAATTATAGAAGTGAAGTTGGGCAATTGAAGACATTTGGTACCGTTGCCAGATTCGGGTGGTACCGATGCCCACATGGGACGAGCCAATGGAGTCTTAGTGCAGGAAGTACCAATTGGTGGAGTCTTAGTGTCGATGCGATTGGATTCGGGGTGGTATCGGTACCCAGTCGCGATTTGAGAACCAGTGGGGTTTTGGTACCGGTACCACACTAACTGGTACCGATACCGAAATGAGATCTTTACAGGATTTAAGAGCAATTTTGATCTTAGTGCAAGGGCACGCTTGTCTTTAGGTTCCCACTTCGAGATCACTAATGTGGATTGTATTTAAGCCCACTTTAGAGTGGAGTCGAGAGTTCGTTTTCTAGAGGTTTGAGCTCTCACTTTTGGAGTTTTCTGCATGTGTTCTTAGGATTTCTAGAGTATATTAGCTAGATTTCTTCTCGTTCACAGTTTTGAACATTTGTAATATTTCGATCGGTTTTTTTTTGGATAATTAAGAATTTATTAGCAAAAACAGGCCAAACAAACAACTAAAACGATGCAAAAAGCGAGACTCTGAGAAGGCAAAACAGACCGAAGCCTCCCACTAAAATCATAGGAAAGGAATGGCTTGACCAGCAAAACTCTGAGAAAAACACCACACACTAGAAACCAACAACCCACAAAACAAACAAACCCCCTGACTGGGAACCTTAAGCGAACCCGACGGATCAAACACAAAAACGTTACAGAGCACGAAATAAAACAAAAACCCGCCCGTAACACAGACACGACGGAAGACGAACCAACGAGAAGAGCAAGGGCCACACTTAGAAGCGATTAGTCAATTTCCATAATATAGGGAGAGTTGGAATCCACAACACTGCTAGCATTAGCAGACTTGGCCACATGTTTTTTTCTTCAACTTCTTGAGCTTCTTCTTGGACAACGGCAAGGACAAATAGTCCAACTCATCAATTCTCTTACATTATGCTAGCGTTCCACCAAATTAGGGGCGTGTTTGAGAATTGACAGATTGGGAGGCTTGGAAGAATCCAAAGATCCGACTCCACTTAGAGGGGAGACAACACCAACAAGAGGGGTAGAAACAACCGGTATAGTAGGAGACCCATATCTGGAAGGGCCACGTTCAACGGCTACTTCTTGAGTACCAGCATCATCACGAGCCAGCGAACCTCAAAGGTATTGCCGGTGAAGCCCATATCGGGGATATCGTAAGTCGCCGGTATGGCGGGAAGTAGTGGGATCTGCCCTATATAGGCTTGTTTGGCTCTTGACTAAACCGGTAACCTTTTGCTTGATGCGCCGGGCCCAATATCATTGAGTGCAAATAAATGTGGAATATCCCATTTCCTTCACAACATGGCATTTCAAAAGCGACCCATAGCCCGAATCTTACGGTAGAACGGGTTAAAGGAACCATGGGTATTCAGTCTCTTATAGTTGAATTACTTACCATTTCCCGGGTCGAAGGCGACTTTAGGAAGCGCCGCAGTTCACATCCACCTCAATGCATATCCTAGCAAAGGATAACCTTGAGTGGTTCTGGAGTGAGTGTCGAGGTGAAGGGAATGCTAATTATGGCACCGGTATATTTAATATATGTTTTGTTATATTCGGGTAAGGATTTTTTGGGGAGCAAATGCAACATGCTCCTATGATATTTTAAATTGTGATTAAGATTAGCAATCTTAATGGTTGGGTTTAGTCTAGGATTAGTAGAGAGTGTGTTAAATTGCATTTTTATGGCATGTGGTCAATTATACAATTAAGGTAAGTTTAGTGCTTTTGTTAGGATTTGTAATTAAGTATGTCTTGAAGGACCGCTGAAAACTTGTTAGTGGAGAGGAATTAGAGTCTGAAATCATGCTTGTGAGCTATGTGGCGTATGAGGGCATGACCTTACTCGCTCTTATCTGGTAAGGGCTCTTGACACATGGCAAAGTGCATGAGAAAGAGCTTGCCATGTGCCAAACAAACCAATTCCTCTTGGTTTTGGATGCTAGACCCGACTTCTTGCTAGAAGTGGAAAATTCTAGAATTTTAGAAATTGAGAGAGTTAAGAGGAAGGCTAGAGAAGGAGGAGAAGAGACGAAGGAAGGCTTGGTTTTGGTGGAAAAAGTTTAATAAGGTATGTAAACATGATCTTTGGGGCGCCAGTTGTATTTCTATTGGACTTTGGTTGTATTCTAGTGTTTTGTTGGATTCATCTAACCTGGGTGATGAAAGGAAGGTGAGTTTGGTGGAACTAAATTGTAAACACCGGTTTTGTGAAGATGGGGATGTGTGTGTGTGTGTGTCGGGGAGATTGCTGAAATCCGGCACATGACCCCATGACCAGTGTTTGGCATAAGTTGGCCTAAGAACTCATTTGGATGATTCCAGGTTGGAGAAGAAGCTTGAACCCTAGCCTTTAATGTCTAGAAGCAACCCGAGCCGCCCTACCATAAGACCACCATGTTGAGGTTGAAAGTCGGTCTGGTCTGTCCTGTTGCGGAGACGAGTTCCTATTTTGAGTCATAAGTTGAGTTATATTGATCGAATGGAGTGATTGAAATCATGCTCAAAGTAAGTACATAGGGAGATAACCTTCATGAAGAAATTATGGCCAAATTATGGCTCATTTGTTTATAATTTCGTCAAAGTAAAGTGAAAGAAGGGCACTGGTCTGTCGCAGGAAAACGATCTCGAGGAGAGTGAGTGTAAAAACCATAACTCTCTTGAATTTTGGTCAGAATTCACACTGATTTAAGAGGAGGTTGTGGAAAGCTAAGAGATAGGGAACTTTTGGTCTGAAGACATGATGAACAAAAGCATGTATGCCTGGTCAAAAAAAAAAAAATTGTAGTTGAGAAAAAAAAGGGTCTTGAGATAGAATTTGAAAAAAGAAAGAGTCCTGAGTGTTGTGTGTCTTTGTTTGTCATTCTTGCACAATAGGGGTATTAAATGTTGATCTTAGTAAGTGTAAAGGGGGTGCAACTTTGGAGGATCAAGGTTTATGTGGAGTATAAACGCTCTGTGTGAGTCAGTGGTGATAAAGTAATGACGAAACTTGAGTAATTTTTATGTGGCGGCCCAGTTGGCAAAAATTTAAGGAATCTTATAATTTGTTTCTTGAATCCTTTGGAACCTCGGGTTTGACTTCATGGGAGACTTCGCGATTTTGAATCAGGGAAGGTAGGGGATCTTATAACCCTTCTCCTGTATCTTTGTGGTTTTGATGTTGGCCAGGAATTTTGTACCATTCGATGCTTTGAAGTGTGTGATTCCAGTGAAATATATAAATGTATATTTTTATCATGGCAAATCTTTGAATTGTAAGTCACATTTGTTTTTAAATATCAGATGTGTAGTTGAATCTTTTATTGAAATTGTTTTAAAGCATGACATGGGTATGAGGCGTGTGAGTGGATTGAGTATGCTTAGTGGGCGGAGACTGATGGCCCCAGTCTTTGGGTTATGTAGTCTGAAGTCCCACGAGATATCTGGGATGCTCACGGTGTGAGAAAGTCCCTGCTTGATTTGTCGTTGTTAAGGATGATGGTTAGTCGCAGGTGAAAAGCGTCGTGATGAGGGGTTTGAGATGGTGGTAGTATTGCATTGATGTGTTTAAAAACGTCGGCGCAATGTTGTAAATCTTATTGTTTTGAGATGTTTTGAATTATGTATAAGTGGAAATGTTGGCCATTTTTATGGCGTGTGGCTTGTTATAGGGTTATTCTCTTGAGTTATCGAAGCTGTTTATTATTCCTGCGTAGATACGGATATGAGACCATTCGTGACTGAAAGTTGAACATGGGGTTTTTTGAGGATGGAAGTTTGTATCTGAAACTTAGCTTGTTGGTGGTTGAGACGCATCATTTTTTTGGATAAGTAAATTTATTTAAAGTAGTGACAACAGTAATAATGATCTAAAGGCGAGGCGAAACCAGCGGATGATATCTACCTAATTAGGAAGGGACCTTGATGAAAAAACAGGCCTTGCGAATCACTCGAGCCCCGGGTAAGACATCTTACATGGGGAAGCCCGGGTAAAACCGTAGAAAACAAAGCCTACCCCCAAGAAGGAAGGCAGGCCAGCTAACACCATCAACAACGACTGACCCCACGCCAGGAACAAACAACCAACCAAAGAAAGCCAAGCCCACACTCCGGGCAGAGGAGAGAAAAACCGACCCCGCCCACAACCCAGGCAAAGGCAACCAAAGATCATTACAGAACAACCCACAACCATGGCAAAGTACCCAAACAATCGAAAACCCAGTAAACTGAACAACCCACAATTGGGCATAAGCAGCAGGCTGAGGGTATAAACTCCACTCCACAAGGAGATAACCTATCCATCCCACTCATAGGCCTTGAGATCTCTCCTCATCATAAGTCGAAATTCGGACATTCAATCTGTACGTCCAGAATGATGGACAAAACCAGAAACCAATCTGGGAACAATGGCAGTGAGACTACACTTCCAGAATCATGAACTAACCACTTCATGTACATCATATCCCCACTGTTAGTAAACCGAGATATTTGCAGAACCTGATATATGCAATCCAATACTGGCTTAACTGAGTTGGGAACAGAAATCTGCTCACCAGACGGAATAGGACTACCCATGGAGTCAAACCCAAAAGCTGCCGAATAGGACACACCTTGCGCAATGCCTTTCAATCTGGAAACCGGCGCCGTCACCCTGTCACCGGCGATGGAGCCCAATGACCGACCACCATTGGAGTCAAAACCCATGGAGTCAACACCATACGCTGCCGCTGACTTAGCTTGCTCACTGCCGTCCAATCTGGATGCCTCCGGAACCGGCGCACTATCTCCGACAAGGGAAACCATCATCAGTTCTCCGTTAACGCCAAGACCAACAGATTTGACTGGATCTGGAACTTCAGATCCAGCCATGAGCAGCCCCATATCCCCAGCCGCCTCCATCGACGCCGTGTGACCACCAACCGAAGGCTTCCCGATACCTCCGGCCGACTTCGATCCCCCACCGTCGCTTGAAACTGGATCGCGTAGATCCGCTAAGTCGCGGTCCGGAACCCATGCCAATGCCATTTCAGACCGGCTCGCCTGAGCAGGAAACGTTCCGGTGAAGACCGGAATCTGCTGGCCAACATCATTAGTCGATGGTATCTCTCCATCAATCGCTGGATCTGGAACACCCGATCCCAATATCAAGGTCTGAGATCCGTCACCACTGCCCGAAGACAAGGGATCTCTCTTCACCGCTCCCACCAATGGCCGGACGGACGCATCCCTGGATGCCGTCGGCTTGTCGAGCGCTAGATTGGAGAATATGAATTGATCCAGTAGGTTGTTCCTACCAGACCGAACATGTACCTTAGTAGCAGGAACCACTGAGGAAAGGTAGCTTGCCGACCCAACTATGTAGGCTCTAAAGGAATCCCCTTCAACCACTTGCAAATCCTGCAAGATGAACCCTCCCTTCAGACCAAGATCTCTTGAAAATCGTGCCTGATTGGGAACTCCCGCTCCACCCCTTCCCGGATCCTGCCGACCGGAAAAAGGCATCTCGTGTCTCGCTGTAGAGACTGGGTTGTGGTGAGTCATTGACTTTCAGGCCAATAACTCTGCCGTTCCTATGGTAGAAGGGCAAGGCAAATCCCCCAAGAATGATACCTTCTCATAACGACCTGGGATTGCACTCAGAGGATAAAACCCGGTAGATCTGAGGATGTGGCACCAAGATCCACCCTTGCTCGGAGGAGAAAGGGTTTGTGGAAGAAAACAAGGAGTCTTTCATTATCCGGCAGTTTGAAACCACCAGAAAATTTTCTCTCACAGATAGAGACATGTTCCCTAGTAAAGGGAACGAGAGATCAAAGAAGAAAACGAAGAAGAGACGTTTGCGCCATGAACCCCTTTCCGGGGGAGAGAGGGAAACCCCTGCTTCCATAATCTTAAAATATTGTTTTTTTGACATATATTTAGTGTTATGTGGATATTCACACTGTATATTTGGACAGTTGTTATCTTTTGTGGATCATTGTATATTTGGGCACGTGGGCCCAGTAGTTTTCTAGGCTTTTGTGTAAATGTTATTTTGATCGAGTGTAGTGTATAGTTTGTAGTGCGTTGAGGGAATTAGCTAAATGCGGAGTATGTGTGTATGTTTGGAGCGCGGAGTAGTCTTTGTTACGTTTAAGTGATTACTCCAAGTGGGTTTAATTTCGAGTTGTGAAAAAAAATCAGTGTAAAATAGTAACATAAATCGTGTGGTGGAATCGGGGTCTTGACACCAATAGCACTTGCAATGTACCACTTGTAATGTGATCCAGGTATTGAGGGATGTTAAAACTTTACGAATAGGTGAAGTGATCTGCGCATTAAGCATCCACGTGGCCCGGTCGAAGAATAGTTGGTCTCTCTTGAAATGAGAAATCTGAGGGCGATTTTCCAGAACCCAATCTCGAGCATCCCGGTCACTGAACCTGAAAATATACAACCCATTATCTGTGGTGGAAATCTCAGGCATCTCATGCTTACCCAAGAGCCTCTCAACCAATGACCTAACCACATGTAGGGAAAGACGTTTGTCAAAGAACTGACCCACAAGGCATCCTTCCCAAATACCCACCCCTTCAACCACAGCCTCAACAGGAGGGTTGATAATCACCTTCCCATCCACTCTAGTAGGGGTGGAGAAAACCAAAGGAGTGCACGACTTGGGACGACCGGCGAATAGTGATCTCCAATTTGAGGAAGAAAACACCAGCAACCCAAGGTCCCCCATCGAATGACTAGCCCTTGCATCCCAGAAGCGGCAAGGCGACCTCACGTATCTCCCTTGCTCTTACCTAGACCCTTTACTTGATCCTGGCCAAACGGATGAATTTGGGGCACCACCCCAAAGGCGAGTTATGCGCCATTATTATATCGGCTTGGAATTTGGGCTCGTGACGACACCCTAAAGATCTGGGGAGATGGCACCAGAATCGGCTTTACGGACGATCTTGAGTAAGCAGCGATATTTAGCATCGCTGGCCTTGTGACCTCTGCACCTCCTGCATAACTTTGGGACCACACATGCGAGGCAGAAATCGAAAGGACGGCGGAAATCCCATCCCGAGGCGAGGATTGACACCTTCGGATGAACCCCATTCCCAGATCGACCTAGGACTGAACTTGGAGGAGCAGAACCCTGTAGATCTGAGGATGTGGCATCGGAATTGGCGTTAAGGCCGATGTTGGTAACGGCATCACCAGAAACGGAGTAAATAGCTGCATCGTTGATGGCGATGACGGTATTGAAAGAACCTCGAAGCCCCCTTGGCTGCCGGCGGATGCCACACAGCGATGGCTAGTCACCGGGAGGCGATCCGTGTCGACGAGCCGGCGTGGGCATCAGCACAGGGGCGAAGAGAGCCTTTGGGAAGGCGACCACGTGTGGGTCAACCCCCACCATCTTCTAACCCTTGAGGAAGTTCCACCATCCTGTGATATCAATGCGAAGGCGACAAATTTGGTCATCTGAGAGCATTTTTGTGGACTACTGCTCACCTTGTGGATGTTTCGGTCGGTTTATATGGCTTGATGCTCGTTGAGGAACTCTAGTTTTTATATTTCAACTTTTCTGATTGATTATATATATATATTTTTGGATAATTAAATTTATTCTCAAAAAAGCGTGCGCCAAACAAGCAATCCGAGGAGCGATACCACGAAGCCAAAAGGCCACGGAGAATACGAAAAAACGGACCAGTTACTTGCTCCAAAAAAAAAAAAGCAGACTGACACCTGAGAAACGGTCATTGTGTGAGAGATGTTCTTCCACATAAATATTTATCTCTGTTAGGTTGCATGCTTGATTTGTGTCTGTAGTGGCCTTGCTGCCTTGCCCGGGTTGTGGGTGGGTTCTTGTTTGGTTTTGTTGCGGATTGTGGGCTTGCCTTTGTTGGTGGCTTTGTATTTGTTGGAGCATTGCACCGCTCCTCTATTTATAGGGAGGTCTTTGTGGATTTTTCTTTGCACAGTAGTGGCCTCGAACCTCGGTTCTTTGTATTCTTTGATTGGCGTTTGCCTTTGGCTAATAAATTCTTAATTATCGAAAAAAAAAAAGCAGACTGACACCTCCCCCAAAACAGGAAAGGGCATCGGCCCGATCTGAACCAACTAAAACCATACCCCCTGAGACCAGTAACCAAGCATATCAACCAGCATACCAACCATAGATAACTTAAGCCCACACCAGGCAACACCGAGAAGAAAGGAAACACACCTGGCAGGGCACATACATGAAAGAAGACCCATGAGATGAAGTTATATTTCTCAATTCACATTTAATATTATTGTTCCATCATTTATGAATCAGTTCTCAATTTTAATGGAGTTCAAGGTAACAACACTCAGTCCTCTCTCTTGTAAGCTGAGATTGGATTTGTATGATGTTAAAACCGCATTGGAAATTCTTATAAAACCTTAGTTTTGCATCTTCTTGACAACGTGTGAACGAGAGATTCTATGTACATGTTGTGCTTGATCTCAAATGCAATCTAAGAGACAATCAAATCGTTTGAGCAAGCGTTTGATATCTTTCATTTATTCTTTGTCTTCTGGCTTTTAAGTTATATCCCCAATCAAAGACCATTCATCAATGGCTCCTAGATGAGAATGTAAGTGAGAGGCGAGTGTTACCTAGTTGGAGAAGAGTGGAAACTTTAGGCTCCAATCATTCGCCCTTCTCGTTTTAAAATAGTTTAAGTCAATAGTTTAAAAAATCAATCAACCAAAACGCCCCATATTTTATTTTATTTGCACATTCATTGGATAGCAATCCCTAAGAATCATCTAGGAAACCACTCCCTATAGAAATGACATGTGGACCCCAATAGTATTATAATGCTTGATGACATCAGTTCCTACGCTTGGGAATAATTTTAGCACACAGAGGACAAAGCGCCAGAGCCCTCGCGAATCTTTGAACTTTACTCCTTGAATCCAGCTGATTCAGGCCGTGAACCCTTGGCTCCTTTTATGCCCCTCTCCCTTTCTTCTCGCCTCTCATTTCTTCTCCTTCCCTCTCTCTTTCTTTTCTTACTGCTTTGCTCTCTCTCTACACTACTTTCTCTTTCTTTTCTCTCTTTCTTTTCTTCTTCGTTGCCCTTCAACCGAATTGATTTCCTCCCAATTTATAAGCATTCCCATTGGCATGCATGTGGACACATGGCTTGCCATGTGTCACCCGAAACCCATTGCCTTGAAAAACATGAAATTCTTAATTTCTCGGAATTCACCGTAATTCGCATGAGTAACTAGATTTTGTGAGACGAAGTCAATGGTGAGGTCCGTTTTGTCATCCGAGATCTAGAAAAATTCCAGGTTTTCAACCTATATCGTAGCGGAAAATTCACCATGTTTGCCCCATTTTATTGGAAAAGTTCAAATTTACCCGAGTTTTACAAATTTTACCTAGGTTTTACAGTTTGCATGTTGATATTTGGCCAATATTAATGTGGTGAGTAATTAGTGCCCAAATAGTGCTATTTTGAACCCTGTTTATTGTAGGTTTTGAGCACTTTTTGTGTACTAATCAACTTAAATAACTCAATTGACCGCATGAGTCCGGAGCTACCTTCTTAGTGCAATTTGTGGCTATTTTTTTAGTAGTTTTGCAACCTAAATTAGGCTAAAGTCATCAAGTCGGCTCGAGCGAAGAATCGAGCCGAACTCGAAGTTGCGGGTCGGAAGTCAAAGAAGTGGAGCGTAAAATAAAAGAATTCTGCTCTTGCAAATTTTGGGTTTGCGAAAATTTTGCAACCTCAGAATTGTGGTTGCGATTTTCATGGCTTTGCTCTTGTGTCTTGTTTGGCAAGTTTTTTACCGGCTTTTTGTACCGCACTACTGAGCTACTTTCGTTGTATTATTGGTAGTTTCTACATTTTGTAATTTCCTGATTATGAGCAATATATAAGCCTGATGAGGCTCTATCTAAAGGATCACTTTATGCGATAATTTTGGCGTGAAAGCTTTTGGCTCTCAGCTTGTTTTCTCTTTCCCTCATTTTCCTCATTTTCTCTCAACGCAAACGCCAAATACCCTTGAGGATGAATGACTCGGAGGATAGTTTGATATTTGCTAGAATCCTTGAGGAGTAGAACTAGGCTAGGGTTTTGAAATTAAGTTGTTGGTCTTCTTGTTTTTTTTTTTTTTTTGGATAAGTAAGAATTTTATTTTAAAGGGTGAAAGCCCGACAACGATCAATACAATACAATGGGGTATTAGAAAAAACCAAAGCGAATGACACCTCCTCCCAAAACATAGGAGAAGGGCAACGGCCCAAAACAAAATCACGATGAGCGGCCGACCAAACCAATACGACCCCTGAGCCACCTGAAGCAGAGCCCCCGAAATAGAACACCAAATGGCAAAGCCCACATCTCGGGCCTGAGGCCACATAAACAAAAACACTTGATACCTCACCCAGAGAGCGGGACCCGATCTTTCAATGTAGGCCACACTCAGGAAACGACCCATTTGCCATTGAGCCCAGAAAGCAACCCCTGAGACAAACCCACACGGGGCCCACGAGCACAGGGACGGGGGGCATGAAACAAGAACACCACGCCCACACCGGGATTGTCTTCTTGTTTTACTACTTGCCATGATTAATGTCATTTATGCCTCACATCTCTCGCTATAGGTGTAAAGCAGAGAAAATTTATTTTACGAAAAGAACAAATAGTAATTCGGTCAAAAATCCGGAATTTTCTGGGTCTCGGATGACGAAGCGGACTTCACTTAGTTGGAATCGTCCTGAAATCTAGCTCTGTGTCGGTTCGTCGAGTCCCCGGGAACAGGTTAGAGGAATTGCCGCGTATTTTTGAGCCCAATTGGACAAATGAGTAAATGACGGTGGCATGAGGTCCCACACCACATGGATGCATGCAAATGAGCTACGTGTCTAAGGAAAGTAGTCTTTGCTGTGAGGTAAATCTTACTAATTGGTCTTGGTGTCGCCCAGATAGGCTTTGCATAGGGAATTTAGTGGGAAGGAATGTGGGTTAGGAGGCAAGTGGAAAGGAAGGTGTCGAGAGGCTTAGGAGGAACATGCTCTAAATAGAGGAGAGACTGATCAGGTGGGAGGAAAAAGAGAGAGTGATAGAGGAAGGGCTCACTTCCTCTCCCAATTTCCCGACGATGGATGAAACGGTTTCAAGCGAGCAAGAGGAAGAGTTCAACCTTACAGCAGGGCTTCGCATAGAAGCCGGGAGTCAGGGATTTGACAAAAACTCAAGAAGTGAGTCTTCTTTCTATGGTTCCTTCTACCACAGGGGTTGTGTGGTGGTTGTGTATGCCCCTACGGGAGTATTTGAGTTGTATTTTGTACCATGAGGAAAGTTTGCCACATTGAGGGGTAGCATACATAAACCAGATTCGAACCGATTTTGGGTAGGAAGAAGTGGAATGTGGTGGTGAGTCCTTCTGATAAATTGTAGCCTCATCGATAAATTGATCTTGGAGACTGAATTTCCGATTTGGACCTCGGCAGACAGAGTTATAGTCCTTTTCTTTGTTGTGATGACTAAATCTGGTCGGGTCAGTTCACGCGGTGTCGGGTCAACTAGCGGACATAAAATGGATTTTTGGGTCAGAAATAAAACGAATCTGGAAGTGAATCCTTCTGATAAGTTGCCAGCCCCATCAATGAACTTGATGTTAGGCTTTTGAATTTCTCAATTCGGATCTTTGTAGCCCAAGTTACGGTCTTTTTACCCTGAAGCGGTCAAATGGGTGAGAACCGTCGAAGTGCGTCAAGCGGTGTCGGTGAGCGGTGGTCGTCAATGAGCGGTGGTCGTCGAAATTCGTCGCGAGCGTTGGTCGTCGAGCCGTGAAATTAAGTCGTGAGCGATTAGTGCCGTCCAAGAGGGTCGATCCGTGAGCGGTGGTAGGTAAGCGAAATTCGTCCGTGAGCGTTGGTCGGTAGCGAGGGTGCGTCAACGGTATCGGTGAAACAGTGATCGTTCAGCATTAATTCGTCAAAAGTGCGTCAAACAGGGTGATCAAGCGATTAGCCGGTGAGCGGTGGTCGTCAATGAGCGATTAGTCGTCAAGCGGTGAGAATTAGTCCATGAGCGTTGGTCGTCAGCGATTGAAATTAGGTATGAGCGGTGGTCGTCAAAAGCGGTGAGAATTAGATCAATGAGCCAGTGCCGTCAAGAGGAATTAGTCAATGAGCTTCGAGTAATTGCGTCCAAGAGGGTCGATCCATGAGCGTTAATTAGTCAAAGCAGTGAAAGGTGTCGCATGAGCGGTGGTCGTCCAAACGGTGAAAT
This sequence comes from Tetrastigma voinierianum, assembly GCA_016808115.1. Taxonomy (NCBI): domain Eukaryota; kingdom Viridiplantae; phylum Streptophyta; class Magnoliopsida; order Vitales; family Vitaceae; genus Tetrastigma; species Tetrastigma voinierianum. The sequence continues at coordinate 42,872 of JAEQBH010005511.1, read as the reverse complement.
TCGTCGATGAGCGGTGAGTCGTCGAGAGGGTGGAATCCGTGAGCGATTGTTGTCCGAGTTGACTACGCGCATGACCTCGACGGAAGGGGTGCCATCTCTCGCCGTTTTGAACTCCGATTTGGGTGTTCTTGGACTTCATGGAAAGCCCATTGAGTAAACACTCCGTGGGACCTCTTAGAAGGGGGCAGTGGGTGCCTGAGCCGGCTTCCGGAAATGGCCGTCGATCAAGTGAAATTGTTAAGTACGCCGGGTGGGGCGGTTTAGTCATCGTGACCCCGACGGAAGGCCATAACTTTCTCGTCAATTCGATTTGGGTGTTCTTTGACTCTCGGCCCATTGAGTCAAGATTGCAGCCATGTTCTGTGAGACATTGTCAATCAGGCATATTAGTTCTGACAGTTCAGTTGTGTCATTAAGGGCTTTGAAGTGGATAACATGCAATTTGAAGTGTATGTTGATATGTCTTTGTATATGGTTTGGAGTTGATAACATACGTGTGGAATATGACATGTTGATATATGCCAATGTGACATTTTAACGGGCATGTAATCTTAGAAATATAGGCATGGATAATGCCATGAATATGTGTGCATAGGTGATTATGTATATCGGCCAGCATAATAGCATCGCATGCCGCGAAGACATCATGACATGGGTGTGAGTGCGTAGTGCGAGATTCGGCACCGGGTTAGGTGTCACGGGTACACGGTTATGGGTCAAAAATTATGTATGGTACTGATTGATGGACTGCGGGAAATGGGACGAGAGTCAAATGGAATCAAACGGTTTTGAAACTAATGGAAATAAATATAAGTGTGTTGGGCATAGCAAGATGGGTGGGCCCCAGGGTGAAGAACCCAAATGTTATTCACGGTTGAACATGATTCCCGCGATGCAAGTTCGTAAAAATGTTGGAGCGGCGGCGCGGCGTCAGCGGTGGCTCCCGAAAAATCATTGGCCCACAAATAAGCCCAAGCAGATTTGCAAGTCGAATGTGCATTGGAGGTGTTTCCAATGGGTTACAAATTCTTAAAAGAAAAACAAAAGTTACATTTTGGAAAAGGAGTCATTAATTGGAATAAAATGACGGTTGGTATTTCACACTAGCCACGGTAGGTGTGAGGAGTCGATGAAGTAACTCGGGATATGGGCATGAGGACATTCCATGCATTGGCTTGCATTCATGTGAGCATCTTACTTGAATGTGTTTTTCTATCACCGATCATTGCATGTGCATAGGTGGGAGTAGCCGCGTAGGAGTGCTACTCTGCGGGCTTGCTCACCCGTCAGTGGGACCCTTTCGGAAGAAGACGGTGCTCCCTCGAGGCCGTGAGTAAGAAGGAGGTCGGGTTGTGGCCTTGATCAGTATTTTGTAAAAATATATTAGAACAATATAGTTTCATATATTTTGGGTATGTAAAAGTACATTGAACTCTTATGAAAAAAAAAAATGATCCTGAAAATTTGGGGGCGTCACAATAGGTTTAAATCCTTCCGATGTGATACGATTATTAATACTTGGCAATCTTTTTTTAAGGGGTTCAGTGGATGCTTATTAATGAATCATGATAGCATTTAGTTGCCATTTATTTGTCAACGCTAGGGTAGATCGAGAGGATGGAGTTTCTTGTCTTGAAACATTAATGACAAATAAATGCTAGTTCTCGAAAGCTATTAAGGTTCGATTTTATAGTTAAACGTCAGGTTAGGGAAATTACTGGGTTATTCTTCTGTGAGAAAATGGGCAGGACCTCTCGGTTAAGACCTTAAACCCCGAGTGGCGAGACTTGAGAAGTTCTTTTTACATTTTAATATATTTTACTTGCAATCCTCACTTTACCAATCCCACTGTTTTTATGAAAAACCTAAAATCAAAGTAGAAATGCCATTTTGAATCAAGCATTAGTTACTGCGAAGAAAACTCATCCACGTGTTCGACCACTGAGCCCTTTATCTTTGCGGTAGCTATGCTGCGGTGGGGTTTAGGTTTATAAATATTTTTGATTAGAGCTTAAATCTCTACTCTGTGCGTAGCTCTGAGATTGACCGAATCAAATGCAAAAATCGTTCTTAGGGATGGTGCCTAAGTGCAAGTGATGAGTTGTTTAACTTGTGATCCACATCACAAGTGTTGGTGAATTTTCAACCTTTTTGTTCTTACAGTAATTTCCCCTAGCAGTTCACTGTTAGGTTGATTCAATCTTATACTGTCAATACACAATTTCTATCTTCATTTTTTTTAGCTAACATTAACCTTTTTGCTAGCTTGTTTTGTTTTTGTCTCTTGTTGTGTTTTGTGCACTTTTCTTAGCAGTTTATGCAACACTGGGATAGGAACACAGTAGGCCGATTACAAAGGAGCAGTGCTCCACAAGAACAGAGCTGTGAATTGAGCATAAACGGTGGTCAGATGGAGCCTCCACCTGAGGAGCAACAAAGCCAACAGGGGGTTTAAAGGAACCCAAATGCATACAGAACAATGAGGGTGTGTACACCCCCTAAGAGTGAGTGCACCCTCCTGCACTGTACCTCCTCCAAAGGACATCATTATCAAGCCCTATTTAGTGCCCCTGCTCCCCACTTTCCATGGAATGGAGAATGAAAATCCCTATTCACAATTATCCAAAAAAAAAATCCCTATTCACACATCCGAGAGTTCGAGGAAGTATGCAATACCTTCAAGGAGGACATCCCCAATTTTGATCTGATGAGACTGAAATTCTTCCCTCTCACTCTGAAGGACAAGGAAAAAATCTGTCTCAACTCTCTAAGGCCTAGAACTATTAGGAATCGGGGATATGCAAGCAGAATTTTTTAAGAAAATCTTGATGCCCATAAAACCAATAGTGCGAAGGGGAAATTTACACCTTCACTGACCCGAAAGGCTGAGAAATTCTACTGATCTTTGGGAAAGGTACCTAGAGACCATCAGTGCCTGCCCTCACCATGGCTTTGATACTTGGATGCTGATTTTTTTTTTTTTTGGATAATTAAGAATTTATTACCAAAGGGGCAACGCCCAACCAAAGAATACAAAGAACCGAGGCCCGAGGCCACTACCAGGCAAAGAAAAAAACGGACAGCACCTCCCCTATAAATAGAGGAGCAGGCAACAGCCCGAACAACACAAAGCCACCAACAAAGACACAAGCCCACAATCCGGGCAACAAAAACCAAAACAAGAACCCACCCACAACCCGGGCAAGGCAGCAAGGCCCCAACACACACAAATCAAGCATGCAACCTACCAGGAGATAAAATATTTATAGGGAAGGACCATCTCTCACACAATGATCTGTTTGCAGGTGCTGTCCACCTTGGCTAGAAGGTTGGAGAAGCTTGAAATGCGAAATCATCATGAGGTGCGGCCCGATGGCCCGAGGCATCTATGCCTAGCCAACCTTGTTTCATGCAATCGATCCACTAAGCACCAAGGAGGCATTGCTGACCGTTCCTTGATGGGGATATGATGGCTAAGCATGCAGATATTTGGCCCAGGTCGTCTGAAATATCCAACCCTTTGTCCCATGTAGCGAAGGAAGCACCTATAATCCCTACTTGGAGGAACCATCCTAACCACTCACGAGTCAGCCTCGCCCTTATATTGCCCCCTGGCACTTTGACAATAGAGGTGGCTCCTCATCTCAACCGCAGCCCGACCACCATCCTCATCCCGATTTAGACAAAATTTATCATGACTTGAAGAGCGAAGTGGTGAGCAACTTTGTGGGAGAACAAAAGGCGTGGAATGCCCGGGCTAGCGTGGAGAATCGACGATGGAAAGCACACTTTCGACAAAAGATAAATAACTTTTACACTCTGAAGTTTCCCAAAATATGATAACCTACGATGCGAGATACGCCAAAAATGAAAACCTGTAATGTCGATCTGAGATTAACTGACTAGCCGCGTGGGGTGGGAAAAATTTCCCTCTCGAGACATCTGACCAGATCCTGAGGGTGCATTGATCACGAGAGCCACATAAACACATCAAACATTGGGAATTTCAGCCTAATTATTGAAGAATTGGATTGGGGAGGTCGAGAAGCCGCATTAATGCATGTGTATTCTCTTGAAATTTAATGTTGAAGGCAGGGAATCACTTGTTCTTCGGTTACTTGATTCAACTGGCGGTATTGGTTGAGGATTTTAAGGTTATGTGGGAACTCAGGAATGCAAGTATTGGAAAATGAATGTATGGGTAAATTGCTGGGAAGGCGTTTGCTCTATTACTAAGAGGATTGCGTGGGGTGCTACCATTTATCACTTGTGGAGACAGCGGAATTGTAGAGTTCATGAGAACATTTTTTCTCCCACTGATACCATCTTTCAGCTCATATGTAATGATGAAACACCAATGTCAAGAATATTAAGAGGGAAGGACCATCTCTCACACATAGCTATTATGGATTATCCACACCTTAAGGCAGATTCTTAGCCTCAATATTTACAAATGAATGACCTTAGGCTGGAAGTAGATATTCTCATATAATCTACTATTCCGTTGCCCACCTGATGATAAATGAGAAGTGGCACCCCATGCGCAATGATAGAACAAAGATTTCCCTTTAGTAACAATTGCCCCATAAACATTCTCCCAATTCCGTGGAGTTCTAGAATTCCCGCGGCATAAGTCTCAACCAAATACTGGCCGATAACAGCAAACAAGTGATTCTTTGTCTTCAACATGATCGGCGGCTTTCTGAGACATAGAGTCGATCATGCCCACACGAGGCTTGTCTTCACTTAAATCCCTAGGAAATATTCTCGAAATTAGAGTGTAAAAACCATAACTCTTGATTAGGAGTCAGATTGGCTGGTTGGGGCTATGGAAGCTAGAGATAGGGAACTTTTGGTCAGAAGACCATAGTGAACAAAAAACATGTATGGCTGGTAAAATGGTAGTTAAGAAAAAAAAGAAAAAAAAAAAAAAGGGGGAATGGCAGAGATGGAATTTGAAACAAGGTACAGTGTTGTATTATTACTGTTTGTATTTACCCTAATAAGGATGTTAAATGTTGATATTAGTAAGTGTAAAGGAGTGCTCTTGAGATCAAGGTTATGTTGGTAGGTATAAGAATATGTGTGATTCAAGTGGTGAAGTAGTAATAAACCATTTGGGTAATTTTATGTAACCCGGATTGTTTGAGGCTAAGATATCTTATGACTTGTTAATTGCAGATCCTTTGGAGTAGCCTCGGTTTTGACTTCCTTGGGAGACTTGTGGATTTTGAATCCAAAGGAAGGTAGGGGATCTTGTAAAAACCTTCTCTGCTTATACCATAGTTTCTTTGAAGTGCGTACCATTCCGTAGCGGAGCGTAGCTGATTTTCTAATGATATATATAAATGTATATTTTTATATCATGGAATTCTTTGAATTAACTGGTACATGATGTTTTTAAATATCCATGTGGATGAATGCTTTGTGAAATTGTTTTAAAGCATGACATGGGTATGGGATTGTGTGAGAGTTCGGATTGATGTAGTGGACACGGGACTATGACTAGTCCCTGGGTTGTAGTCCCAGAAAGGTCACAGATATACGGGATGTGGGCATATCCCTGGGTGGTAAGTCGACAATTTGTCGTTATCTGCGAGAAGGGGATGATCGGCTAGTCCCTTGGTGAAAGCCCAAAGAGTCTATGCGATGAGGAATTTCGAGATGGTGGTAGTATTGCATCCATTTGTTTCACATCGACCTATTAATTGAAAATGCTCATGTTTTGAGATGTATTGAATTATTTGTATTTTGAAATGTTTTTATAAGCATGGCTTGTTATGGGATTCACTGCGGGTTCTCGAACTCACCCCATTATTCCCTCCACCTTAGATGAAATTAAAGGACCCGAATTTGCATGACTTGAGAGTTTGACTTGCGAGGGGTTTTGGAGGTTGGGGGTGTCGTCGACTGTAGCATCTTTGGTGGTCGGGCATACATTTTTGAGGAACATCTAGTGTTGTGTGGAGGTTCACCTTTGTATATTTTAGACGGAGTTCATATCGATCATGGGTCATTGTATGTTGGCTTATGATTAGTTTGGGGACACTTTGTAGAAAGTTTTGGGATTTTATTGTAAATATTATTTTTGATCGAGTGTAAGTGTATAGTCTTGGGTGCATTGAGGACACCTCGGTCACAGGATATGTATATATTTGTTTTGCTTGAGGACCTTGAGTTCGAGTTTTAATTACGTTTCTAGGCGTGCTCCAAGTGGAGTTTGGACTCAGGTTTTGAAAATCTGAGGTTGATATATATATGGTGTGTAGGGCTAGTGGTAGCCCCTTTTATGCAAAGTGTTGGATTTTGAAAGTCTATCATTAGAGACTCGAGTTGTGAAAAAAAAAAAAAAGAGATGGTAAAATAACATAAATCCTGCAAGTGGAAATCGGTGTGTGAGGTGAAGTGTATATCGAGTGAAAGGGATAAATCCTTGGGAGATTAAAGGAAATTTTTTTTTTTTTTGTTTTCTTTTTGTTTTTTTTTTGGATAAGTAAGAATTTATTTCCAAAAAAACCAAACAACGATCAAACAATACAAGCCACGGGCGAGAAAAAAGAAAAAAACGGACTGGCACCTCCCCAAACCATAGGAAAGGGCAACGGCCGAAACAAAAAAACACTGATAAGCAATGACGAGCTAAAACAACCCCTGAGCCACAAGAGTAGAGCCTGAATAGGCTAAACCAAGCTCCTGCCCATTAGGCAAACATTGAAGCCACAGCCATTTTGGCCAGACAGCAACCAAGACCACAGGCCAGAGCCACAGCCCAGACGGAACCATCGATCACCCCGGACAATCTACATGGTCGAGAATATTAAGTGAAAGACCATCTCTCACACATTGCCTGTTCAGGTTGTCCTTGGCACGAAAGCTAGAAATTCTTAAGCGAACATCATTCTGAGATAAGGTGAAAAATATAGCATCGCGAGGAGAAAAGATGTTCTCATAAACTCTACTATTAGTTGTCTCCACAAATGATATATGGTTGCACCCCATAATCCTCTTAACTATAGCTAAAAGACTTCCCTTTATTAGCACTAACCCACAAGAATTCATTCTCCGACTCATGCTGACCTAACATTCCCACATATCCTCGACCAAATGCAGAGAGAATTGGCGTAGAAGAACAAATGATTCTGTCTTGACATTTGGGCGAAAACACATGATATGGAGTTGAATTGAGCCCCATTTGAGCGGAGTTTGTCTTCAATGTAGTAACTGTCACACGGTCAACCAAGCTGATAAAAGCATGTCTCTGATAGCTTGAAACCATATCGAATGATGCCGGCTAGCCCTGCCGGCATTTCGATCTGAAATGATTCCAATTTGAATTAACGATGAAGACCACAGGAAGGGCGGGTCGAAATACTATCCTCTAGAAACATCAAACATTAATTTACACACCTATTCTTGATGTCGATAAGGTCGATAGAGTTCGCAATAGACGGTTCCCTGCCCTCCCATCAATAACCTCACTTCGCAGGCGGCATTACTTTGGATGTTGAATCATATCTGGTCGATCTCCATAATACGGGATGAGTGGACCAAATTGGACTCAGAAATCATGAGATCCCTGCCAGTAACAAACCTTGTGTTTTTATGAGGCCCTAATTTTGTCTTCGGCTGCAGAATTTTACATGAGCTCCGCGAAGCCCAGTCGAGAGGGGTTTTTTTATAAGCTCCGTCTGAGCCATCCTCATGCCGCAACATGTGAGTCCTTTCTATAAAACAAATTCCAGATGTGTTTCATTACATTCGTATCATTCGAGTCTTTAATTCGCGCAACCCCAGCCCTCCCTCCTCCTTCGAAAGTCAAACTGACTCCCATTTAATCTTGGCTCGATGAAACTCTCAATATTTCCATTGCAAAACCTGCTTGGCCCCTTGATCTTATAAATAAGTATATTTTGGAATAATGAACAAGCGCACCAATCGCGGTGGATACTACATGGCAGAACCAATTAGCGTTGCGATCTTCGCATAAGAAGGGCCACCTTGTCGAGGCGAATTACGGCGGGTGCACATCCGGTAAGTGGCGTTATGATTAGGACGACCTTGTAGAGATCAACGGAACACGAAGATATTTAATAGGAAGGCTCCCAAGCTGAAACCAGTGATGTTACATTAACTTCGACCTTGTCTTCACCATTTACCCGGTAATGAATATTGCACTCTTACATTTGTTCACCTACGGCCGGAGAACTCAACCTATTAAGCTCATCCGTTATGACTTGAACCTTTGGACTTCGTCCCACCGTAAAAGAAAATATCATCCATGAATGTTAGATTAGTTAAATTTATTTCCTTACATTTCGGGTGATATTGAAATCGACTTCCAGGCGACCAGAAAGGATCTGAACAAGGCCTCCGCCGCTTGATGATAAATAATAAAGGCGATAAGGGGTGGTGATGCAAGCCTTAATACATTCCAGTAGATACATAGGGGTTCCCATACTAGCTAAGATACCGGATAAACTCGATGATTGTGTCATAAGCCTTCTTAATATCGATTTTAGTGCACACACGGGAGGACCTTTATCACGGTGATAATTGATCCAGGCTCGAGTAATAGGGACATTATCTGCTATACTCAGGCCTTTCACGAGGCGAGCATGCGGGACTTATAATCTCGGGCATGCAACGATTAAACCTCGCAGCAATAATCTTGATATGCACTTATAAACGGTGTTACAACGAAGTTGGCCTATAATCATTCATAGACTCGGATTAGGGACCTTGGGCACGGGGCAATAATGGTGCAATTAATCTCGCGGAGAATCTTTGCGGATTTGAAGAAGAATCTTTGCATCCATGACATCACTCCAATTATATATGCGGCTTTGAAAAGCAGGCGAGAGAAACCATCAGGGCTGGAACTTTGTTATCATCTGCTCCCGAACATGGCCATCTTGACCTCCTCATGTGATATTTACCATTCAAAATATTTAGATCTTTCTTTGGACGAAGCAAATCATCGATTGCTATATTAAGCCACTATGAGGACCATCAACACATAAAATGTCTTAAAGTAGCATACTTGCTTCTCTTTGATTGCCAGCGGGTCTTCAATTACGCACCTCCGGATGTTATATTGATTTTTATTGCATTTGAGCATTAGGAGGCCTTGGCTGGCTTTGTGGAAGTAATTAGGTGTTCGATCTCGAGTTTGAGCCATTGGATTCTAGACTTTACGGGACCTCTCGGCATATGCAAGATCATGGTACTCTTTTAGACACTTCCTCTCATCCATCGACCAAAGGATCGGTCGGATTATTCGACAAATTGGATTGAGCTTTGGTTTAATTTCTCCACACAGCATCCGTAGCGTTCAGCGGCTACACGAAGGAATGAAAGTTAAGCGTTTTGAGGCCTTTCACTCTCGCCCGACTTTGAGCCATTAAATGCATGGGAATTCCCATAAACATCAACTGACATCCTTCCACTGATCGAGGAATGCGGGATGATCAGCTAAAAGTTGAAGAATTTGAATGGGAAGTTCTTCACTGCTGAACTTGGCTGACATTCAGATAGTAATAAGAGGGCTGATAGTCGGATAGTCGAGGCTGATGGACTTAGTTAAGGCATTGGGAAACATATCAATTAAAATTCATTTGGAGACAGATCCAACTTCCTAGCTATGAGTTTCCCAGCAGACTCATCCACGTAAAATAGGCCCGAAAGGAACATCATGACTCGAGGTTGAAAAGGCACTCGTGGAACTGTCCTTCAATGGTGTCCATACCAAATTACCCCAGTTTTCTCATTGGCCGAATGCGGTGGTGTTGAAATCACCAATAACCATCCATGGATTTTGTGGTGACCACGGGACCACACCCTTTGAAGGTGCGCCACAACACTACTTCTATCAATATAGTTATTGAAGCATATCTGTTAGAGACACGAAAGCGAATATTTTTCCTTGATGGTGTGATGTGACATAATGTGCACGATCCATGAGAGGTGAGATGATATTAATGTTAACCCAGTTTGAGGGTTACCTGAATCAAATTCTACGAGTGAGGCATGATCATAGTTATGACACATTCGCGGCCGAGCATAGAAGAAAAGATTTCTATCATATTTGTTGCTCTCTTAGCGTTTCAGGAATACACCTGGTCAGGCATGGGTCTCAACAAGCGAGCGCACTTCTTTGCTTAAGGGTGTCGTTCCAGGCCCACTTACATGTTCCGCGGTAATTTAACCATTTGGAAGGTTGCCTCCCCCCTTGCCCGCTGGATCACCTTTTAGCGAGGTCCGTTTTCGATTTCTTGAGCTTCTTCTTAAATTGGCACGGCGTGAAGTCCGGCTCATCAACTCTCTTCATGTGCTTAAACGTGTCAATAATGGGGAAGTATCTGGTATTCGGGATTGCAGTCTCTTTACATCCTCACTGCGGGCTGGGCGTTAAAGTGTTCCATGTAGCGATTGGCCCGACTCTGATAGCATGCTAGTTCCTCCTCGTACCTGGCGCATCCACAGCAATGTTTGCTAATACCACCAGCATTGTCATTTAATTCAATAACCATATCTCCCTCTTTTGGCTTCTTCTTTTGTCCCTGCATCATTCATTGTGCTTTTTGTGCTTCATTATCGTACCGGCTGAGCCCACGAAGCACTATTTCCGGGGTTAGTAGTTACCATTACCTACTTGAACCCTTCGACCTTGTGTTTCCAGGTTCTTGGCCCAGGTGTTTTTCAAACCGACAGCATTGTGGAGCCAAGGATACTCGACTCTTATCGTAGAAGGTGCCATCTCCCTGTCCGAGTCTGAATTTTAGAGATTCACAATCAGCCCCCACCTCTATACATATCCTAGCAAGGATAATTTTATCACGATTTCATTAGGGTATCAAGATGGAGTGGAGATACCAGCGATTTCTTCTGATATGCGAGCCATGTGTTCGATCCGATATTGAGAGGGATATTGTGACTCAGCCCATATTGGAATAGTGGATAGGCGAATGTTAGCATCTCCATACTGGTTTCCATGCACGCAATGAATGGTCTCCCTGCCGGGTTCAATGATCACGAACCCAGTGACTTGTGAGGAGACGTGATGAATTAGCTGGGAGAATAGCCCTAGTATTCGTCTTGGATGGATGTGTGACCAGTTGCTTATAAGGAAGCAAGAACCTTGGTATGGGGGCCTTGTGTCCCGGTGATGGAATCCAGATTGATAAGTGCTTGATGAGCAATGCAGAATAAGTGATTCGAGGAGTTCTTTAAAGAACGAAATTGAAACTCTGATTTATAAATGCTTAAAACTTTAGAATCTAGGATAACAAGCCTTTAAATGAAGCGAAACAATGAAAGATAGAAACTAAATATAGGCCATAAGGAGAAAGTAAATATTTGGCGAAAACAAGAAACTAGATAACTTTTAGGACCAAGACGTGATAGCAAATTAGCGACAAATCGAGGAACAAATCGGCTCTCCAAAATAGCGGCAAATCGAGACAAATCATCTCTTCAAAATAGCAGCAAATCGAGGTCATCTGGCTCAATAGCGACCAAATCAACACCAAATTTGAAGCAAATCTTTTCTAAAAAGAAATAGAAACTCCTATTTTCCTAGCAAAACACACTTTCTAAATTAAATAAAGCAACTTCTACTTTGACTTGGAGAATAAATCTTTCTAAAATAAAACAACTCCAAATCAAAATAGTAATAAAACTCAAAACACTTGGAAATAGAAATATATTAGGTGTCTCAAAGGTTTCATAGCCTCCTGAATCTGAATTTTCCATAATTAAGATTGAATTCATAATGAATCTTCTAGAAGCTCCTGCATCACGGATCCTTTGTGCTTTGATTTTCATCATTCCCCCCTTCCTCGAAAGATTCGTCCTCGAATCTTAACCATAATATTGTGGATGACATGACAATAAATACAAAATCCTCCATGATCCATCCTTTATGGGAACTAAAATCAATGGAACTGGCGCATGGACCGAAGCTCTCACGACATATCCCTTTTCCATCAAATTCCTGACTTGCTTTTGGAGTTCCTTTGTCTCCTGGGATTACGCCTATAAATGAATTCGATTCGAGAATGGTAGCACAGGCACAAAATCATTTGATGTTCGATCCCTTGGATAAGAGGTAACCCATTGAATTTCCTCGGAAAGACATCTTCAAATTCTGCAAAGTGAGACAATAGAACTAGGCAAGAAGTGTCAAATTGGTTAGTATTAAAGTGCCTCTTTGTACAAAGAAATCTGTTTGTGGAAACTGTTTAAGAACAATGCTTTCTTAACCTCACTTGCCCTTGCATAGAAATTGGTTTTTCTCTCTTTTCTTTTACATTTTCAATCACTTGCATTTTGTCACTCTCTTTCTTTACTCCTCTCTTTTTCAAAGCTTTTTCTTTTATTCCTCTCTTTCACTTTTTTCTTTTGTTCCTCTATCTTTTTGCAACCTTACTTGATCTAATAAGCTTGACTTGGTGTCAAAGGAACAAAGTGATCCGTTGGTTGTGCACGAGCAGTACTTATTGGTGAAGCCATCGTCTTTGAACCTTCCTATCAAATTGCCATGGTCTTCTAATATGAAATTGCCCAGCTTGCATTTGGAACTATCCTATGAAAACTTCGTGCCCATTATTTCCCGATGCTAAAAGCGACTAACACTTGTTTATTCACTACTACCTCCCCATATCCATTCCAACCATTGCAATTTATAAGGTCGAGGATGCCACAAGTTGGCATTCTAGTTTTTCTCCACCATGGTTGTGCTAGCAACATTAATTAAACTTCACAAATGATGATCACCTTTACATACTGTTTTGGACGTGGCACGTAGTGTGAAAAATGTTATCCGGATTTGCATCTTGTCATCTTCTTTAGGTTGCACACTTAGAACCCTCCACGTACCATTAGTTCTCCTTGGGCGGTATACTCCTCATCATCGGCATCCTCGGGATGGCATGAATCCTGGTCGACTCATTGTTTGTTTGATCCTCACCATTGTCCCGCATCACCATGACTCTTTTGTTTGGACATTGGCTTGCAATATGACCCCTGCCTTGGCATTTAAAACACATAATATCACGATTCCGAGTAGTGAAAGAATCGGGTTTACCTTGATTTCCTTGGTTGTTCCCCTCTTGTTTTTAGTTACATTTGGAAGCCCAGCATTGGGTGCTTCTCTTCCTTTTCCATTGATTCGATTTCCGCATTAGATGAATTTGGACGGGTGTAGAACGTGTGTTGCTATTGCCCCTCCTCTTGACTTGATTCTCAATCTTGATGGCCATATGCTCCATATCCTCCAACTCCACATAATGTTGCAATTCCACCAAATTTTGAATCTCTCGGTTTAAACCCGCTAGAAACCTTGCCATAGTAGCCTCACGATCTTCTTGATATTGGCTCTAGCCATTAAAGCCTCCATCTCCTTATAATACTCCTCCACCTCGATTACCTTGCCTCGAGTTTTGCAGCTTATTGTACAATTCTCGGTAGTAGTAAGTCGGGACAAATCTTTCATCACCCTCTTCATCTCTTCCCATGTTTCCATAGGTGGCTCCTATTCCTTCTCTTATTCAACCTTCCAATTGGTCCGCACACAATGGCATAATCGAGAACTCTATAATGCTTAAGCTTTACCTTCTTATTTTCAGAATAATGGTGACAATCAAAAACTAACTCTACCTTCCTCTCCCACTCAAAATATGCCTCGGGATCATTCTTTCCTTGGAAAGATGGAATCTTCATTTTAATGTTTCTCAAATTATTATCTTTCTGATTCCTAGCTTCTCTATTTCTCCCCCCATACCTCCTGTTACTAACACCCGAATCATAACCATTCTCATCTTCAAAGTCTCCTCCGTCATACTCTTCTTCGTCTACCGCGCCTCTTCTTGGCGACCCTCTCCTTTACGCCACAGCCAGGAGGGTTTCGTGGGTCTTTCGAGCTTTGCTCCACCCTCTCATGGAATTGTTCCAGGTCGGCCCTAAACATTCTCTGTGCCGGCTAGTTAAGGCACATAATGAATTTCATGTGATGCCTCCCGCCACCTTCGATCGTTGTTGTCGACATAGTCTTGCAAAACAAGGTTAGAAAAAAAAGTAGGACCTCACAAATCCCCCTTAGCTCCTTTGTTTTCCTCAAAGATGATTCACTCGGTTCGCTCGTGTTTTCCTGATATATTGGGCTTTTTCTCACTCTAATAATCGACCACTCTTGCCTTCCACTCGGAATTTCTCTTATGGATTCTTTTGGAACCCAATCAAACTAATCAGTTTTTCGCAAAATTCAATAAAAAAAAACTATCAAGAAAATGACGGGTTGGTGGCATAAACCAAGATCCAAGCTTTACTTATTTATTTTTTTATACTATGGCGGGGATTGGATTTATAGAAACTAGAATGATGATAAACTTATAGGATTTTTTTTTTCTGCTTTTTTTCTGCTTTTTTTTTTTTTTTTTTTTTTTTTTTTTTTTAATGGATCCTTTTCCTTTACTTTCCTTTTTCTGTTTTTTTTTTCTTTTTCTGTTTTTTTTTTTTTTTTTTGTAACTTTGAGATGGAGCGATTGAATAAAAAAACAATAAAAAAAATTATTACCGATAAAATGAAGAAAAATCGGACTTGGGATGGAGTAGATAATAGATTATGAATGAAATTGGGGATTGGGCAGATTTAGAAGGTATGGATGAGAGTGGTGACTAAGATGGTTTGGACAAGAAATAAATAATATTAATAAAGATAGGCAAACCGAGGAAAATAGAGACACATTGCTCTGATCACCAAGTAATCCTGAACCCAGATCAACTTGTGAGGAAACCCGTGATCAGATTAGCTCGGAAGAATAGCCACAGTATTCGTCTTGGATGGATGGCCAGCGACAGGTTGCTTATAAGGAAGCGGGAACCTTGGTATATGAGAATGTGATCGGTGATGGAATCCAGATTGATAAGTCTTGATGAGCGTACGGAATAGCAGAGTAAGTTCAAGGAGTTCTTTAAAGAACCAAAGAGAAATTGAAACTCTCAATTATATAAATGCTTAAAACTTTAAGAATACAAGGATAACAAGCCTTTAAATAGTGAAAACAATGAAGAATAGAAACTAAATATTCGAGCCGTAAGAAAGTAAATATTTGGCAAAAACAAAAAAGGAAACTAGATAACTTTAGGACAAGACTTGGTGATAACAAATTAGCAGCAAATCAGGAACAAATCAGCTCTCAAAATAGCGACCGTCGCGGGAGCAAATCATCTCTCGAAATACTTGACAAATCGAAACAAATCGGCTCCAAAATAGCGACAAATCAACACCAAATACGAAGCAAATCTTTTAAAAGAAATAGAAACTCCCTATTTTCTAGCAAAACACACTTTCTAAATTAAATAAAGTAACTATACTTTGACTTGGAGAATAAATCTTTCTAAAAATAAAACAACTCCCAGTAAATAGTAATAAAACTGAAAACACTTGGAAACATAAATATATTAGGCGTCTCGAGTTTCAATATCCGAATACGAATTTTCCATAATTAAGATTGAATTCTAATGAATCTTCTAGAAGCTCTTGCATCCGCGGATCCTTTGTGCTTTGATTCTCATCGTCAAGGTCGGAATCCATGACTGATCAGGAGCCTTGGTCTGAATCTGAAAAAAGGCCATTCTCGGTTGTGGAAATATCGGGCCCACGGCCTGCTCGCGAAGCGTGCTCGAGGAAAGCGGAGGCGCTTATCAAAAATTGCCCAACCAAGCGACCTTCCACATATCAATGCCCTCGTTCACCACCTCACGCTGAAGTGCGCGACAATCTTTCATCGGCCTGATGTGGGCGTGGTATAGAATTGTAGTGAGCCACCTGTTTTCACGGGCAAAGAGAAAAGGTTACTCCAGGATTTTACTTTGGAGCATCTTTCCTTACCCCTCATTTCCCCCAACCTCACTTCCCCTTGCTTCCTCAGCTCCTCTGTGAGGCTTGGATACTTTTCCTACATACCCATTACTAGCCGTCTAGTCCCTTATCGTCAGTCTTCTTTCCACGCTCGCGCTTGCTTCGGCGGGAAGCCCCGGGCTCTCCGCGCGGGTATGGCGTCTTCTGTGACTCCATAAGCGTAGTTCACGGGCGAAGGCGCGAATCTGGCATGTCAGCGGGACCTTCATTGGTGCGTACGATCTGCGCCCGGGGAGCGACCTGATGCGCACCGGGATCGACGTGATGCGCACCAACATTGGATCTCCGATGTTTATGCGTCCGATGAAACGCGCTCGCGTCGGCCTTTACCCCTCGGCTCATATTGAGATCTCACCGGGTTCCGAGTCTATCGTGTGGGTGCCCTTTTAGGGGGTCCAGGTTGCTTATGAGTCGGTAGGCCACTCATAGTCAGCCCCACTAAATCCTGTCCCCCACCAAGGTTTAACATCTCTGCAATATCAATGCGAGGCAGCCAGGCAGGCATTCTGAAACATTTTTCCGTGCGAAAGTGGGTTTTCAGTGATAGAAATTTTGAGGAGACTTTTACTGATATGCATTTTGCAATTTCGGCAAAATAGGGGGAGAGAAAGTGCTAGGGCTTTTTCGGTTGTGAGAGAGGGAGGAAGATTAGTGGTCTTTGCTCCATGAAACCAAGGATTAAGGTGATCAAGAGAAAGAAGGAAGATTGGTGTTGAAAAATCAAAGATTTAAAGGTAAGAAATCAATCCCTAACCCCTTTCCTTATTGTGTTTGGGTTTAGAAAGAACCCTAAGTTGGTATAAAAATGATGTAGATTGGTTTATTTCAATTTTGGGGGTTGCTCTAAGTTGTTATATGGCTGTTTGGATTGGTGTTGAGGAATTTTTGTATAAAGGAAATGTTGGGTTTTAGATGATGTCACTTGCACTCTTCTCCAAACCCATGTTTTTTGTTTTGGCAATAACTTGACATCACCATCCAAATTGAGTAATTAAAATTGTAAACTAGACTTCTCAGAGAACAAATCTTCCCGAAGAAGCATCAAATCTTGGGATCCTATTGACCTTAAAATTAGTCAAAGTGAGGCCCTATTTTTGGGCAAATTCAGCCTGTTGAAAATAGAATAGTCCATAGTGTTTGTGACACATTCAGAGCTTATGCTCCGAATAGGATGATTCCAATTTCCTAATAAAATAGGATTTATAGAGAAACAATGGACTTGAGGGAAGTTAAAACATGACCATTTAGCCCCAAAAAATTTTTACAAGGAAGGTGTGATGGTAGAAAACAACCCTAACTAGAAACCTAAATAAGTCAACTGATATTGTTCTCTAACTGTGATGGATTAGGGTTTAGCAACGAGGAAAACCCGAATTGAATTGAAGATTTTGAGGATAGGAATCATGCACTAATCTTGTCTGTTATATACATGCTCTTCTTATTTCAAGTATCAAAATTGTTTACTAATTAGTTGAAATGATTTTAAGAGAACAATATATTAATTGATTTTAAGTGATTTGGAGAAATTGATTTCAGAAATGATTATATGACAAATTGCATGAGTATTGAAATGTGCTATTTGAGTATAAATGTATATACCCTATTGTAAAATTCTATGACTGATTTTTAATGCTCTTAATAAAATGTTATCCGTCATATTCGAGTTAAGGATAGATTGATATACCAACAAGGGTCAAACTAGTAGTACTGTGAACGAACATAATGTAAAGTGTCACCTCAAATTGCACTCTAGCGGGACACTTTTATTGGTGTTGTTCATAAAATGATTTTAATAACTGGGCCAACCCGGGACCGTATCATATTATAAAACCTTATAATTTGGCCAGGCCAATGGACTGTGTTTATGATCTCCGTTATCACACGCGACCAAACACGCCTAAATTGCTTAAGGGTAAAACAGATAAGAATATTTGTGAAATGAATGATTTGAGTTTTGAATGAGTTAAAGTACATGAAAGTGCATATTTTGAAATGATCAATGAATTGTAAAGGAATGATATGAACAATATATATTTCATTGATCATTCAATAAGGTTCAAAAGCATTGTTTTAGAAAAGTCTGATGATTCAAAGCAAAATAAAATGAACAGACACTCAGAGTAGAACAACTATAGTGAAATGTTAGCTGTTTTTAACATCACAAGCAAGTACCAGAAATGAACAAATCGGCAAGTAAAGACTCAAGGGCAGAGTCATCATCAAAGCTCATTTATAAAGTAAAGTCCTACCATGCATACATGAACCCACATCACTGATACTTTTTTGTATTAAAACTATGTTGTGAAATCGAAACTATGTGTTTTGTAAATGTTTTTTATATTTAAAATGGTTTATAATTCGTAATGTATAAGGTGGGAGCAAATGGGCATATAATGCCATATTGAATGAAAATAAAATAATGAGAGAAAAATGATGGGCCCTTTAAGTTAACGTGATATACGTATATATTTTCATAAGGATAATTATCTCTTACAAATGAGTATTTGAAATGTGTGTTTTATTGAGAAAAGGAATTGCACGAATTTATAAAAGAGGATTCGAGTCCTCGGATCCTGCTTCGTACTGTGCATCCGTGATTCGAGCTTGAGCGCGAGTCTCCTTCACACGCAACCTCACCTGAGAGATGAAGTCAATGTCACGACCTTGTCGAGTCTTTTGCACAGGTTTCTTAAGTCGCGGCTATGCAATCGTGAGTGTTTGCACCGTGGACTAATACCTGTGGGTCCGTTAACAAACTGTCAACCTATAGAACTCATGGATTAATTAACTTGATACCACACTACTACGTCCCATTTATCGGAACTCGTAGAGTTAACAACTAAATGGCCACTCCAGGTCTATTTATATATATTCATTTGAAACATGCAAGGTTATAATTTAAAATGGCCTATAAGGGTTTAAGTATAATTCTTGTGCATAATAAAATTACAAGTTAGAATTATATTTCTCCAAGACATTTTACCAAAGGGTTATTAAAAGCCACATGTCGGTTTTCTTCACACCAGGCCTCGAATGTAAAGGCTGCTCGCTGGTGTGTATCTCCCCGCACTTGAAATGTTTTCCCATGTAGGCAAGCCATGCCTAGTAAAGAAACTCCGCTGCAGGATACTACTCGGCCAAGCACATGTAATTCACATGGAACCATTCATTATTTCATCAACATTCCAAATGTATTTATGCAATTTAATTTGAATTCTATATGTCATCCGGCAAAATGAGATGAGACTCCACTTCAAGGCATCATTCCAGCCTTTACCACTCCCATGACAAGGTAATGCCATGTGTAATATATCCCATCTTTTGATGAATTTTCACCCAATGATCACTTTGAAACAAAATTCAAGTTTGAACCATTCATATTTTGGGCCTTGGGCTCGTGTATTCTTTGGTGGTGGGGCTTTGCCTTTTGGAAATAAACGCTTAATTACCCAAAAAAAAAAAAAATCAAAACTTATTGGATGTTTCAACTCCAAGGATCATTTCATTATAAAATCATCTGTCTTTTGTGGGTAGCGAATCTCGAGGTCTCATCGCAGGCTTTGCACACCTTCCTACAATTTGGACTTCACCGTTGGAGTGTATGAATAAGTCCGGGTCTTTCACCTGAGGGAGTGTCTAGCCCTTCTTGCTAATACTCGACACAAGAGTCGATAATGCAGGACTGCTGGAACTTTATCAACACATGCACTATCATCCACCAATATGAAAGTCAACAACATGACTTATTATCCTATGATTTAGTATATAATTTAGCATTATAGATTGATCGATAATCTGAGATGTAATGAATGCCACATGGACAATTAAAATCATACAAATCACTATCTATCCTGGACAATTATATCACATGCATATATATATATTTTGGATAATTAAGAATTTATTTCCAAAAGGGTGAAGCCCCACAAACCAAAAGAATACACGAGCCCAAGGCCCAATAAGAAAGAAACTGACAAAATCCGCTGGTCCTCTCCTTCCCTATTATGGTGATGGACTCAGTGACTCGCAATTCATGCGTAACGCCGAAAGTAATTGTAGTTATTGATGAAGGGGGGTGGAATTGGCCTATCGCTAATTCAGTGGACCTTATCGGGCCATCAAGAATAAGCCACGCTAATTACCATATCGATGCAATGACTTCTAGATCCTTCTGGGAGCCACCGTAAGCTCTGCCTGGAACCACTTTAGACCAAAGAAGCCGATTGTTAATTGGCACTATTCGATTTGGTTTCCCCAAGCTATCAGGAGGCATGCTTTCATTGTCTAGTTGGCCGCATGCACGTATCAAGTTACCCAGATAAGCTTCTCGTGGCGGGTCTCACCACTTCTATATCTTGTATATTTTTGACGCATAATGTTGAATATTGAACCACTTATTCTGCCACATTTCACAAATTTGTATTTGGCGTATATCCTATGGTTGTGTGGGGTCTCTAGAACCCGAGGAATTGGGAGAATGAATTTTGTGTAATCGCTAACAAGGGTCCTTCAAATTTCTATTACAAGGGAAGATCATGGGTGCTACCATCTACCAATTTATGGGGTCATCTAATGAATCTATGAGAACAACTATGCTCCAAATTGAGCACTATCTTTCACCTCATTTCAGGAGGATGTTAGACTGCATTCGGCCCCGAAGGTTGTTTGATAGTCCTACAAAATCGTATCAATGTGTGAGAGCCTGGGTCCTTCCCTATTAATACTTTATCTCTTGGTAGGTTGCTGCTTGATCCGTGATTGTCGGGGGCCTTGCCGCTCTGTCTCTGTGCTGGGCGGGTTCTGTTTTGTTTCTTCAGCTGTCCCCAGGCTGCTGGTACAAAGCCTTTGTCATGGCTTTGTGTTGTTCTGGGCCAAGGTTCCCAGCCTCCTATATTTACAGGAGGTGCCTGCCCCCGCTTTTGCTCGGTCAGGCCTGCCCCGCCTCTGTATTCTTTGGTTTGGCATTGCCCTTTGGTAATAAATTCTTAATTATCCAAAAAAAAAAAAATCTGAAGGGTAATTAACTGGGCCCAATAGCTATATATATTAGCACTCATATACCAACATTTGATCAAATAATTACCACCAAGCATGCTTATTCAAACTCAAGCAATGACAACTTTGGTCCTCCAGACTAACTGGGGCATAAGAGATGCCCACAAAACAATCCACGCAATAGCCTCTAGATAAGCCACAAACATGCTATAACCAGGCCACACATTCAGCCATAACAAAGGCAAAGCACATTGCCACAACCTTATTATGTGTCAGCTCCCATTCGTCCCAAGACTAGTCGCAACTAGGCCATAGTCAGGCCACAAAACCAGCCCTACACAGGCCTCTAACAAAGCCATACAATGGCTATAGGACGGGTCCAAACTTAGTTAGTCCCCAAATAGTCCCAAAACCAGGCTTAAATAGTCCACAAGACTGTCTATAAATAGGCTATGAAACCAGCCACAACGTAGTCCCAAATCCGGCCTTAAACCGCCTCGAATTAGACCACAAACACTAGCCATCACCTAGCCAAACCTATAACGTCCCAAAAATAGCCTTCTTTTTTTATTATTTTACTTTATACTATTTTATGCCATTATTTTTTTTCTTTTTTTTATTATTCTATTTGTTATGTTATTGGTTTTAGGTGATAGAACATTGATAAGTGTAATTGAATAAGTAGAAGGACCAAATGCAAAAATGAGAAAAGAAAGCCAAAAATGAGATAGGCCAAACAAGGCCTAGTAACGGATGAGGAGGATAAGACCAATAATTGGTCTTAGAATAGGTATTTTTCACGCTTTGGAAAAGGGAGAGCTAGGTTATGGGTTCGAGAAGAGTCATTGTCAGATTGTTCTCCATTTGTTCAAAGTTTTGCAAGAAAAGAGAAGAAAACGAAGTGATTGAAGGTTTTAAGAAGAAAGCAAGGTATGGATTTCCCGATTGCTAGAGTCCTAACTCATTTTCTTTTTTAAAGCTTAGGGAGAACCTAACTCTTCCATCTTTGGGATTATGTTCTTGAATTGGAGTTGTATTGCTTTGGATTGTTTTTGTTTGCGTGACACCCCTATCCCTGGGGTCCCGTTGAAAACTTGTCAACCCGCAGAATACTCCTGGACCCATGATTTAATCTAAATCGGCGTAGTCTCCTTCGCACTCTGGAGCTCTACCCAAAATACAACATGTACAATTACATGGCAACATGGCTCCAATATTATGCCAACCACCACAATCGGCCCACATAGGGTAAAATGGCCACGAGGGTCCATTTATCCATACTCAAACATATAAGCACATGACTATAAAGTCCATAGTCCATAAGGTTTAAATTACATCACTCTATGATACTAATATCACTCTTAAATTACATAAAGCCCAAGTTTTAAGGTGGTGGATAATCCAAAGGAACGTAGAGCTGGCAAAGTAGAGAGATGGTCCTTCCTCTTAATATTCTTTGACATTGGTGTTTCATTTGGTTGATTGATGGTTCTGTCGGCTCGGGTTCTTATCCGTGCTCGGGCCTCGTGTCTTAGCCCGAGCTGTGGGCCGGGCTGGGGTGGTGACTCCCGCCGGGATGTGGGTGGGTGTCCGTTTTGTTTTTGCTGTCCTTGGTTGTTGTTGGCTGTTTTGGGCTTGGCCTTCCCTTCGCTTGTGGAGGCCTTCCCGTTTTCTCAGTTTCAGCCTTATCTCGGTGGATTTGTTTCGGTCGTTGTCCCTCCTATGTTTTTAGGAGAAGCCGCCGTTTTTCATTTTTTCTGGTAGCCTGTGGCTTCTTGTATTGTTCTTGATTGTTTGTTGGGCTTTGGCCTTTTTTGGAAATAAATTCTTACTTATCCAAAAAAAAAAAAAAAATACAACCCATACATATTTACAAAATATATATTAAGTCCAATTCGCTTTCTTCATATAAAGGGTCCCGACGCTGGTCACTGCCCGCACCGACCTATACCCGAAAGTGGGGTCTCACGACGGAAGAGCAAAGCCCAAGAAGGATAATCTCCTACTGCGCTACCTCACCTAAGTGCACATGCAATGGTCGATAATCAAACACACGTCCTGTACAGAACATACAGCCATGTCTACCAATGTTCACGCTATGAATGAGACTCGACTACCATGCTCCCATGTACCGAAGCCCGCCGCTTCCATCACTCAATACGTTATTGAGCAATATATTCCGAGTCACTCACCGACTCGCCTCACATGCATACGCCTAACCGTGACAATCGGCCACCGGGTATTACTAATGACTCAAGTATCGAAGCTCACCGACCACACCCAATGCAAGTGTCACTGGCAACAAATCTCAAGTCAATCCCGAATTCTATCATACAACCTCAAGTCTATGATAAACATGACCGTATGTCTTCTTTGGGCAACATAACTTTTCGGATGATACCGCAGGTCTCTTACACCCATACGCCTCGAGTTCTCACTGACTCCCTCAAACATGCATTTTGCCATGAATGAAAACCATTTCCAAACAAAGGTATTTGTTTTTAACCATGGACAACCCTCCGATATAAATAGTGGATAGACTCCGATAATCTATTTTGCGGACAACCCTCCGATGTATAATAATCAGCGACCGACGATTCATATTATATGGACAACCCTCCGATATATATCAATTGGGTAAACTCCTAATTTATTGATATTGTGTGGAAACCATGCTGCAGTGATTAGATACTCGATAAATAATATTGTCAGTCAACCTCCAAATGATTCTCTCAAGAAACCAATTCTCAGACTCACTCCTATCGCTCTAGGACGCCTAGCGATATGGAATGTAATGAGCCATTTCCATTTCTTAACCCATGCACTCATTTGGATCGCTTGTCCTATTAACCGAGCCCAACAAATACCATAATGAAGATCCAATAACCGTGTACTCACGACACACCATCGAACACTTAACACGCTGGATGCAAGGCCTAACTTACGGATGATCCAGGTTTAGGTAAGTCAAAATAAGGGTCAGTGAAGTTTTCTTTGGCCAAAATAGGTTATGGATCTAATTTTGGAGATTTGCTATGAAAGGTGAATTTATGGGTATATAAGGGGAAAAGGGTATTTAGAAGGTTTAGTATGGGAACAAGATTTATTAGTTTTGGGTTGAGGTTGAAAATTTGGTTATGGAAATTTTAGAGAAAATATGAGATGGTGATGGAAAGTGAGAGTTTGCACAAGGAGTGGTTACTACCTGCTTAATGAAACCCATCCACACAAGATGGACGATGAAGTGAAGGCGCCACAACCATGAACTGTCGATTGATAAGCCGAACAAAGACTTCGCCACCATGAATCCACCATGAGAAGCCACCGAACCTGTCTCCCATTTTAATCCACCCAAAGAGTAAGAGAACAAAGAACTCTAAAAAAAGAGAAATCAAAACATTATTAAATCCTTGAACCGATTGTCAAAAAAGACTACATTAAGGGGGTATATATAGCCTCATACTTTCTAAATCAAAAAAGCAACTTCTTTTTTTTGGATAATTAAGAATTTATTACCAAAGGGGCAACGCCCAGACAAAGAATACAAAGCAAAGAGGCCCGAGGCCATGAATGGGTAGAAGAAAACTGACAAAGACCTCCCCTATAAATATAGGAACAGGCAACAGCCCGAACAACACAAAGCCGCCAACAAAAAACAAGCCCACAATCCGGGCAAAAAGAAACAACGGAAACACAACCCGGGCAAGGCAACATGGCCCCAACAATCACAAATCAAGCAACCAACCTACCATGAGATAAAATATTAATGGGGTTGACCATCTTCACGACATTGATCCCGTTTCTGCGTGACTATCAACAACCTCTCGATACCGTAAATGCAAGTCTAACATCATCACAAATGCGAGGCGTAAAAATAGTACAAATGGTTACAGTTATTCTCTGTACTTCATTCCGATGACCCCACAAGTGGTATATAGCAGCTCATGCACTTTCCTTGTAATAGAGTCAAGGACTTTCCCTCGATGGCACTTACCCATAAGAGCTCGTTTCTCCCAATACCCTGGAGTTCTATAGACCCCAATAATAACCATAGAATCCTCGCCAAATACCTCACCGTGAAATGGCAACTCAAGAATAGATGGTTCCCGCTTTCAACATTAGCACGACAAAATACACAAGATATAGAATCGCGCAGACCCACTTGGCAGCTTCTCCTGCAACCAATCTGCCTGTCTTTTCTTTCGTGTGGGCCAACTGTGACAATGAGCATGCTCCCGATGGCTTGGGGGAACCAAATCGAATAGTGCCAATTAACAAACGGCTTCGACAAAAAAGCAACTTCTACTTTAACTAGGAAAAGAAACTTTCTAAATTACAAAAAGCAACTCCTAAAAGAAAACTTTCTAAAATAAATAAAACAAACTTTCTAAAATAAACAAAGCAAATCTTCCTAAAATAAATAAAGCAAACTTTATAAAATAAATAAAGCAAATCTTAGTAAAATAAATAAAGCAAACTTTCTAAAATTAATATATAGCCCAATAGGGTTTGTCCAAGTCCTGACCACGCTTTTTTTTGCCTTCAAGGCCCAAATGAGGTCAAAAAAAAGGAGTTTTCACATGTATTCAAGCCTTTGACCTCCTAATCCAATTCTTCAATAATTAGGCTGAATTCCCAATGTTTGGTGTGTTTACGTGATGTTCTCAGATCAAACCCTATAGTTGGGAAAGACTTGTCCTCAAGTCTTCACCTATGGATAATGCCTCAAATCCTTAACCTTGAATGTAGGCAAGATATTGCGCCACCTGACAATTTAACCTTGTAAGCATTCTTGTATGATCTTCCTTAATAATCTTGGAAGAACCTTCATTCTTGTGCACAACTTGAACACCTCTTTTTTTTTTTTTTTTGATAAGTAGGTACACCTCTTTTATCATGTGTAATCGAATCCATCCTCCTGGATCAAATACCAGCCGTTGATAACCTTCATATGCTTGTCTTTCATATTGTTCCACTCTTTGCCCTTTGTTGAATCTTGCTTCCTCATGAATAAAAATGTTGTTGAAAGCTTGGCAATCAAAACACATACTCCAAGATCCATCTTTTTCATGCACCAACATAGTGGGAACCACATAGGAAGTTTCACTCTCGAACAAGCCCGTCAAGAAAATTATCAACTCAGGTTTTAAACTCTTCATGCTCCTTAGGGCTCTTCATAGAGGCTAGCGATAGGAAAAACCAAACCTTGTATGAGGTCTATTTGATGTTGAATACCCTCATAGGTGGAAACCGTGTGGTATTTCTTCAAAGATTACATCAACAAATTCTATAATCGATTTTGTTTAGTGAATTCACTTTCTAAGCTTTCTTCAACAACCAAAGTCAAGCCGCATTTGAAACATCTTTGATTTCTAAACCAAAATTTGACGGTAGTGAACCTTCCTCATCTTCTTGATATGGTTAGATTCACTACTTCTTCAAAATCCAACTTAGATTTTGACAAGAAATATTTATTCTCACTGCCTTCGGACATGGTTAGGATTCGATCACTTGTTCAACATCTTCTTCCTGGCTTCATCTTCCCCTAATTAAGGCAATCGCTTTTTTGGTTAGGACATTCGTAATCAATATGCTCCCAACCCCACTTAAAACACTTCTTTGACTTTAGAAGCCAATTCTTGTTGTGCTTCACTCTTACTGGGAGTGTGGTAGCTTTCCTACTACTAGATTCCAAGAATTGTAGAACCCCTCAACAAACCCTCTTCATTAGCCACACTCTTAGTTGTAGTAGAGTTTCCATACTTTTTTAGTCCCAACTTTCAAAGTAAGTTTCATCACATTCAAGACTATTATATGGTTGCAAAAATAACTCTAGCAATACTACATCTCAAACCAAAGAAATGTGCTGTGGGCTATATTATTTCGGCCTGCAAGTCTCCTTTGATAATCAAGTTTACAAACTTAGTCGAATACCCTCCACACTCAAATCTCAAGTGTTCAAAGTTCTCGAATTTTCGAGGTAGATGTCTTGACAGAAGTTGTAAGTACTTCCTTTTAGTTCTTTCTTCATCTTTCCCAAGTTTGAATCTTCTTTTTACCATCTCTTTCACGTTGTCTCTTCATGTTTTCCACCAAATAGAAGCATTCTGCACATCTTGTAGCCACCAATCACTTTTCAATGCTCTCGTGGAATCATAATATCAAAGACATGCTCCACTGATAGTTAAGCCAATCCAAAAATTATCGTGATCCATCCTTCCGAATTCTGGAATGTTAAATTTTGGATTGAATCTAACGCCATCATAGTTACCGTGCCTCTTATAGTAATCTTCATTCGGTAGTAGTAATCATACCTCCCATGATAATCACAAATTCGCACATACCCTAGCTTTTCAGGCTCCCAAGAAACCTTCGTTGACTCATACGCAAAGCTCTTCATAAAAATCATATTTTTCTCCTTGGCTAGTGAACGACTTCCAAACCATACTCCAGAGATCTTGTCTCTAGCATCAAGCACATCGCTCGCTTTATGATCAACCATCAATCCATGAGCTCGATACTACCTCACGCAAGGTCGGACCGTGACGGATGATCCGTGTTTAGGTAAGTCAATATGGTTCGGGGGTAGTTTTCTTGAGCCAAAATAGGTTATGGACTAATTTCGAGATTTTCTAAGTTAAGAAAGGTGAATTCTATGGTATATAAGGGGAAAGGGGTATTTAGAAGGTTTTAGTAGTATGGAACAAGATTTGGAAAGTTTAATGAGGTTAAAATTTGCTCATGGGAAATTTTAGAGAAAATATGAGATGGTGATGGAAAGTAGAGTTTGCACAAGAGTGGTTACTACCGGTTTAATGAAATCCATCCACACAAGATGATGATGAAGTGAAGGCTAATACAATCAACTACACGGTCGAATTGATAAGCCGACAAAGACTTCGCCACCAAGAATCCACCAAGGTATGAGAAGCCACCTAACTCGTCTCTCAAGGGAATCCAACTCAAGAGATAAGAGAACAAAAGAACTCTTAAAAAGAGAAATCAAAATATTATTAAACTTGAACCGATTGTCAAAAGACTACATTATTGGGTATATATAGCCTCATACTTTCTAAATCAAAAAGCAACTTCTACTGAACTAGGAAAAGAAACTTCTAAATTACAAAAGCAACTCCTAAAGAAAACATTCTAAAATAAATAAAACAAACTTCTAAAATAAACAAAGTTAAATCTTCCTAAAATAAATAAAGCAAACTAAAATAAATAAAGCAATCTTAGTAAATAAATAAAGCAAACTTTCTAAATTAATATGGCAGCTCCACATCAGGGGTTTTTTTTTTTTGGATAAGTAAGAATTTATTTCCAAAAAGGCAAAAGCCCAACAACAACCAATGACAATACAAGGGGCTCAAAGGCCCCCAGAAACCCGATCAAAGGATAGCACTCCCCTAAAAACTAGGAAAAGGGCAATACACGAAGCCAAAAGGCCACCAGAGAACACGACAAACGGACAACACCTCCCCTGAAACATAGAAGAAGGGCATCAGCCCGAAACAAAATCACTAAATCCATACCTACGTATTGTGGCAACCAAGCATGCCAAACAAAGGATAACAAACTAATTATAACACAGCCCACACCCCGCACGTGAAACCACAAAACAACTCGCCCACAACCCGGGCACAGGCAACCAAAAAGACCTAAGAGAAACAGGGAACAACCTACACAACCACCATAACACGAACATGCACAAACAAATCAGTAGATCCATCTTCAAATAGCAAGGTTGAAACTCTCGGATGAGTACCAACAACGAGAACCCAATGAGCCAAACCATCGTACCCCAAGGCAAACCAACTCCCACCAATGGAACAAATCGTGGAAACCACACAACCCACAACTCGGGCACTAACCAAGGCCAACAATGGCCGATAAATCATTCTTCAGAGAAAGACTATCATCGATCATTGATCAATTCAAGAACCTGGCAATTCCTTGACAATTAATTGACCACAGACTTCAAGACTCTCGCCAAAGTGCAATAGAGTTGCACACCATGTCTCGGGATCTAACAACCGCCTTCTAAAAACCAACTAAACTCTCGACTCACTCGAGACCTATCACCGCCGGATTCGGGGTCGCCTCCTACCGAACCAAAATGGAGCAAAGAGGCCATACATCTCGTCCTATCGGGCCACTCCCGCCGATGCATTCCCGGGCTAACGTGGGGGATCTATATGCCGCCATCGACGACCAACTATCCGAGATCCGTAAGCATACCAAGCGAGACCAGACGCCGTGGAAAACGCACAAATCCCACAAGACCGCACCGGGCCGGTCGACGCCGGCCGTGGAACCCATCGGCCTCCATTTCGTAATTCAACGCCCTATTGTCGCCACGGCTACAATGATCGGGCCCTGTAGATCTCGCCCGACCGATCCGAGGCACGAGCGACGCTTATCTTCGACGGACCACGACGGCGAACCGCAAATGCTACATCATCACACACCCGCGATCGCTTCGGGCGATTGGACCGCTGACACCGGTGATATCAGCCACGCCGCCGCAGCTTCACCTTCAAACGTAGCTGAAAAACCTCAGGTATGGCATCCGGCGCATGGACAAAGTCTCCCTACAGCCGATTCAAAGAAGCTCGTGGTTGATGTCATTGGGTACCATATCTTTTCAAGCAAAAAGGATGCTCACACACAAGGAAATATAATCCCTTGTAAGGGAAACGAAAATCAAAGCAAAAACTGGAGAGAGGAGGTTTGCGCTAAGGGAAACCCCTTCCAGCCAGTGCTGTTCCATTAATGTAAAACTTGTTCCCTTGAGAAGGAAATCCAACCCACATAAAACCATGTTCCTTGAAAGGGATCGGAAATCAAAGAAAAACGAAGAACATGCTTTCGCCACATGAACCCATCTCAGAGAGAGGAGAGGGAAACCCCGCACTCATCACACAATAGTTGGACATCGTGGGTTTGTCCAAATCTCGACCACGTTTTTTGCCTTCCAAGGCCCAAACGAGGTCCAAAAGGAGTTTTCACATGTATTCAATGCGTCGACCCTCCCCAATCCAATTCTTCAATACTAGTATCAATTCCCAATGCTCGTGTGTTTATTGGGGACAAGCCTCAACATCAACAAGAGCCATCTCAACTATGCACTCATGTTCCAATGTTATGCGATGTTTTCATGCATGTACAATGCAATTATGCCATTGCCTACTTATCCAAAAAAAAAAAAAAAAATTATGCCATTGCCTATTCATACCATGCTACATATATAATGAGAACTATATGTGCATACATACTCATGCATATTTATCCATGCATCATTAGGACATTCATATTAAGGTTCATACAAATTCCAAATCAAACATACCACCAAGCATACATGGACATCATAAGTCACTACCAATCTCAGAATGACACACATCGATCCCTTGTGCCCAGCGAGACACAATCTGACCCCACGACTAGCCTCCAACGAGCCACGTAATGGCCTCAATCATGTACAACTATGTGTCATTTATTTGTCACACAATGACACACGAACCACTCAATCATGTTATTCATTTTCTAGTAATAACACACAAAATGGCCCAAATCTCGGACCCATATAAAACAGGGCACCTCTTCGTCCCTTCACGGTTCATCACCGAATATTATGATACTAAAACAATCCACAAAACTAGAAGACATCAGTCCCGGGAGCAAGGACCACCGGTAAATAGTCCCGAATTTCGCTATGATCGTTTAAAAACAAGCTCTCGAAATTCAAATTAATCGTTTAAACAATCCAGAATTCACTCGACTGTCCAAAAATAGTCCCAAAAATTCCTTAAAATTCCTACACTCAGTCCAAAATTTTGAGGATTGAAATTTACGGCCTTTCACGGCCTCTAAGCCAATTCCAAACCATTAAATAGCCTTTAGGCTAGAAATAACACAAGTAGGAAAATTTCCTACCTCGTGGAGTTTGACGAAACTCCAAGATTTTGGTGTCCACGTGTAGCTCTAGTCGCATAGATCAACTTTGCCTTCAGCCCCGACGAAAACCTACGGTCTAATTTTCATAGATTTGAAAAAGAAATGAAAAGAAGAAAATAAAACGGATGACCTCCCTAAAAACATAGGAAAGGCAATGTACCGAAACAAAACACTGACAACAAGAAACCAAGATAATACAACCCACAAACCACATAAGTGAAACCCCAAATAATTAAAACAAGCTTCACACCCACATTCAACGAAACCACAACCCAAATTTGGCCAGCCGTAAAGCAACCAGCGACCCGCTCAAAGACCGAATTCCCAACCGTAATCAGACCATCAATCACCTGCATAATCTACCACAGGTCAAGAATATTATAAAGACCATCTCTCACATTGCCTCGCTTCATCGATTGTCCGCAACTTTGAAAGCAGAAATTCTTAAACGAACGCCATTACAGAGCAGATGAAAAATAGCAGC
Source organism: Tetrastigma voinierianum (assembly GCA_016808115.1). Classification (NCBI taxonomy): domain Eukaryota; kingdom Viridiplantae; phylum Streptophyta; class Magnoliopsida; order Vitales; family Vitaceae; genus Tetrastigma; species Tetrastigma voinierianum. Next base: position 11,517 of record JAEQBH010005511.1, on the reverse strand, counting down.
ACTGTACAGAGAAAGATGTTCTCATAAATTCTACTATTCCGCTGTCTCCACAAGTGATATATGGTCACACCCCACGCAATCCTTAACTATACTGGGCTAAAAGACTTCCCTTTAAGAGCACTAACCCACAAGAATTCATTCTCCCAACTCCATGTATGTACCTAACATTCCCACATAAACCCTTAATATCCTCAAATCAAATATCAGCTAGAGAATTGGCAAGAACAAATGATTCCTGCCTTCAACATTCAACTAGAATACACACGATATGAGTCAATAAACCCCATTCGAGCAGCTTTGTCTGCGGTAACCAACCCGTCCCGTGACCGGCTAATCGCCACAAAAGAGATGTCTCCGGGATAGCTTGAGGAAACCATATATCAATGATGCTGCCTAGTCACCTAAGATTTTCTATCCGAACGCTCTAAGCCGACTAACGTGAAGACCCTGTGGCGGCCAAGGGTCCACGAAATGCTATCCTCTCTAGAAACATCAAGTTGGTAATTTACACACCTATTCTTGATGTCGATAAGGTCAGCAGAGTTCGCAATGGGCCAGTTCCACCTGCCCTCATCAATAACCTCCGCTACTTGGGCATTACTTTGGATAGCTGAATCATATACACCCGACCCCATAGTACCGATGAGCTGGACTCAACCGGATTCCGTAAATCATGCCACAAAGTCCCTCGCTGCTAAGCAAACTCAGGTTTATGAAGGGCCTAATTTTGCCTTCACCAAGCAGACTTTACGCCTAACTCCACGAGCAAATCGAAGGGGTTTTTGCACACCAAAAGCTCCCACGTCTCAAATACGTCCTCCGCACCCAAGCCACCCATAACGAGTCCTTTCTATAAAACAAGTTCCAGATGTGTTTCATTACATTCAGATTATCTAAGTCTTTAATACTGCAACCCAGCCTTCTCCCTCCTCCTTCGTAGGCAAACTCACCCCATTTAATCTTGGCTCTGAATACTCTCAATATTTCCTGTACTTCACAAAACCTCGCCGAAAGTTTGCTCAATCTTATAAATAGTATATTTTGGAAAAACGAACAAACTGCACCAATACTGATGGATACTATATAAACCGAAACTACCACGCAGCCTTCCCGCATACAGGCAGGCCCCGTTTGTCCAAGACTGAATTCTGGCCAAGATTTTATCCAGCAAAGGCCGACAAATCACCGTGGGGATGTACTTCGAGATCTCAACGAACACCAAGATATTTAATAGAAGGCTCCCAACCGAAACCAATGATGTTCAAGAACTCACCCTCTTGTTCACCATTTGCTCCCTAAGAATGAAAATTGCACTTTCTCGCTTTTGTTCACTCAAGCAGCTCCGAGAATTCCTCGAACCTATTTAGCCTTCATCCATTATGACTTGAACACCGGACTGCCTCACAAGAAAGAAAATATCATCCGCAAATGTTAGCGGATTAAATTAATTTTACATTTCGGTGATATTGAAAACCCACTCCGCCCACCGAAGGGATCTAGACAAGGCCTCCATAGCAATGATAAATAACAAAGGCGATATGGGTCCCCTCGCTCTCGTGACCACGCTTTGCTAGCAAAAACCCGCCAACTCACCATTTACCGATACGTAGAAGAAAGTGGGTGGTGATGCAAGCCTTAATACATTCCAATAGATACATAGGGGTTCCCATACTAGCTAAGATACCCGTGATACATTCCAACCGATGAAAGTATTATTATTATTACATACATATTTCGCTTTTCCTTTTCTTAATTTCTTAATTTTTATTATATCATCAATCATGCGACTAATTAAGTAGCCTACATCTAAGTGCACCAAATAGCTCTTGCCATATGTCACTCTCTTGGGGTGCCATGTGGCATCCGACACCCTACGCCTTAAAAAAACTTTCAATTCTGACTATCTCAGAATTTGATGAAAATTTTCTGGGTCACTAGATTTCGCGAGACGAATTTAACGGCGCAATCCGTTTCGTCATCCGAGATCTAGAGAATTTCCGGTTTTCAACCAAAACCTATCAACCAAAATTACCGTTTTACCCTTTTTCAGAAAAATTGAATTTTTCCTGGGTTTTACAGTTTTTCTTGTGGGGTCTTAAAGACCAAGAAGTTTAAAAAGAGATGTATAGGTTTTGAAGGGAATTACTATCAAAGGTGTTTTTCTTTTCTAAAACTCAAGTTTTTGTTTTGGCCATAACTTGGCCTCTTGAACTCCAAATTAAATGATTCCAATTTGAGATGGTGCATAAGAATCATAGCGGAAATTTTATAAAAGAAATAGACCTAAAGCAAATTAAAGAGCAAATTATGTTGGTGTTTTTTGAGATGGACCAAAACTTTTAGCTCCAGAAATTGTGAAAATTTCTAGGTTGTGTCATGTTTTTGTTTTGACCATAAATTGGCCATTAGTTATCCAAATTGAGTTATTCTAGTTGGTGATGCAAGGTTGGGACCGTGATGGATGATCCAGAAGTTTAGGTAAGTCAAAATATGGGTTTAGGGTAGTTTTCTTAGGCCAAATTAGGTTATGGACCAATTTTGGAGATTTTCTAAGTTAAGAAAGGTGAATTTATGGTATATATGGAAAGGGTATTTGTGAAGGTTTTGTAGTAATGGAACAAGATTTGGAAAGTTTTGGGTTGAGGTTGAAATATGGTTATGGAAAGTTTAAAGAAAAGATGAGATGGTGAGGAGAGTGTAGTTTGCACAAGAGTGGTTAGCTTTCACGGCGAATGAAACGATCCACAAGATAGATGATGGAGGAAAGGCGCCGCTAATCAACTATGGACGGTTGATTGATAAGCCGGACAAAGACTTCGCCACCAAGGAATCCACCTAGGTATGAGAAGCCACGAACTCGCCCCCAAGGAATCCACCCAAGAGATAAGAGAACAAGAGAGAACTCTAAAAGAGAAATCCAAAATATTATTAAACTTGAACCGATTTTTCAAAGATCATATTATGGGGTATATAGAAATTCCTTACTTTCTAAATCAACAAAGAAACTCCTACTTTAATTAGGAAAGAAACTTTCTAAATTACAAAAAGCAACTCCTAAAAGAAAATCCTAAATAAATAAAGCAAACTTTCTAAAATAAACAAAGTAAATCTTCCTAAAAGGGATAGAATAAAATATTGAGCAAATATTTCTAAAAGAAATACAAGAGAATCTATAAAACAAATCCTCAAGAAGATCCCCGTGGCAAATCTTTCTAAAATCAATATGGTGGCTCCACATCGTATTTGTCCAAGTCTCGACCACGTTTTTTGCCTTCCAAGGCCCAAATGAGGTCCAAAAGGAGTTTTCACATGTATTCAATGCGTCTTGACCTCCTAATCCACCCTTCAATAATTAGGCTGAATTCTAATGTTCTGTGTGTTTATAGAAGCTCCCTATCAACCCGGCTAGCCGGGAAAAGACTTGCCCTCAAGTCTTCAAATTGATAAGCCCTCAAGTTCTAATACATTGAACATTGGAGAAATTTCATATTCGTCCTGCAACCGCAACTCTTGTAGGCATTCTCTCCAATTTTCTATAATATTGAAAGGGCCATCTACCCTTGGCTCGAGCTTTCCAAACTCTTCCCTGGAAACCTATCCTGCGAAGGTAAAATTTTAAACCAATTCGCCAACCTCAAATTCAACATACTCTGCGACTTCATTTGCTTGTTCCACATTGTACCTTCTCAATCTTCGCCAACTTCTTCATGCAACTTCTTGATCTCTTTGGGCTTTAACTTCAAGATCTCCACTAAATTGTTGAATAGTCGGATGGGGTGCTAATTCCATGGGTCCAATCGGTTGTAGTCCATAGACTACCTCAAATGGGCTTTTCCCAACAGTTCTATGCATGGACCTATTGTAGGCAAACTCAATTTGGGGTAGAATCAAATCCCATTGTTTCACGTTCTTTCCCACATAGCTCCTTAGCAAATTTCCCAAGCTTTTTTTTTTTTTTTGGATAATTAAGAATTTATTACCAAAGGCGCAACGCCCAGCGAAAGAATACAAAGCAAAGAGGCCCGAGGCCATGAACGGGCAAAGAAAAACTACAAAGCACTCTCCCCATAAATATAGGAACAAGCAACAAAATTCGAACAAATACAAAGCCCCTAACAAAAAACAAGCCCACAATCCGCAAAAGCAAACAACGGAAACACAACCCTGCAAGGCAACAAGGCCTCAACAATCACGCATCAAGCAACCAACCTACCATGAGATGTGTAACATTAATGGGGAAGGACCATCTTCACACATTGACTGCTTGCGTGATTCATCAACGAACCTTCCGAATACCGTAAATACGGTAAGTCTATAACATCATCACAAAATGGAGTAAAAATAAAGGTCAGCCTGGCATAGTCAGTTCTCTTGAATTCTTCTATTCGATGACCCCACAAGGGTATATAGTAGCACCCCATGCAATCTTCCTTGTAATAGAGCCGGCTGACTTTCCTCGATGGCAATTACCCATAAGAGTTCGTTTTTCCCAATACCTCTGAGTTCTAGAGACCACACCATAGAATCCTCCTCGCTAAATACCAAATTTTCCTTCTATTAGTAACTCTGCTCAATTCATCGCTTGAGGGTGATAAGAGGTAATCGAACAAAGAAAGAAGTCCCCAGCTTCCTCTCCACGTGAGTTCTCCAAAAGTGACTAAGAAACTTGCAGTCTCGACCAAACCATAGTCTTGGGAATACCATGTAGACGCACACCCTTTGAAGTATTAAGTCGGCAACATGCGAAGCATTATTAGACTTGTTGCATGGTACAAAGTGGGCCATCTTTGAAAACCTATCAACGGCGAATATAATCGAATCTTTGTTTCTTTGTGTTCTAGGTAATCCCAACACAAAATCCAAGCTTACTCCTCCCTCCCATGGCACATTGAATTGGCAATGGTGTATATAGGTCCCCAGATTGTTTCCATGAGTTTTTGCCACCATGCACACAACACACTTCTCGACAAATCTAGCATCGTCTTTCTCAAATTTTAGCCAAAAGAAGTTTGGCTCACTAGAGCTGTTTTGTCACCAAAGTGTCCTCCTAATGTTCCACCATGCAACTCATCCAAAATACTCAATCTCAAGGAACAAGATGGGATGCATAGTGTGACGCCCCAAAAACCCTGATAAAGGTCCCATCCCCTAATGCCTTCGGCACCGAAAAAAATGGTCCAATACCAGGAGTAATGCCCAGAGCGTGAATTTCCCACTTGGGTTACTTCCCACCTAAGTGCAATGCAATGGCACACAAACATATAACACATGCTAATATACTATGTATATATATTAACATAATTAGTTCCATAAATCATGTTATTCATTTTACAATAATAACATAAACTTAGCTCACATGGGCTAAGGCACAACCCGACAGTCCATCTTTGAACTGCCCATAAATCACACAAACATGTTATTTTCTCATGGCAATAACACAACACCACACAATCACAAACAGTCCGCGGGATCGGTCCAAACACTCTAGGGATTTTCTCTTCACTGTCCAAATCTTTTGGAACCGAAACCCACGGCCATCCAGGCCTCAACAAATCCCTATCCATTACATAACCCTTAAGCAAAGAGTAAAACGAGTAGGAGAAAAACCCCTACCTTCTCGGAGTTTGTCGAAACTCCCCAAATCTAGTACCCACGTGTAGTCCTTGCCGTGGGGAGCAACTTTGCTTCTTGCTCCGCCGGCCAATCCGCCCGACGCCGGAATTTTAGAGAGTAGCGTGGAGCCTCTCTAAAACCCTCTCTTCCTCACTCTCCCTTCTCGGGTTGGTCTCCCCTCTCTCCTTCCCCTCCCAAACCGGGATGAAGACTTGGTCAAGTGAAAGTCCTCTATCGCCACTTGTCCATTTCTCATTGACTCTCAGGATTACCCCTTATCCTTATCCATCTACCTTGAGATATCCCTCTAATGGCATGATGCCATGTGTCACATGTGAGCCCACTTGAGCCCATGTTTGATCAAGATCTCAGCCTTGACACGTGGCGCCTCTTGGGGCCACTCATAAGGTGCCAAGTGTCCCGCACTCCTCTACGTGCCTCGAAAAACGTGAAATTCCGACTGTCTCGGAATTCGATGAAATTCTACTTGGTAGCTAGATTTCGCGAGACGATTCCAACAGTGAAGTCCGTTTCATCATCCGAGATCTAGAAAAATTCCGGATTTTGACCGAAATTACCATTTTATCCTTCCTTTGGAAATCTGGATTTTCGGGGGTCTCACACATAGAGTGTTTCCTTTAAAGAGAAAACCGTCCATCCTTACAAAATCCTTGAAAGGCTTGTCGGCGTATACCTTTCAGATTTCACCAAAATCAGCATCCTCCTCGGATAGTTCTTTCAACACATCGAATCCAACTACTTGGACTTGCATGGAAGTCACTAGGGCATGTCTCCTACTCAAGGCATCCGCAACAACGCTATGAACACCCGCTTTATGTTTGATTGTGAAGTTGTACGCTGTAAGAATTCCACCCATGTCGCATGTCTTCGATTCAACTTTAGTCGGTGGTTGATGAATTTTAGTGCTTCATGATCCGAGAAAAAGCACAATGGCTTGTAAAGCAAGTATTGACTCCAATGAAATAAAGCTCTATAGATAGCATAAAAACTCCTTCTCATGTGGAGTACTTCCCTTTTGCTTCATTTAACTTTCACTAAAGAAAGCGACAGTCTTCCTTCTGACTATGACGCACTCAACCTAACTTGAGATGCATCACACTCTACTCAAGCACTTTGTTGAAATCAGGCAAAACCAAACATGGGGCTTCAGTTACTTTCTTCTTAATCAACTCGAAGCTTTCTTCGACAACACTAGTCCACTTGAATTTGTCTCCCTTTAAGCATTCGGTTACAGGAGCCATTATAGAGCTAAATCCACGAATAAATCTCCTATAAAAAGAGACTAGCCCATGAAAACTTCTCACATCATGGATCGAGCTAGGAGTTGGCCACCAGAATCGCCTATCTTGCTTCTCGGTCCATCTCTAATTCCATCTTTTTTTTTTTTTTTTTTTTGGATAAGTAAGAATTTATTTCCAAAAAAGCCCAAAGCCCATCAACAAACAAAACAATACAATAGCCACAGGCCACTAGAACAAACGAAAAACGGACAGCACCTCCCCTAAAAACCATAGGAAAGGGCAATAGCCCGAAACAAAATCACCTGATAAACAGCAAAACCAAATTAATACAACCCACAAACCACACAAGCGAAGCCCCAAATAGAACACCAACAACCAAAGCCCACATCCCTAGCAATGTGCCACATAAACAAAACACCCCTATACCACCCCAGAGCAGACCCCAAACCTCAATGTAGGCCACCCAGAATGTACCATGCCAACCGAGCCAAAGCAACCCCACAAACAAAACCACACTGTTAAAACCCGGGGATGCAAGAACAAGAACACCACGCCCACACCCCGGGCGAAAAGAACCAAACACCCAACTAGCAAGGTCATAAGTCAATAGGTCGACCACAATGGCCTAGGATAGAAAGAGGAAAAGACCATCTCTCGCACCAAGATCTGTTAGCAGGATTATCATCAACCTTCTGCAACCCTGAGACTCTAAGTCTGACCTCATTACATATGATGTGAAAAATAGCCTCTACGGACAGCACCTCTGCGGATGTCTGACCTCAATTCCATCTTTAGTAACCACATAACCAAGAAATATGATTTTGTCGGCATAGAAGTCACACTTCTTCAAGTTGACAAATAATCGTTGCTCCTTAGGATAGAGAACAATTGCCTCAAATGCTCCAAGTGCCCCATCGAATTTTTGCTATAGATCAAAATATCATCAAAGTATACCACCACAAAATTTCCAATGCATGGCTTAAGGATATGACTATAAACCTCATAAAAGTGTTAGGGCATTGGATAGTCCAAATGGCATCACCATCCACCTACAGAGTCCATCTCGAAGTTTTAAAGGCCGTCTTCCATTCATCTCTTCCTCATATGAATTTGATGGTATCCACTCCTCAAATCAATCTTAGAAAAGATGGACGCACCATAGAGTTGATCCAGCAAATCATCGAGTCTTGGAATGGGAAATCGATATTCAATAGTAATCTTGTTGATTGTCCTACTATCAACACACATCCTCCAAGATCCATCCTTCTTTAGTACTAGCAAAGGCAGAATCGCATATGGGCTCTTACTTCGAATAAGCCCTTTGTTGAGCAACTCATCAACTTGTCTTGTAAGCTCTTCATGTTCTTTAGGACTCATCCTATAGGCCTGTTTATTGGGAAAAACAGAACCTGGTACGAGGTCTATTTGATGTTGAATATCTCTTATAGGGGGCAACCCATGTGGAATCTCCTCAGGTACTACATCAACAAATTCTCGTAAGTATCGCTCTACTTCTTTGGGGATCTCCTTCTCACTGCTTTCCACAGCAACCACACATCAAGATCCGAACGCCTCCGATTTCTTCTCCAACCCGATTTTGACAACAAAGCAACTACCACTGGTTCGAGGTCGGAGCAATCACGGCTTCAACTAAGTATAAGAGACAATTTTTTGCGGGCCATCCTCATGGAATGTAGCGTTTCAAGCCATCATAAATGACCATCCTATCATATTGCCATGGCCTCCAAGTAGCAAGTGACAACATCCATTGGAACAACATCACACCATACCTCGTCCTAGTAGTGCTTTCCAATTGTAAAGAGACAAGGCACCTATGTTTAATTGATATCACTAATTCCTCGCTACCTAAGTTTATAGGGTTTGATGTGGATCCATCTTCAAACTGCTTTTGCACCCATCTCCAAGGAAACATAATTCTCGAAGCTCCCACTATCAATAATAACCAAACAAACTCTGTCCTTAGATGTGCACTTTGTGTGAAAGACATTGGACCGCATCCAATTCTCCTCATTAGCAGCTGCCCCTATCTTAAGACTCCTTTGAACAACTAAGGAAGTCCCATGGTAGGGCATAGTAAGTTCATCCTTATCTTCATGGTCAGATTCAATTGCCTCTTCGACATCTTCTTCCTCAAATTCTTCATATTCTTCAATTAGGGCAACCACTGCCTACAGGATTATCTTAAGCTATATGCCCAAACTGCAGCATTTAAAAAAGACCGCCTTAACTTAGAGGTAGACTTGCTGTGGCTTGTGCACTTCACCTTTTACTTGAGGTTTGCAGGTCTTAGCACTACTAGGGACCCTTGAAGTCGAATTTTTGATAAATCCTTCTTAATCTGATTTGTAGTAAAACCCCCATACTCGTTTAGAGCCTCAACTTTAAGGCAAGCTTTATCACATCTTGAAGAGGCTATATGGCCGCAATTGGAGCAGCTTTTAGAAATTCGAACCTCAAACTGTTAGCTAGCTGGCTATGGACCGCTTCCTCACCTCTTGCAAGTCTCCTTTGATCATCAAATTTTCAAACTCAACCGAATTCTACACGATTCCGCCGTTTCAAATTCTCGCAATTTCGAGGGAAGATATCTTGGCCAAGAGGATTGCTTGGGGTGCTACCATTTATCATTTGTGGAGACAGCGGAATAGTAGAATTTATGAAAATATTTATTTTCCAGCTGATGCTATTTTTCATCTCATTTGTAATGATGTAAGACTGAGAATCTCAAGTTTCCAGAAGGTGGTGGATAATCCAGTGAACAGAGCTATGTGTGAGAGATGGTCCTTCCCTCTTAATATTCTTGACATTGGTGTTTCATTTGGTTGATTGATGGTTTCGTTGCTGGTTGAGTCCTTATCTACGTTTAAATTTAACAGCCCGGTTGTGGGTCGGGCTTGGGGTTTGGTCAGTTTACCCGATGTGGGTGGGTGTCCGTTTGTTTTGGCTTGCTTTCCTTGGTTGTTGTTGGTTGTTTGGGCCGTTGCCTTCTTCCGCCTTTTAGGGGAGGTTCTCATTCGTTTTTCCCCTGTAATTCGGGGCCTTTGGTCCGTATTCTTTTGGTCGGGGCTTTGCCTTTGGTAATAAATTCTTACTTATCCAAAAAAAAAAAAAGATATCTTGGCGATAGTGGAAGGGAAGATACTTCCTTTTTAGTTCTTTCTTCATCTTTTCCCAAGTTTCAATCTTCTTCTTGTCATCTCTCCGACGTTGCCTCTTTAAATTTTCCCACCAAAAAGAAGCATTCTTGCGCATCTTGATAGCCACCAACTTCACCTTTTGCTTCGAGGGATCACAATATTCAAAGACATGTTCGACGGTATTAAGCCAATCCAAGAAGTCATCAGCATGCATTCTTCCTTCAAATCTCTAATACACAACTTTGATTTGAATCTGGAACTTTCATCATTATTACGCTTCTCATAGTAATCATCATCGCGGTATCGATCTTCATACCTTCCTCCATAATCATATTCTCTTTGAATGTTTGTCTTTGTGCTTCTGCGCCTCAAGTAATCCCGAACTTATTAGGCGGTACGCTTCCTCTCACAAACTTATCACCTTCACCTTCCATGAAGGTCTTTGTCGCCATAGGATCATCATTGATAGCCATCTGCCTTTGTAGACGTTGAACCACAAATTCAAGATCAGCAATGCGTTTTTTGCAATGGGGATTGAGAACTACTTGAACCATGATTAGACTCTTGTTCCTCTAACCAAGAATACTTTTTTAGTTTATGATCCGCCATCAATCCTTGCTCGATACCACTTTGATGTGGTTGGGACCGTGATGGATGATCCAAGTTTAGGTAAGTCAAAATATGGGTTCGGGGTGAAGCTCTTTCTTGGCCAAATTAGGTTGCAGTGGAATAATTTTTTGAGATTTTCTGCTAAGAAAGGTGAATTTATGGTATATAAGGGGAAGGGTATTTTAGGAAGGTTTCAGTAAAGGAACAAGATTTGGAAAGTTTTGGGTTGAGGTTGAAAATATGGTTATGGAAAGTTTAAAGAAAAGCATGATAAGAGGAGAGTAGGAGTTTGCACAAGAGTGGTTACTTACTGGTTTAATGAAACGATCCACACAAGATAGATGATGGAGTGAAGGCGCCACAATCAACTATGGATGCAAAGCTACTGGCTGTTTGACAAAGACTCCCCGCCACCAAGGAATCCACCTTAGGTATGAGAAGCCACTCTAACTCGTCCCCATGAACCCACCCAAGAGATAAGAGAACAAAGAGAGAACTCTTAAAAAGAGAGAAATCTGAAATATTATTAAACTTGAACTGATTTTTCAAAAGACTACATTATGGGGTATATATAGCCCTCTTACTTTAAATCAAATAAGAAACTCCTACTTTACTAGGAAAAGAAACTTTCTAAATTACAAAAAGCAACTCCTAAAAGAAAACTTTCTAAAATAAATAAAGCAAATCTTTCTAAAATAAATAAAGCAAACTTTCTAAAATAAATAAAGTAAATCTTCCTAAAAGGGATAGAATAAAATATTGGAGCAAATATTTCTAAAAGAAATACAACAGAATCATAAAACAAACTTCAAGAAGATCCTGTAAATCTTTCTAAAATCAATATGGTGGCTCCACATCAGGTTTGTCCAAGTCTC